>CM053511.1:3350619-3370266 GCA_028627145.1 Eidolon dupreanum | reverse complement strand
GGACCGAGGGCATTGCTAAGGCTCCCCCAAGTGCCAGGACGGTACGATCCATTCTTGTGACTCGCTTTCTAAATGTGCAACCTCTGTGACTTTGTTATCATTCCGTCGACTCCCATGCACCCCCCTCCCGACCCCTTCGGTAACGGTCACAGCTCATGATATCAGGGATCCCATTCAGGAGGACCCCAAGCTGGGGGCAGGTTCCCGACCACGCAGAGTATTCCGCTATGAAAACCATCCCCAAGGCCAGGCCATTTTTCCTCCTTGTTCGGATGCTTGTCATTGGACAGCCATGGGTGTGATCGAGACGGCCTTACAGTGCCCACCCAGATCATTTTGCTGTAGCTCAGCTTGCTTCCTGTCAGGCAGAGGCAGAAAAGTAGCAGCAGGCTTTACGCTGAAACCAGTTCTTCAAACCACTGTGAAGGCCGTGGTTTCCATTTGAAATTTCTATTAGGTGGTGGCACAAACCTCGCTATCTTCTAATCTCCTCCCCCTTTCGATTTAATTTCCTTTTTTTGCCAAAAGCCTGAAGTTTAATATTAAAACTGTGCTTTAGCAACAACCAAGAATACACCCCACGAAGACATTCTCGTATGTGGCATCTAATGTGTTGCCAAGCAGTGGTCTTTAACCATCAGACTCTCCGCCAGGGGTAGGATTAACCATGTTTTCAAGTAACAAGAACAGCAAACCCATCTCTCCATTGTGAAGATGTCATTAAAAGGGAATTTTCCAAAGCTGTAACAGCAAACTTCCGGTCGTTTCACTTGAAGCAGGTGCCTAAGAGGCACCTGTCTAGGGAGCTAGGTAGATTTACATGTCTGATGACAACGATGACAGCCTTCCTTCCTGGCGCAGTCGGCCCTTCCTTGTCCCTGGTCACTGTGGGAGATTTCCCAGTTCCATTTAAGCTGACGAGCCAAAGGATGAGTTCCTGCAGTCAGCAGTGCAGGAGATCAAAAACTCCAGCCAGACTATCTCGGCTAAATAAATCCATCCAACTCACCCCAAACGGTGAATCAGGGAAGCAGCTTGAAGCCTCGGCCTTTGGCAGGACAAGGCTGCTGCTGTAGGGCTTGGGAAAAAGCACGTGGAGAGACCGTGAGATCTCCTTCCAAAAAGGCTGCCGCAGAACTCCGGTCCATTGGCCACGCCCACTGGGCGGGATGGCACCACCGGGGTGCAGGGGTGGGGGCAGGCAGCTGGTGTGCCGAGTTTCATATCTGCACCTCCTCAGGAGGCTGCCCCACCCTCCTGGGTTCCCTGATCTAGACATACAGGATAGGACGGTCCTGGGAGTTACACCGAGCGGTGCCTGCGACCTTAGGCTTCGGGCAGTAAAGGAGCAGTTATGAATTCTGGCTCTGCCACTCTCCGGCTTGTGTGACCTTGGGCAAGTGGCTTAACTTCTCTGAGCCTCCGTTTCCACATCTGTAAAATGGGCTTAGGGAAAAAGTACAGTGACCTTACAGAGCCGTGGTAAAGACGAGGAATTTACTGTCAATTAAAGTCGTGGGAAACTCAGCCTAGGAAGAGCGTGCGTCCGGGCGGAGGAGCTGGTGGTGGCGTCTGGGCGCATGGGAACCCAGAGACAGCCCACCACGTAGGCGCCACCGTTCAGCTCTTCGGGTTTTCCAGAAAATCCATCAACTAAAATTATTTTCTTTGAAACTCTACTGAAGGAGAGGATGCACACAGCGACCTCTTTGCTGGCTGACAGGTAATCGGGTTATCTCCCCCAAACTGTGCAAGCATGGGTCCCCCCTCCCAGACTGCCTGTGGTTTCTTCTCCCCCGTCGTCTTTCTCCTATAAATGCGTCCTGTTCACGCCTTTGTTCCTTGACTTTGATTCCCCGTACCAGCCGACTCTCTCCCCTGTGAGAAAATTATTTCCGTGCAAAAAAAAAAAACAAAACCTAAATAGCAGAAAATCACCCAACTAAATGCCTGAGTTATCTGTTGACAGCTCCTTTCTTGATCTGCCTACCTGTCTCACCAGAAGAACTGGACCCCGGCCCCTCACCTAGGCGATGGAGCCCTGGGCTCCAGATGCTAACACCGGTTCACCAGTACCTAGATTACATGAGCTGTAAATGGTAGCTGTGGTTGCTGTCTTCTGTGGTGTTGTGTTGTGCCGTGTTGTGTGATGTTGTGTTGTGCTCCGTTGCATTGTTATGATGATAACGTTTTGGCTCCTTAAGTTGACTCTAGGATCTAATTAGGACGCTGAGACTCAGGTGTGTGCCCTTTGTCACTGTTCGCAGACTCAGCCCAACAGAAGGTGGGAGCATGGGGGGTGGAGTGGGGTAGGGACAGGGAGGCCCTGAGGGGCGGGGGTGAGGGGAGGTGGCTCCTCCAGGGTTAGAGGCCTGGATCTGCCCTTTCGCTGCACTTGCCATGGGGTCAGCCTGAGCTGAGGGTCACACGGGAGGGGCCGCCAGTCAGTGGGAGGGTGGGCTCATTCCTTCCGCAGGATGAACCACTGCCAAAGGTAGTTCCAGGCACCCAGAAGAGCTGGCTGCAGAGAGAGGCGCTATGACCTTGGATCAGTCACTTCTTGTACACAAGAGGGGAACCCTAACCCCTGGGTAGCACAGAAAGGAGCTGACCCGAGGGCCAAATAGGGTCAGGGATGCAAATGCCAATGGCTGCAAACGCAGAGGTCGGTGTTTCAGAAGACGTCTCAGCTCAGACCACTAAGAGTTCTCTGAGGTCATTATGTCAGCAGCGTGCTAAGTGGAGAGAGAACCAGGCCTTTGTCACTTGGCCAAGAAAATCCAGGGGATTTATTTTGGGTTTCATGGAGTCTTCCAAGAAAAGGGTTTTTTCTATGTGGCTTTTTTTTTTCTTTTGTTTCCACTGAGGTTTTTTGTTTTTTGGTTTTTTTTTTTGGTTGGGTTTTTCTCAAGAGCCCTCTGCTAAGTAAACACGCATGAAGGGAATTTTTAGCAAGTCCCAGCAGTTAGTTCAATGTGGATTCGGATGGACATTTTTTTAATGTAGCAAAGTCTATTGTGGTTATATCTATTTGGGTTTGACTTTCTTAAAAGGTAAGTGGTGAAAATCAGAGAAAGAATTTTCTTGCACGCCGAAAGGTGGACCTTACAAGTTCTTTTTGATCCCTTTTTTAATTCTGCCAAATAATTTGTAACTAATGTTCTTTTCTTTTCATCTTCTCTCAATTACTGTAAGTGATTTTTAACTTGTATTTTATATTCTCTTAAAAGCTCTAGAATCAGGCCTGGTTAGATAGCTTTTATATATTTTGGAGAGAAAAATATATATATTCACATACACACACACACACACACACACACACACACACACACACACGGAAGAAATGGTCAGATGTTTTTGGAAAGAAAAAACTTTTAACATAAGAATACTCAAATAGTACTATAGTATTATTTGAATACTGAAGAGGCTACAAGGATCTGACAAAGCACAGCCCGCCTCTCCACCAACCCTCTCAGTAATAAAAGCTAACATTTGTTGAGTGTTTATTTTTATTTTTCACATCAACTATATCATCCCTGTGAAAAATGAGAAAGCCAAGACACAGCAAAGGTAAATAATTTGATCGCTGAGTCATAAGTGATAAACCTCAGACTGAAACCTTAATACTTGGGCTATTCAGCTTCTCATTAAGACACTACTAAAAAAACGTATAGGTCTTTCACCCCCTTGGGTGAACTCGGCTCTTGGCGGCACAGAGATTATGGAAGGTAGCACAGAGCAAGGTGGCAAAGTTCACCCTCCCGGATCCTCCCTGCCGGGTTGAGGAAGGAGGCCGTGTCTCTTCCAGAAGCTTCTGTCAGTTTCCACTGACAGGCTCTAGCTCTCCCTGTTCCCCTTTCCCATCCCTCGCTTTGCCTCTCCTGGGGAGGGGGTGCCTGGGCCCGGCCTGCACCATCCCTCATTTTCCTAAATGCTGCTCTGCTCCCATCTCTCTCTGTAAATTAAATGCCCCTTTTATTAAACTCGGCCCTCGATTCGAGTGTGCGTGTTTCCAACGGGAGCCCACAAGGATTCGGTGTTTGAAAAGCTTGCCGCTCTACTGGGCACACACTAAGCGCTTAATGAGAAGAGGACCCTATGAAACGTATGAACCGTAAGGCATGTCCCATGGCCCCTCCTCCCAACTCTCCTGTGATCCCGGCAGAGTGGGAATTTATATTGCCAACTACTAGTTAGGAAATGGAGACCCACAGAGGTTAAGTGACATGACCCACGCCCCTGGCCAGGAGCAGGTGGAAAGGAATCCGGACCGAGACCTAGGAATTCTGCGTCCCAGGCTGGTGGTTTCCCAGCTGGGTACTCCCCGGGTCTGTAGGAAACATCCCTCGGTCGAACCTTTGTCCCAGGGTTAACTGCAATGGACTGAGTCCCCTCCAGGTGCCTTTGGCTTTGATACATGTCACACCTGTCGCTGATGCCTGGCCACTCGAGAGGTCTCAGGGCATTGAGATGGGTCCACCAGAGCAGTCCACCCCCCATCCCCACAGGCGTCCCTGCCCCTGGAGATTCTCTGTGCCACCCTGGGTTGTGTGTGGGGGGCATTACAAGTGGTGTACAACCCTACAATGAGGAAAGTATGCTGCTGCTCCAACCCGGGCATCCAGCCCTGTTCCTTCCGGGAGGGATTGTGGACAAACCCTTAACCTGAAAACCGGCCTGTATTTCAAGTGTTTTTCCATGAGCTTTACAGAACCTTCCACCTTCAGTCAACTCTTCTATTGTCTGCAAGCTTTGTCTAGCAAGCGGCACTTCCTCTTGCAACCTCTTGCATGCTGACTTAACTGAGAGGCTCCGGGCCTGGCCCCCACCCCATCCTGTGCCGAATCGTGGGGGGACAGCTGTCCCCATGCACCTCAGATCCGGCCCACGGAGGCGCAGGGCTTGTCCTGCGCACACGGCTGGAGCAAGGCAACGTGCCCTGAGACCTGGGCACTTTCCCCCACGTGCTGCCTGCCCTGCCCTTCAGCCCACTCTCCCCGATCAGCTATTTAAATCTGAGGTCAAGCGTAAGGACAACTGTGAAAAAGAAAGCACTGGATTTCAGTTTTTTTAAGCAAAAGCAGCTACTCGGTCTTACACACCATCATTCTGAAGCCTGCGACCCCCGGAGGATCACAGTTCGGGGACCTGCACTCTGGGGGAGCAGCAAGGACGGACCCCACTGGCGCAAACCAGAGATCAGGACACAGTGCACAAAACGGGGGCCAAAGCGTCGAACCCCGAAAATCCCCAGTTCCCTCAGCTCTGCAGAACCATGCAGAGAAGACTGATGGCCAATCTGTTACTTTACTTATTTTTCTTGCGCAAGCAGAGCACACACCACTGTGACTCTGGTGGGGACAAGGGACAAGGAGCGACGTCATGTTCTTCCATCTCTGTATTTCCAGCACCCAGCACGGTGCCTGGAACATAATAATCCCTAATAAAAATGTTGGTTCAACTGAAATCAAAACAATTTAACCAACGACAAAACCCACAGAAACAACAAAACCCCAGGCTTCCCAAGGATATGTTGGTTTCCAATAAGGAAATAATAATAAAGTGTTTCCTTATGTGCGTGGAACAGAGTGTGGGCTTGGGGAAGGGGAAGCGGGGGGCCTTGGAGTGTATGAGACCAGCAGGCGTTCTAGACCCGCTCTGCAGCGACGTCCGATGCCTTCCCCTCTGGGCCTCAGCCTCTTTGCATTCAGACGAAAGAGCTGAACAAAATGATTTCTCAGAACATGCTCAGCTCCTAGAGTGGGAACAAAATAGGTCCTGGTGAGGTCCCCGTGGTTCGTATTTGCAATAGGTACCATTTGGGAGTCCCCACAAATGTCACCTCAGCTGTCAGGTTTCAGGCCCCAGAGTCTGAAGTTACTGGGCCATCTCTCAACAACCAGTGCCGAGAACCGCTGGAAAATGACAGCCCAGCGAGCGAGCGGGCTCCGCGAGGCCCCAGTGCTCCGGCTCGGGGAGTAAGTGGGGAGGGAGAGGCGTTGGCACGGGGTGGGCCGGGCTGCCTGCGACAGCCAGGAATGCCTGGGGGGTTCTGAGGCTGGAGCTGGAGGCCAAAGCAAATGAGGTGGGGGGTGTCCTCACAAAGAAAGGCTTTAATGCCCCCCAGGCAACTTCAGCAGAACTCCGGAGCCGAGAGTGAAACTGAGACCCAGAGCCTGGAATGGTCTGGATGCCAAGTTTTGAAGGGCTGGCTCCCGGAATGAATCTGAAGTGCTTGTCGGGGCCGAGGGGTGGGCCACGGTGCCCGTCTCAGAGACCCTCGGGTCTGCCAGGGGGCTGCAGAAGGTCCCACCGGGCTTCACAGCTGAACAAAGCGTATGTAAACATTACTGTAGAATTCTCTGTGCCCAGGCCATCTCTTCCAGCAGTCTGTCCATGTGTGTTCGTATAAGCATACAGGACTCACTGAGAAGCAGTGTAAGGTCGAGATGACCGGCGCATTTCATTTTTCAATTTCTTAGTCGCTTTTGTGATGTGGGAGGGGCCTGGGGAGGAGGTTAAGGTTTAGATCTTATAAGGCAAAGCCCTGTCCAAATATAATTCCTTTGAGTCAGCAGCTGTTACCCAGCAAAGGACTCAAGCAAGGTTAACTGACCAGGAGGCTCAGAGAGGCCCCTTTCAGGGGGGCTGCTGACAGCTTACCTCCAGGTGATGTCCTGGCCTGTGGCAGTGGGGGGGGCGGGGGGGGAGTTCCTTTCTGGAGAGAGAAGATGGAGACCTACCTGGCACAAAGCCCCACACATCCCCAAGGCTCCAGGACCCCTCAGTGCCACCCCATCATACATAGTACACCGAAAACTCCCAAAGGCCAATCCTGGGGAGGTCCCTGACTTCAGGATGGGTTCTGGTGAGCCCAGCCAGGGGAGTGCCCAGCCAGGGGAGTGCCCAGCCTGTGCCTCCAAGTGAGAACACAGCCAGCCCCAGGTCCGCTTGTTAGTTAGCTTCGGCCTGCTGACCAAGAGCTGCGAGGAAGAGAATCCACACCCCAGGAAGGAACCCTCTGTTATTACTTCTGACAACTTCCTGTTTTTCTCTTAGCCCACTGCTCAAAGGGGGTGCCGAGGCCTGCCAGCAGAGTGGGGTGAGGGGAAGACCCTGACTTGTCCCAGCAGTAAAACCTGGACAGCAAATGCAGATCTAGCAAAACGCAGGGACAGCCTTTTCCAGGCTTGTGGGATCGTTCAAAGACCAGGGAAGAAGACCCCTACTCACTGTCATTTATTTATTCAGCAAAAAACTGTATGATGGAATTCCTTCCCTCTATATACATATGTACACAGACATTAACACAGTATGTATATTCTTATGTGCACAATATTCGTAAGGTAGTTGAGGGGAGAGGGAGAGGGGGAGGGAGGGAGGAAGGGAGAGAGAGGGAGAGAGAGAGGGAGAGAGAAAGGGGGAGAGAGAGAGAGAGAGAGAACGGGAGACTAGGCACACTACCCACTCTGCACCCAGATCTGGGCAGAGTCAGGGGCGTGGAATGGTAACTTCCAGTCAGTCTTTTCAGCCAACCACTGATTTTGGAAAATGGCCCACCCATGATGTTTGGGGGTAGGAAAAGGAGGTGCGGAGAGGCGCCACTGAAGACCCCAGGCACCGGGCGGAGGGCGCCCCTTCCCCACCGCGGAGCCAACCGCCAGTTTCCACAGCAGCCGGCAGGGGGCAGTGCACCTTGCCTTTTCCGGACCTTCGGGGCGCTCTCCCGCAGCTCCGGGAGAAAAAAACCGCGACGCTCAGCCAGCAGCTTCTAGGAAAGGCCCAGCCTCTGAACCCAGCACGTAGTAGGTGCTCAAGGCAAGTCTCGAAGCCGAAAGGGCTTGACTAGGTAGATTTATGTGTATTCGATAGTTAAAATCGGGCGGAGGAGAGAAGGGGACGTGCAGGCCCCTGCCAGAACCTTCCATCTTAGAGGCCCTTTCCAACAGCGTGTGTACCCACTACGTGCCAGGCGCGGTGGCGACGACTGAACAACCACGATCACCGCTTATCTCGTTTTCCCTGCGGTAGGGGACCGGCCTCGCTACCGCCCGCACACACGCACACAGCCGCAGAGCGAGAGTGGGCGCTAGCTGTCTCCCTGGGGAACCATCTCCGCACAAACACGCGGGGCGTGGATTTGTGATGAGCCAGCAGCGGCACGGGATCCCTGGAGGTGGCCACGTGTAAGGCAGTGGATGCCCGATGCGGCGACCTGGGGAAGAGGCCATTGCCCTCAGGGTCAAGGCTGTCTCCCTTTGCGCGAGACGCAGTGACTCAGCCCCATCCACTCGTACACTTCTGGGCGCGCACGTGTCGGCTCGCGGAGTGGCCCAAGCTCCGCCCGTGGTAGGCGCTGTTGGGGAACCTTGGGTGGGAGGGAGGAGAGGCTCAGGGCTCCAGACAAGGAACAGAGCCCCGACGTTCTGGAGACCCGGCCACAGGGTTAGGCGAAGGCGTCCTGGGGTGTAGCCTCAACCCCCACCTCAAGTTCAGCAGCGGTTCCTCCCTCAAGGTCACGCTCAAACACACTAACGCTTAGTGAAAGGAGCTGAAAGTTGCGCCACTGCCCCAGTTCCGAATCCAGCGGTACCCCGGGGCCCGGCGCTCTGCCCCACTGTCACCGTTGCCCGCCCCCTTGCGCTGTCCGAGGCAGCGGCTCCTGCCCGGAGCAGGTCACACGCCCGGGAGACGCAGACAAGTCGCTAACTTTTGTCAGATTATTTCGCGGCAGCTGCGGCGCCTAATGGGGTTGGGGCGGACTCAAGAGTTTCGAGTTGCGCCAGCGCCACCCTCGCCACGCTTCGCTTCGCGCAGCCCAGTCCCCCACTGTCCACCACGCCACCACGTCCAGCTGCCCTGTCCCGGGGGCCAACTTCTCCACCATATCCGGAAAACGCGGGCCGCTGGCGTTCCCGGGCGCGACGGTCACCTCCTGGGTCTGCGCCTGCTCGCAGCTGATATGAACGCCGGATCCGGATAACGTCCCGCGGCCGCGGGACCCGATCGCCGGCGGCCTCCGCGACCCCGGCTCGGCTCCAACGCGCCCGAGCCCCGCCGCTGGTGGGGTCACCTCCCACCCGCGGTCCCGCTGGCAGCTCCGCCCTCCCGCGGCCGCGACACGGGAGATTGCAGCCCGCTCCGGGTGCAATGTCACTGGGGCCACCCCGGAGACCGCTGCCCGGGACCCGTCGTGGGCTCCGCCACTGAGCTCCTGGCAGCTCTTCCAGTAACGGCTGAAGACTTCTGAGCCCAAGCCTCCTCCCCGACCTCCCGCCCCTCCCAAAGACCCCGGCGACGCCGGGGCGACGGAGGGGGTCGCCCTGCGTTGGCCTTCCTCCCAGCGCCTGGGGTCGTCGGTCCCACGTCCACTGTCACAGCGCCCGGGGCCCCTCCCCACCACCTCTCTTCCCGGTAGAGGCAAGCCCCCCTCCGCTCGGAGAACACCCACGGAACTGCCGAGCCCCAACTCCGCGGACGCAGCCCCCGCGCACCCCGGCGGCGGCCGGCTCCGCGCGCTCACTCACCGCGGCCGGGGACACGCCGGAGTTTCCGGAGGTCCGGGGATGAGGGGGTTGGGAGAGCGTCCCGAACACTCGCCCCCTCCCAGCTCACATCGCCCCGTCCTTCTCTCTCCTCCTCTTCCTCCTCCCTCTGGTCTTTGTCTTTGCAAAGTGTCGAAACTGTCTGGCATAGTGGAGCTCCGCCGGCGGAGGCTGGAGCCGGGGAAGCGGGGAGGCGGGGGGAGGCGGGGAGCGGTCTCTGGAACACCTTCCCCCGGGTGTAACGGGAGGGGCCGGCGGCCGGGGCTGGGGCCCGGAGCCCGGGCGCCGGAGCGGGGCGGGCGCCCGGCCGCTCGGCCCTCCCCTTCCTCCGCCCAGCGCCCGCCCCGCCCGCGCGGGCTCGGCGCGGCTTTCCCCCGGCTCGGGGCTTCCTGCGAGCCGAATATAGAGCTCCGCAGCCACGTGGGCTGCAGCCGGCTCCGCCGGGGCCCGGCCGGGAAGACGCCGGAGGCTGCGCGGGGACCGATCGCCGCCCGGAGAGGGGCGCTGCGGGGACAGCTCCGCGACACCTCGCGCCGAGGACCCCGCCCGCAAGCCGACCAGGCTAGGGAAGAGCGTCCAGGTGGCTCCGGGCCTCGTGGGCTCAGTCCCGGGGGAGGAGGTGACGCGAGCCCACCGAGAGGCCGCGGCGGCGCCCTGAAGAGCCCCAGTCGGCTGCACCGCAGCGAGAAGGGGCCGATCCCCCCGCTGGCGACCGTGCCGAGTCGCCGACTTGCTCTGGGGCGCGGGACTTGAGGTGGGATTTAAGGAGGGGGAGGGGAGAAGCGCGGCGGGGCTGGGGTGCTGATGAGGCCCAGCTGGGCCCAGGTCGGAGCCACCGAGCGGCCACAGCAGCGCGACTCCCGCCCCGGGTCGCCTGCCCGCCACTGTTTTTCTTCTTCCCAGATGCGGAGGCTGCCGCGCTGTGCGGAGCAGGGTGAGCACTAGGCAGCGGGACCCAGGCGGCCTGGGTCTGGGGCCTCTGGGACCAGAACCCTTTGGGGGTCAGGTGTGTGGGAGTTGTATCCTTCCTCCTTGATAGAGAAGTCGGGAAGTTGGAGACATCTTGCCCTGGCAGGATGCCAGACTTAGAGGCCAAATGCCTGACTCGAGATTTAAGAGGCATTACAAAAATTCTGGTTGTACTGGTCTTTAGGTCTTTCACAACTTTTCTGAGAAATGCTAACAGGACAGAGGCACGGCTTGGCCTAAGGGTCAGTTAATTCCTCCAGCTTCCATTGTTCCAGTGAAGAGGTCGGCCTTTTGCAATAGAGGGGGAGAGAGCTTTGTGGCCCATCCTTCATCAGAGAAATGCTGTAGTATAGGGCTTCAGACCTGGGCCAGCTGCATCAAATCTCTTGGTTTAAATACGCAGGGCTACTCACAGGATGTGGGGTCTTAGGCTGGTTACAGAATCCCCAAGCTTACTTAGCTCTGCGCTTAAGTTTCTTCCATCTGTGAAAACAGACTAATTAACTGTCCATTCCCTAAGGTCATTGTGATGCTTAAGCAAATTCTACCCGGTGAACTCTTAAAACTGTACCTAGCATATACTAAGTGCTCAGTAAATGTGAGCTGTGTCATGGTGGGCTTCTCTGGTGCTGGGTCCCTCCCCACAGCACATAGATAGCCCGCCCTCAGAGATGGGATGGCGGTGCTACGGAACACTTCTTGGCCTTTGGGGAGAAAAGAAGAGATATGTAGAGAAGAGAGAAGTGGGAGAGAAACAAATTGAAAAAGGGGGAGAGGGGAGGACAAGAGTCGGGGGGGGGGAATTAAAGTTAAAACAAAGCAATGAAATCAAAAGCATATGGATATGTAAGAGTTCTTCAAGGAGCCTGCCAAGCTGCATGAAGAGCTTGGGACCTGGCTAAGTGTGCCAGGAGTTTGAGAGAGAAATTTGGGGTGTTTCATAGCCGTGTCGGTTTTTGTTTAGATTTTAGAGAGAGGGGCAGACCTTTTGGGTACCTGGAAGCATCTTGTGCGGGAGGGTGGCATCCCCCAAAATGTTTTCACTTACCGGAGGAGGGGAGCAGAGAAGTTGTGTGGGAGCATCCGCTGTCTCTCCAGCCCCTTCTGACTTGGACCTCTCAGACTCAGCACCTGGACCCGTAGCTCAGGGCATCATCCAGCTCCGAGTCGTCTGAAATATAAGAGCGGTCATCCTGCTGACCTCACAGGGACAACTGCCTGCAGCACCCTCTTGATTCGTGTCATTATACAGCTGGTGGCTTTTGCCTTCTGATTTGACTCAGGTTGCTGTGGACAGGGAATGTCACGTTTTGCTTCTTGCTGACAGCAGCACCCAGCCTGTTACATGGAAGATGCTCAATAAAGATTTCCTGGATGAATTAGTAAAGAAGTGTTGTTTATGGCAAGGATCAAATAATATAATGTGCAGGAAAGCCCTTTGAAAATAGAGAATGCTATAGTAATACAGGACTATACTATCCTAGTAGAGTCTAAAGAGAGGGTCAATTGGGGCAAGTGGCCCCCGTCACCCACCGATCTGCTCTGCAGCCAGGAGCCAAAGTCAGCTCTCAGCTGCAGCCCTGGGTTCTTGGCAGTTGCCCTAGATGACTCCACAGTGAGATGGAAATTCCCTATTAAATGACTCTGTGGTGATACACGAATAAATCATCACCGTGTCTGTATAAAAAGATGTACACCAGACACGTCTTTTCCCAGATATCTGATGGGCTTTTTCTCGCCCACTTCCTTTCGGTTACAACATATGTCTTACGAGGTAGCAGAGAGGGCCTCTTCCTCCCTCTCTTTTTTTTCTGGAGTTGTGACATCCCATGGAAGCAGCACTCGGACGCCCTGGACCATTTTCGGGAGCCCAAATCCTGGGCAATGTGTCAGGGACATGCGTGCGACCATTTCTCCTTGTCACCCTGTCCCGCAACATGTGCTGCTGGAGGGCAACTGATAATAGTCATAACTGGGGGTGCCCGCAGGGTGAGTCCCCCAGGGAGCCCTGACATTGATTTAATGCTCATCTTCCCCCCACCCCCACCCTACCACGTTTTCAGAGCGGCAGCGAAGCACTCAGTGATAATGGTTAAGGAAATCGATTTCATCCTGCCCCATCCCTTCCTGGCACATCAGGGTGGAAAGATCCTAATGGGTTCTGATGCCATCTGGGCGATCGTGCAGAAAAGCGCAGGGCTGCCTTGCTCGTCAACGGTGCGTTCGAAGCTGCCGGGCACGTGCTGTTTCCCTTAGGGCTCTTGGGGCTTGGGCAACTGGCCCAACTTTCCTTATATAACAAGAGGTAATATGGGGATGTACAGACTAAAGCAGAAGGTGGGAAGCCGGAAAGAGAAAGGCAGCCCGTCTCCCTGGCTCTCCCCTTCCCTCCAGTCTCTGCTCTTCTCTCCCAGCCCATGGGCTTCCTCTGCCACGTCCTGGAGGCAGGACTCTGGCGGGCAGGCCTCCCTGGGTCATGGGCTGTCAACCCAGCTGTGACGGACTGCCCAGACAACATGTGCCACCCCGAGAGCAAACCCGTGGACAGAAAGCCATACAGGAGGTTTTGCATTGCAGAGAATGTAGGAGACGTAACCCCTGAGCCCCCTTCCAGAGCTGAGAATCCTGGGGGCTTCTGAGTCAGCAGAACCCTAAACAGAACCACACACTCTCCAGTACTCACTGTGTTAGAACCGACAGCCGTTCTAGCCAGCTGATCCGCCTTGGTCAGTCATGACCGCCCTAATCTCCTTGCCAGAATTTGGCTCAAGAATGAGTAGATTTGATCCCCATTTGGATCAGCAAGATAAAGAGAGAAATATACTTGGGTCTTTTGGAAGGAAGGTCCGAAGAATAAGCCCTGGGGAGCTTCTCTTTATTTCCAACTGCACACGACCCAGAGCACCATTTATTTGTTTTTCCACTCTCCCACCTTACCCGACTCTGACACAAATCAGCTTGTTTTCTGTGGATCTGTTTTCTGTTTTGTTTGGGTTTGTTTATGCTTTTGTCTTGTTTTGTTTTAGATTCTACATATAAGTGACATCATATGGTATTTATCTTCCTCTGACTTATTTCATGTAGCTTATACTTTCCAAGTCCATCTATGATGTTACAAATGGCAAGACTTATTCTTTTCTATCGTTGATATTATGCCATTGTCTACATGTACCGCCTCTTCTTTATCCATCCGTCCATCGGTGGACACTTAGGTTGCGGCCATGTCTTGGCTGTTACTAGTAATGCTTCAGTGAACATAGGGGTGCGTATATCTTTTCTAATTAGTGTTTTGGTTTTCTTCAGCTAAATACACAGAAGTGGGACTGACTAAGCTCAAAAACTCTGGTTAAAATCATGTTGTCATGTCCTTGAAATCAACGTAGCAGCACCTGCTGTTCTGAGCTGCAGGACCCATAAAAGACCATGGCTCCCAAACATCTTTGTCACAAGGGCCAGTCTTCCTAGATGTGTTAGCTTACCAGTGCTGCAGTAGCAAATTGCCACAAACTGGGGGGAGGGGGGGGCTGGGAGGGTAAAACCAGCAAAAATGAGGAACGTGAGAACATATGGGGACAAAGCTACAAAAGGATATTTAAATGATATTTAAATAGTGCCATGCCTCTTATACCTGTGTTCCGTACTCATCATCAACATTTCTGGAAAACACAGGTGTGCACGCACACCCCCCCCCCACACACACACACACATTCTGTGGAGGCAGCAGTCACCTTCGATGGCAAGACCAGCAAAACCTTTGCTCCTGAAGGCATCGCTGAGTCAAAGGCAGCAGCATCTTAGCTGGGTCTCTTGCTTTGAGAGAGAAAATGTGCAACAGTATGGCCCTTTTTCTTTAAGGTGCTATAGTGAATTTTTTTGATACTCACAAACCCACGTGTGCCTAGGTGGCTGGCCACCATCTCCAAAATAGGACACCTCTCAGGGAGGATAAGGAGTGGAGTACCAATTTCCCATCTCCCATTTCAATGTTTTGGGGGACATTCAGTTGCAGCTGGTTCCAGTTACCGATCCTGCTTAACAGACCATCCCCCCAAAGCAGGCATTGCGTTATGATCATGGGTTCCGGGGGTCAGGAATTCGAATGGAACCCAACAGGGAGGGCTCGTCTCTGCCCCACCATGTCTGGGAAGGCTCGGAGCATAGGGGAACTCGAATGGCTGAGAACTGGGGTCACACGAGGGTCCCTCACGCATACGTCTGGGGTTGGGGATGGGGTGGCTTGAAGACTGGCCTCTCAGCACGTCCTGTCCACCAGAGCACGACCACGTGGCTTGGGCTCTCTCAAAACCTGGAGGCTGGGGTCTGAGAGGAAGCATCCCCAGAGAAGCAGGTAGGAGTGCGTGCCTTTTATGACCTAGCTTCCCAAATTCATTGCGCTCTGGTCTTTGAGCAGTCATGAGCCTGTCCAGACGCTAGGGTGGGGACCTGGATGCCACCTCTTGATGGGAGGAGTGGCAAAGAGTTTGCAGCCCTGTTTTGGAAAGCGGCAAGGCTACCAGCAGTTGTATTTTTCAGGACTGGTTTGCGTGAAGAGATCCACAGGCAGCAGGTGGTGGTGGAGACCAGGTGTGGGTGACATGACCTGCCGGTGTCGTGGAAAACAAAAAGAGGGACCAGGACGGAGCCCTGAGGCCATGGTGATTGTCAGTATATGTTTACGGAATGAACAATTCATTCAAGAATATGACTGTGGATAAGCCCCAGGTCTGCAGTTCTTCAGGCTGGTCCCCAGCAGGACAATGCCACAGCTGACCGAGCCTCTGGTTACCTCCTGGAGCTGGGTGGGGAACCTCTAGAGTCTGCTTCTCAAACTTTGGGGAGCACAAGGCTAACTCCGGGAGGCTTATTCTAAATGCGGACTCCTAGACGCCACTCCCAGAGATCGGAATTCGGTAGACTTGCGGTGGAGCCCAGGAGTCTGCCTTTTTAAACAACTTCCTTCTGTACTGTGGCTACAGGGGCTGGGTGGACAGTAGAGCACTCAGCCGATTAGCCGTAAATCCCAATGGAGCCGTGGACAGTCTTTTCGGTAAGATGTCCTGGCTCCAAGTCCTGGCTCTGCTACTTTGTAGCCACCTGCCACCTGACAGTTTTCTTTTGACACCGATTTTCTTGTCTGTACAGGTAGGAGGTGGAGTTATGGCAATGTTCTCAAACTGCGTGCTATGGGGCCCGACAGGGTACCACATTGGGTACCCATCTGCCTTAATCCGTTCAGCAAATATTCAGTGAACTGGGCCGTATACTGGGGATATTGCAGAATCAATGATTAATTATCATCGTGAAAGGTACTCAAAAGAGAAACATAAGAAGGGACCAGAGAGGGAACTGACAAAGATGGCTGAAGTTGTGTGTGGCTGCCATTCGGAAAAACGGTTTCTGGGTTGAAACCACTCACTTAGGGGATCTCTAAGGGTCCTTGAAACCGGAAACCTTTCATTCTCTGATGTTTTTCAATGATTTTACTTCTGAGTATGTCAAAACAGGTAGAATGCAATTACTGGATTTGAAGTCTGCCTGAGACCCAAAGGTTAACACCTTTATTCTTGAAAGGAAATTGTGAGGCTCTTTAGGGATAAAAAAAAAAAAAAAAGTCCTAGATAATGGTTTTATGGCATTTAAAAACTAGCACCTTAATCTGAGAAATTGAGTAAAAGAACAGAAGGCTGAACCGCAGCCCTGCTTGCTGAAGGAGACAGCTGAGCACAGAGGCGTGAGGCAGGGCTCTGGATTCTGGGAGATGGGGATGCTGGAGTGGCTGTCAGATGGTTGACACTTTCTGAGCCTTCCAGTTTTCATCTGCAAAATGGGCAAATGGTACCTGCTTCTCAGAGTCATTTTAAGGAGAAAGACTGCATATAAAAAATTACTAGCTCAATGCCAGGTAGATACTCAGTAAGCGTTCAATAAATGGCAGCCATTATTAATTTAAGTATCTTTCGTATGCATATTATACTTGTCAACATTCCTACAAATGTTTTATAACTGAGAATGGAAAGTTACTCGGTTTGGGAGTTGCCAAATAGCAGGGCTCTGGGAAACCGGGGGCCTCTCTTTAGTGAAGGAAGCCTTATAATTCTCTCTTTTATAAACTACATGCCCATGGTGGTGGCCTTAAGAATTTGACTTTACCTTCCCCTCTCCCCTCCAAAGGGAGAGCAGGTTATCTTTTTCCCAGTTGAAACCAAGCCTAAATATCTAAAATTGGGATGTGGTTTCCACGTTTAAAAAGATGACATCCATCTATGTTGTTGAGAAATAAAAAGAGGCTCTGAAATAATTTCTCTGTATTTTTTGTAGTTTAATAGGTTAGCTTTCTCTGAGCCTGAACCTGCAAACATCTCCTTCCTCTCTCTCTCTCTCTCTCTCTCTTTCTCTCTCTCTCTCTCTCTCTCTCTCAGCAGTTAGAACACTAAGGAGTATGCGTGTGTGCAGGAATACCTCTGTCACTCAGTGGTTTGTGGAGCTGCAGGTATGAACTTGGGCAAAACATTTAGCTTTAGCTTACTCAGGTCTAAAATGGGATAATGATCAAAGCAACCCTCTACGACTGTTGGGAAAGTCAGATAAGGTGATTATTAAATGCGCCGTGTGCACGGTGAGTGCACGGTAAGTTAACTATCGCTATTTTCATGTGGATTGATTTGCCGAATATTTTGGTGTTGACATATTTTGAACAGCAAACACATACAATATAAATTAATGTCAGCTTCTTGCATTTAGAGCTGCATTTAAAGATTCTGTAGGCAGCTCACTCTTCCTTAGGGTCACATTGGGAGCAATGGCTCCAGTTTTAAGAGATGCAACATCTGCTGCTAATTTGAGGTGTCAATTTGGTAAAATCATTGAAGTCATCGGGGTGCCTTCGGACTGTGGTCTATAGTGAGACCCAGAAGAAAGCAGAATTCCATCAGGCAGTGAACTAGCTGACTGGGATGGATTCAGAACTTTGTCTATGCGAGTTCAGGTGACAGTTTCTGTAGCAGTCAGGATGAGGTTTGGCTGCTGAAAACCCAAAATAACAGTAATCAGACAGAAGTTAATCTTCCCTTTTATGAGTCCTGGTGGAGCAGGCTGCTGTGGCATCCTATGGTGTCAGGGACCCTGGCTTCATCCGCCTTGCTGTTCCACAGTAGTGCACACCATCCACCCCTAAGCTTACTTCCTAGTCCAAGTTGGCTGCTCCAGCTCCGGCCATCGAATCTTTATTCCAGGCATTCAGAAGGAGGTAGAGTATGCCTTTTACCTTTAAGAACATCTCTTACAGATTGCCCACACCACTTCTGCTTACGTCTCACCCCCTAGGCCACTCCCAGCTGCCTAGCTGTAAGAGAAATTGGTCAATATAGTCTTCATGTGGGGCACTCGCGGTAAGGGAAATAGGTATTTAGGGACAATTAGCAGTCTGTGCTGCAGGGTTAAAAGGGGTTAGATCGCTCCACTTAGATCCGGGGCAAGAGTGTAGAAACTAATCTGACGTGCAAAATGTGGACTTGGAGTTGCCATAGTAACTAGAAAAAAGAATGAATGTGCCAACTATTGTGAAGAAAAAATAATAAGCTCATAAGTTTGGGATGATACTTGTTTGTTGTTTCAAATTAAATCTTATGAGGAATCCAGTATTGGCCTTTGTTTTGAGAAATGACTCCCCCCATTCGAAGTCGCCTGGGGTGCCATTAGCCAAGCGGCCCCCCGCTTTCTTGGTTACCAGGTGGCAGGTGCCCCAAGCTAGGCCCATCACACATACCACTTTCTCAGAGAGACTGTTCTTTATTTCTTCTTCCTGGAGCACAAGGCTTTACCTTCCTGCTTCCTGTTTTTGCAGCATCGTACTAAAAAGCACCGATTCAGAATTCAGATTCTGTATGTTCAAGTCACAGCTCTGCTTCGCCGTGTGACTTTGAGTTCATCACTTAACCTCTCGGGGTCTCATTATTCTAATCTATAAAGTCACCATCACACCAGGTCCCCTGTAGTATTGTAATACACATTAAGTTAATACATGGGAAGTTCTTGAATAGCCACTGACATACAGTAGATGCTCGGTATATGTTAATTATTACTATTACCTAGTTGCTGGGTACCATGGGCCACCAGGGACGCAGCTGAAGACCCACGGGATGTGGCCGCATCAAGGGGTCCTCCTGGGTCGTGCTCAGATTTCCTTCTCCAGGGGCACCTGCAACCCTCAGATAGCCAAGGAGGGTCCATGATGTTCGCAAGGTTCTCTTCTTGTTAAGACAGAGAAATAAACTCATCCTTTTACACTATATTCAATAAGAGTTCATTTAAGGAAGAGGAGGAAGAGGAGCAAACCACTGTCTCCTCTGTGGGACGAAAGTGACGGTTCCTTGGCGTGGCGTGCACACCTTGCTGACCGTCCTCGGCTGGCCCTCCATCCCAAATCCTGCTCCTCCTTCTCTCTTCTTCTCTTCGTATTTTATGTTCCATAAGTTCCAGGTTCCTGCTGCATCCTGTTTATTCCATGCTCTCTCCTGCCTCCATATTTTTGTACCTTTCCTTCCCTCTTGTCAGAGTGTCCGTCTGGCACTGACTGTTCACCTTCAAGCCTCAGCTCACACCGTGTCCTCCCAGGAACAGTCCCTGACTTGGCCAGGGACTCGCTTCCCCTACTGCCCATCGCATCTTATAAATAGCCCCATTCTTGCACTCATCAGATGTGACCTCCTTGCAGGCAGAGTGTGTGTCTTTCCAGCACTTTTCTGTCCACCGCCAGCCTAGTCCCTGACCTAAAGCTGGCAATGCTGACTATTTATTGAACGTGGTCTTCCCCAGACCACACGCTATCCTTCTCTGCTGTGCTTTCCCTCCCTGGGCTGTTGGAGGAAGGACTGGTTCAGTCTCTGCACCTCCTCTTAAATGATGCTATACAAGAGCAGAAACTGTCGTCCATGGTTCCTGCTGGGACTCCAGTGCCTTACATGAGTGGCTGAAGGAGGTACTCAAATATCTATGCATTAAGTAGAATAATAAACCCCATCCACTTATCTATCTGCGTCTCTCTCTGAGTCCAAGACTTAAGTAAAGAGATCTCCACCAAAAAGGTGAATGACCAGGTTCTGATCCCCTAAAACCAGAGGCTCTCTGACCTTCC
>CM053511.1:3335055-3350119 GCA_028627145.1 Eidolon dupreanum | reverse complement strand
GGCGGCATCTCATTTCATCCAGACTTCAAACGCACGCGAGGGCAAGGCTCCGTTCCCTCGCACGCTCTTTAGCGTTTTATCTGTCTTTCATCTATCTGTCTGTCTATTATCTATCATCTGTCTATCTATCTATCTATCTATCTATCTATCTATCTATCATCTATCATCTATCTATCTATATCTATCTATCTATTATCTACCATCTATCTATATCTATCTATCTATCTATCTATCTATCTATCTATCTATCTATCATCTATCTATCATCTATCATCTATCTATATCTATCTATCATCTATCATCTATCTATCTATCATCTATCTATCTATCTATCTATCTATCTATCTATCTATCTATCTATCATCATCATCTATCATCTATCCATCCATCCATCCATCCATCCATCCATCCATCCATCCATCCATCCATCCACATATCCAGTCTTTCGTTTCTCTTAAAATTTGACTTCAGGAATAAGAAGGTTAATGGTTCTTGTGCATTAAAAACTTCTATTTGTATTTTAAAATAGAGTCAGACTTTCCCATTAGATAGTAAGTCAGCCCTGGCTAAAGGGTTTGAAACAAGGACGAGTTCTACTACTTAGGCTGCGTAGCAGAAATTTGCTATAAATGAAATAAGTTGAATCGGAACCTCCAAGATTTCAACAAAGTAGATTTAAAGCACTTCTGCCACACCCCGGAACTGAACTGTCCAGGGTGCACTGTCCATTAGTCACGTTTGCCCACTGAGCACTTGAGACATAACTGGTCCAAACTGAGATGTGCTTAAGTGTAAGATATACGCTGGATTTCAAAGACCTAGTATTAAATAAGAAGGAAAGCGTCTTGTTAATATTTTGATAATGACTACATCTCAAAATGATGATATTTTGAATGTATCGAATAAAATAAAATACATCGTTAAAGTTAATTTTACCTGCTTCTTTCCTAATTGTAGCTACTAGGAAGATTCAAACATGTAGTTCTCATGTTTCCACTGGGGCAGTGCGGCTTCAGAAATAAAAACCTCAGAATTATTTAAATGTGTGAGAAATGTCTATCTAAAATGTCAAAGTGAAGCACGGGTTTCAAAATTCTCTTAGAATTGATTTTTGTACACGAGCAAAGGCTCCTTTTTATTTTTATCTTTCTAATTTTTTTTTACAGTGAGGACGTTTTGGCCTCAAGAAAGAGCATGGCTCGCTCAATTCTGTGGCTGTGGGAATATTCTATAATGGTCACAGTAGGTTCACTTGCAATCTGTGGCGTCTTGACAGCTTCAGGGATGATTGCCCAGTGAAGCTTCCACAGAGCCTGAAGGAAGGTGTTCTCTCGGAGGGTACCTCTTTCGGCTGTGTTCTGAAACCTTCCAGCATTTGCCAAATATCAAGAAGCTGTCTGTCATCCGGCCATGCGCCTCCCTGCCCCCCACCCCAGATCTGAAAGAGAGCGTGGGCTCAGGGGAAGAGTGCTGGCCTGAGTGGCGAGAAGGTGGGGTGTGGCTCCTTTTCCGGTGCTAATTTGCCGAGCGGGCTTGAGAAGCCCCTTCCCCTCTGAGTCACAGTTAGATGATCTATAAAAGGGTGACATTAAACCCCACCCATCTACATGAACCCTAAGGACCCTTCCAGCAGTGACATGCTATGACTCGTTATCTCAATTTCTTCATCTGCGTGACAGCGTGATAGTTCCTCCTGCCTCCTGCGGCTGCTCAGAGGATTAATTTAATCCACACATATCACTTGCTTAGAATAGAATGTGGCACGTGGTGTTAAGCTGTGTGTGCTCCTTCATGAGGTCCTCTCGGTCTGCAAAGGCACAGTGGTCCCATGCCACAGATGACGATGCTGAGCTCAGCCTCAGAGACGTGCAAGTCCAACAAGTATGTGAATGCCCGAACTGGCCAGCTTCACCCCAGGAGCAAAGACTCCCTCCTACGGGATCCTCTCATATTATTACTATGATGATGATGATGATGATGATGATGATGATCGTGGTGAACTACATATAGCACAAAATTTACCACGTTAACCATCTTAAAGTGTGCAGTTCAGCAGCATTAAGTACATTTGTATTGTTGTGCAACCATCATTATTATCCATCTTCAGAAGTTTTTTATCTTCCCAAACTGAAATTCTGTCCTCTTGAAACACTAACTCCCCATTCCTCCCTCCTTCCAACCCCTGGCGACCACATTTTTACTTTCTGTCTCTATGAATTTGACTACTCTAGGTACCTCGTATAAATCAAGACATATAATATTCGTTCCTTCGTGTCTTAGCATAATGTCCTCACGGTACATCCATGTGGCGGCATGGGTCAGAATTTCCTGTCTTTTTAAGGCTGAATACTACACCATTGTCTCAATACACCACATTTTGTTTGTCCATTCATCTGTCAATGGACACGGGAGTCGCTTCGACTTTTGGGCCATTGTGAATAATACGGCTGTGAACGTGAGTATACAGATACCTTTTTGAGTCCTGCCCTCAATTCTTTTGAATATATACCCAGACGTGGAATTGCTGGATCATATGGTAATTCCATGCTTAACTTTTTGAGAAGTTGCCATAGTGTTTTCTATAATAGCTGCACCATGCTGCATTCCCACCAGCGGTGACCAGTATGCAAGTTCTCTGCATCCTCAACTACACTGGTCCAAAGGTATCTTTTTAATCCCAGCCAAGGGCTTACCCACACAAGCACAAAGTAGACTCTCAACAAACTGTGGCTGTTCAGCAAGTGACGAGTCATTGTGACCACCTAGGGAGCCTGTCAGCCCCTGAGGTGGCCCACCCAGGCCACTGGGATGACCAGAACCCAGAGCCACCCATGAGCACTGAGACACCAGAGTCTGGAGTCTCCATGCGCCCAGCACCTGCCTCCTTTGGCGCACACACAGGCCCTGGTCCTTCCTCCAGGAGGTCCCGGAAGTGGAGAATGTGAGCTCCACGGCAACTCAGAAATTCCTGATCCCTCCCAAAGCCTGCCCTTTCCAGAGCCTTCCCATTGGGATTACCGCGCTGTCCCTTACTCAGGAGATCCGGTCAGAAGTCTTGGGGCCCCTTGACTCGTCTGGCTCTCTGACCCCCATAGCCTGTCCTCTGACAAGCCGTCAGCTCCACCTTCACATCTATCCAGAGACCTATGGCTTCCCGCCTTCTTCCCCACACCTGCCTCTAGGATACTTTTATTCCTCACCGGCTTTTATTACTGTGTCCTAATCCAGTCCTTCCCATATCAAGCTAGAGGGATCCTCGAACCCTGAGGCAGCTCAGAGCATCTGCTCAGCCTTCTCAGCTGGCCCTGTCACCGAGGTGAAAGCCCAGGAAGCTGTCACCACAGCCCACAGGCAGCTGGGACGTTGTCCCTGGCCGGGAGGCCTCCGAAACTCAGCTGCTACCTCTCTCTCCCTCCCCACCTTCCCGCCCAGGCCTTTGCAGCGGCTGCTCCCTCCAGGGGACCCCCCTCCTTTCCCAGCTGGGCTCTCTCCTCCAGCGACTCTGCTGAAACACCCCTGTTGGTGAGAGCTTCCGCCACCTCCTTCTATAAGATAGTGCCCCCTGGCCCGCACTCCAGTAAGTGACCGCAAGCCTGGTGGCTTAAAACAGAAGTTGATTCTCTCAGAGTTCTGGAGGCGGGAAGTCCCACATCAGGGTGTCAGCAGGGCCGCACTCCCTGCCAAGGAGAGAATCCTCGCTCGGAGGCGTCCCTGGGGGCTCCCGGGGGGCTCCTGGCTTGTGGCCGCATCGCTCCAGTCTCTGCCTCTGTCTGCGTGCAGCCTCTTCTGTGTCACTCTGTGTCCTTTCCTGTCCCTTGCAAGGGCACTCTTGTTAGATTTAGCCCCACAGAAATCCAGTAAGACTTCATCTTGATTCTTACCTAAATTACCTCTCTAAAGACGCTGTACGTCACGTTCTGAGGTTCCAGAGCTGGGGCTCCCTGTGCCCGTGGGCACTGTCCCTGGAAAGCCGCTGCGAGCATTCCCTGGGGGCAGGCAGGCTACAGGCACTCCTGCAGCTTTCCAGTGAATCCCCCCCTATGCTTGTTGGCTCTGATTAAAAAGGAAAAAGGATGAAATCGACCAAGTGGGTGGGCGATTATTAATGGCTTTTGCTGTATGATAGGGTTTGTTACTTGCTTTTACATTACTTTTGGAGTTTAAAAGACCCAATCAAATCAAATGAAAAAGTAATGCATACTCACTGAGGAGAAAAAAAAAAAAGACAAAAATTGAACAGTAAACTATAAAGAAGGAAAAAATGATGATCCATTATCCCGCGACCCATAGACAAGCATCTTCGGCTTATTCCCAATCAGTTTTTTATGCAGTGCCAATCCTGGGTAAGATCATACCCTATGTTCAATTTTAAATCATTCTCTTTTTCTCTTAAAATTAGGCCATGTGCATTTTCCACACCATTAAAGTCGAATAATAGTTACCATTTGTGGAGCGCTTGCGCTGTGGCAGGCGCTGGGCCAGAACCTCGAGCCAGCCTACTCCTTTAATTTTCACAACCGCCACACGCAGTGATGACAAGGAGCGGTGGTTGAAAGGACAGGCTCGGGAGCCGGACGACCTGGGTGCCAGCCCCGGCCTCATGGCCCCTAAGCTGTGAGACTCGGGGCAAGGTGGGTGTATTCGTTTCCGGTGGCTGCTCTACGAAATTACTACGTGCTTTGTGACTCAAAACAACAGATGCGTATTGTTCTGGCTGGAAGTCTAGAATCAAAGCGTCTCCGAGGCTCTAGAGCAGGCCCTTCCCGGCCTCCTCCAGCTTCTAGTGGTGGCTGGGGGTCCTCGGCTTATAGCTGTATCACCCTAGTCCATCTTTACGTGGACTTTGTCCCTGTGTGTGTGTGTCTCTGTGTCTTCAGGTGCCCTTCTATATGGACATTGGTCACCCTAATCCAGGAGGACCTCATCTTCACTGATTTTATCTGCAAATACTCTATTTCTAAATACAGTCACATTCTGAGATTCTGGCTGGGTGTGAAATCTGGGGGACACCGTTCAGCCCGGTCCAGGGGGACCTCCCTGTGCCTCGTCCTCCTCATTCGTCAGGTACAGGGAGCAGTGCCCATCTCAGGGGCAGTGCAATGATTAGAGGAGGGGAGACAGGTGACACACAGCTTAGGACAATGCCAGCACACTGCAGCTTTTGGGGCTGCGGCGATGAGGCAGCCACTCGATCATCCCCAGAGCCAGCGAGGACGCCGTGCCTCAGCAAGGCTGGGGGACGCTCTGCCCTTCACCCCGGCACGACACGCGGGCTAACGCTGCAGCAGCTGGAGGTGTTCTCGGGAGGTTGCAACAGGCTGCTTGTGCCCCCACAAACTCATGTGTTGAAACCTATTCCCCAATGGGATGGGAGAAGAAGGCGGGGCCTTCCGGAGGTGACGAGGCCATGAGGGTGGAGCCCCCGTGAATGGGATCAGCGCCCTTATAAAAGCTCCCTCGCCCCTTCCACCCCGTGAGATCCCAGCGAGAAGACAGCGGCCCGTGCCCCAGGAAGTGCGTCCTCACCACACACCGAATCTGTGGGCGGCTCGGCCTTGGACCTCCAGCCTCCAGAACTGTGACGAAAAAACTTCTGTGGTTCATAAGCCGCCCAGTCTGTGGTGTTTTGTCACCACAGCCCAAAGGGACTAAGATAGAGGCATCGCCTTCTCGGGAGACAGTATCAGAAAACAACCAAGAGGAGAGGCTTCGACGCCGGCCGGGCTGAGACAGCTGTCCGCTCCAGTCACCAGCTGCACGGTGCCTCAAGCGAGTCACTTCCACCCTCTCAGGCTCATTCCAAGTTTTGACACAGGCCTAACCACACCCAACCTCCAGGGCCGGTGTGAGCCAAGCTCCTAAGCGGCCTTCGCCCACTAGGAAGCACCTAGAAAGCACTCAACAGTGACAGGTCTTATTATTTTAAATTTAAATCTAGCCTGCTGGTTTGACACGGCCATTTGTTTGTTTTAAAAATACCCTTCACTGTTTTCCTTACCACAGAAGGCATTTATGTTCATTACAGAACAGTTAGAGCGTATAGATAAGCCGGGAGGTGGTATTAATCACTCGTGACATCATCATCCAGAAATACAACCTGCTAATTCCCCTCTGGTATTGCATGTGCACAGGTATGCATATAAATACACACATACATAAAACACACATTCCGATGGGGTAGTGCCCTCCTTTCCCGGCTGCATTCTGTGAATACCTCTTTCATGAACATGTCTTTTTCATTGCATCGTGGCTGTATGGTAGGGTGCCGAGCCATTCCCTTAGTCAGAGATCCGGTGGTTTCCTATCTCGTCTTTGGTCCATTTCGATAACGTGTCGGTTTCCACACTGGCAGTATGGATCTGTCATTCTGCGTCCAGCCCAGTGGCCAGACAGGAGATTGAGAATGTCACCGAGAATCCATCTGTCAAGCTTGTCACGGCTCCTGGAGCAGCTCCATGGCCTCGTCCCCATGGGTCCTTGCTGTGTGAATTTGGGGCTTCTTTTTCTAGGTTAGGGGGTTGAGGGTTCTGAGAGGCCAGGAAAATACCCTCGGAAGTCGATGGCAGTGCCTGGGCCTGCACGCAGGACCTCCGTCTCTCAGCAGAGGCTCTGTCCTGCCACACACACACAGGGGTGGGGTCGGAATGACAGGGCACCTCCATTTACACCCTCTTCCCCGCGGCTGGCTCCTCCGGCACCCCCGCACCCACACATACACTCTCATTGTGCTTTTGGGGGTCTCGACATCTTCCGCCACTAGTGGGACTTGCATGTTTGGAGGAATCTCTAGGGAAGATGCTTCTTAACCTTCCCGTAGGCCCTCCCTCTGCAGCCTTCTATCCCAACACGCCTTCCGCCTCTGCTTCCTCCCATAGCCTCTTAGCCTTTCGAGGTGGGTGTTTTGTTTCTTCCACCCAGACCCTGCGCCTAGCACAGAAGGGAATTCGGTAAGAACTGTGCTGGCTGAACCCAGGGAACAAGAGAGATTAATGGTGGAATCTCAGGCGAAAGCTGCCTGCCTGGGTAGAGCCCCTTGGCCACTGTACATCGTAGATCCCTCATGCTCATCTGCCATGGCACAGACCACAGAGGGTTGGCTCGTACCCATCACCTTGTAAGGCAGGCTGCCTTTAAACCAGAATGAAGTGGTTTCGTAATGAGAACGATTTTTTTTCCTTTTGTATTCACTTTCCTCCTCGATTTTATATATTACTTGCGGCACCCTGGGTAGCATTGTGAATTCTTACTTTTAAATATTAATTTAATGGGAGTAAATTGGTCCTTCTTTCTTTAATTGATTTTTGGCAAGTTTCTACAGTTTTGGAAAGTGCTTATCTCTGTTCTTTCCTCATTTCTATCTTGCGGTCTCGTTATACTATTTTTCTTACCAGTTTCCATGGGTGCAGTGCAGAGGAAAGAATTTAATCAGCGAGACTCTAGTGGTGACACTTTCCCCAGACTCTTTTATTTTTAAATTTTGGATCTGAATCCAGGGATATTTTAACCTTTTTAAAATTTTTATTTTATTATTAGTTTCAAGTAGACAGTACATTGGTTAGACATTTATATAGTTTATAAAACGATCCCCGTAATGGCTCTCTCTCTCCTCCAGCCCTCCACTCAGCCATTGCATTACTGCTGACCGCCTTCCCTGAGCTGTGCTCCCCATCCCCGTGACCACCTATCAACCACTAATTTGTACTTCTTTAACCCAGACTCTTTTTTCTTTTATTGTGGTTAAGTGCTAATTTTTATAAGCTTAGTATTTTTTGCATAGCATTTTACAGTCATATCTCTTGATTTTTTTTTATTTGACACTCCTTCAAAAACTTTAAAGTTTACGAAGTCTTCCCTGTTAAAGAGATTCAGTAAGAGTCATCTAATTTGTTATAGATTTTTATGTTTTAAATTCTCATGTATACTTTTTATTTCATCTGGAGGCTAATTTGATGCCAGTTATGAAGACTTCAATTTCCACTTATTGGTTTATCTTTGCTGAACACACACACACACACACATACACACACACACACACACACACACACACACACACACACACACACTCCTCAGCAGGCCTTTCACTCTACATATTCTAACCTTTTCACTGCTACATACTCTACCCCTTCCTCACCGTATGTCCATATCAAAGGAAAGGAGGACGAAAGAATGACAAATAAACTGAATTCCCTGAACACTCAGGACCCTTTCACTGTCTCTCCGGATTCTTTACTCTGTCCCTCTCCTGTCCCTCCCACGCTCTGTCCCTGAGTGGACACCACACTCCGTGCAGTGTGACCCCTTCTTTAATTAACTTTCCTTTGGCTCTAACTTTGGCGTGTGTGTTGAATTCTTTCCACACTCTCTGCCAAAGGCCCCTCTTCTTCTCTCTGTGCGGGGCTTGGCCTCCCCTCCACTCGGGGACATTTGCCTTGTCCCACATCACGAGTATTGAACATGCGCCGAGTTTAAAGACTTGGTGTGAATAAAAAAAAGGATGTAAAGTAGCTCATGAATAACTTGTATATTGGTTTGCCTGTTGAAACGATATTAGACATATTAATAATAAAATATATCATTAATATTAATTTCACCTGTTTATTTTCACTACTTTTAATGTGGCTATTAGAGAAATAAAAATTAGGCGTGTGGCTCATATTATGTTTCTATTAGATAGCATTGAAAATTCTATGCAGGGACTATTTCGTTTGCTTCTCTTTTATCTCACCATTTTAAAACAGCAATTAGCATAGTTCTCAGCGCATAACAGATGCTCACTAAACATTCGTTAAATGAATGAATGAATGTGTGACTAAGTGAACGACACAACTACGACCATACCTCTCTGAAAAGACCTGATTTTCAAAAGTCAGCTGGCCAAGCCATTTTTCCCCCCTCCAACCTTGAAAGAATTGGCTAGGCCACATGATAATGATCAAAACTTCCCTTCCTCACCAGGGATCAACAAGAAGCAATTTACAAGGGCCCACGACCTCAGGCCCCTGTGAGGGATCCTCGAATGCTCAACGGGAGCAGCTTTCTCGAGGTACCGTGGCACCTTGGCCGACCACAGACAGACCTTGGGGTTCCACTCTCATAAAGGCCATTCGCATGCTCTCTCCCCCAGCCCCTCCCTCTTGAGCAAAGTGTCACCCTGTAATCCAGCTCCCTCTCCTCCGTCCTTCCTCAACTGTTCTTTGAGCCAGTCCTATGTGAATACCTGCTTCCTTGTTCAGCCCGCCCCGGCACAGGTAGATAGACACTCAGCAGGTGGGGGTGCTGACTCCGGAGCCGGGGGACGGGGATTGGAATCTCATCCTCCCACATGACAGCTGTTCCAGCACGGGGAGCTGCTTTACCTCTCTCTGCCCCCTCTTCCTCATCTATAGAATTAGCACCATAGGTCATAAATTCTAACGTGTTTAGGAAAGTGTCAGGCATAGTCGTTACTTAACGGATGTGAATTCTTCCCAGCAGAAGATGGCAGGGCCACCCAGAACTTATTCTAATTCACAAACCACACTGAGCTTTTTGTTTATTTTTGTTCCTCCCTGGGTCCCATAAGCCACAGTCTGAGAGATCAAACATCTTATTTTCTGCAGACCCCTAAACTCCTGATTGGCCAGGCAGGGGGTGTCCAGTGAGGACAAAAAGCACATGACATGTCTCACCAGACAGACAGAAGGCAGAGGCTTGACCATGTCGTATGTTTGAAAGGACCCTGGACAGGGAGAAGCAGGCCTGGGATTTTGCCCAAGCTCTGTTGTTAATTCATCACTTGTCATTTCCTCTCCCTGGAAACCAGGTTCTTTACCTACAAAGAGGAAGGTGTAGAAGCTGATGAGTGTTTTCTGCAAAACTCGGGTCCTGTCATGTGGTCACGGAATGATCTGTCTTAATTCGGGTCCCCCCAAAGCATGCTCTGAAAAAAGGTTTTGGTGACAGGTGGGTGAATCAGGAGCTAATCCTGAGAGCACAGTGAAGGTTGGAGAAGCGAGACGAGGTGACAGGAAAGCCACGCCAAGCTTTGTTAGGGAGAGAGCTGCCAGTGGGGGGCAGGGGGTTGGGGAGGGGCTCATCTGTTTGGGAACTCCTGAGATGGAGTGGAACATTCCATGGGCTCATCCCGCCATGGGATGAGGAACACAGGTGTTTAATGTCCACTGTTCGAGCATCGTTCTTGGCAGCATTGACTGCCTCGGCCAAGAAAACTCTCAAGCAAAGAGAGAGAAGCTGCTCGAGGTCAGAAGACACTGGAGTGTATAGAAACTGTCAGCGAGGCCCGGGTACGTCCAGGGGGACTAAGCAGACATGGGCTGGGCCCTCGTCATCTGTTACGTAGGCCAAATACCCATTCCAGCTGCATCTTGGAGAGATGGATATGCAGCTTTGAGGGGCAGTCGAGGGATGAGAGTCAAACCCTGTCCCTGTCACTTAATAACTGCGAGTCAGAGCAAATGTCTTAATCATGTTAAATGTCAGTTTCCTTATCCGTCAAGTAAGAATGGCAGTGTTGAAGCAAGGATTAAAAGAGAATAAAACTCACAGAACCTTTTTCCCAGTGCCCCACATGTAGTTAAATACTCAATTAACGTTGCATATTTTCTTTCATCATTATTATACTAAAGGTTATGCCGTATTCTGTAGAAAAAAAAAAAAATTGGTATAATGAGTTTGAGCCCAGAATGTCTCATTATGCTTATCTACAGATCTTTTTTTTTTTATGCCCCATGAGATGAGCCCCTGACTCTACGATGGTTTGTGAGACAGGGAGAGTGTCCCTCGCCACAGAAACTGACTCAGCGATAAATCCAGAAGCGACGTTGTCTGGAAAACCGCTGGATCTCTCTGATGCCTTTTCACAGCAAGACAGTCGTGCGAAGAACCCTAAGCGAATGCATTCCTCTGGCCATGGCTGCATCCTCGTCCGGTTTGGCCATAGAACTTGGGGCCACCATCATACCACCAGTGGCCCCGGGGGCCAGTCCTCACACCTGTATTCCTCTGCCTTTTTTTTTCTTTTCAAGAGGTAGATGAAAACCAGACATTTCTGGTTTGCTTTTTTTTTTTTTTTTTGGTTGTAATTAGAGAACACGAGACAATCCCCCGCAATGAGATACACCTCCGCGTGTGGCAGTGAAAGGCTCCAAGTCAATCCACGCGGAAGACATCAACTAATCGCGGGACCTGAGTCTCCTAGTTTTGCGAGTTTTGCTAAATGAGAGAAATGAAACCTACCTCTCCAAAGTCATTTGGGAGCCAAAGGAGAGAACATACGTCACTCCTCTTCGTAAACTAAACTAAGCAAACAGTTGGATTCAGGCGTAGGTGACGCACATGTCCAGAGGGACAGAAAAGGCTGGCTGCCGTAGTGCGAGGCTGAGTCAGTTAAAACGTGCAGCGTGGGATGGTGGCTCCCAGAGGCTGGGGGCATGGGGGACCCCCAGGGAGCTGCCAGTTAGCGGGGACGGAGTGTCAGTTGAGGAGGATGCAAAGTTCTGGCGATGGATGGTTGTACTTAAACGCCACTGAACTCTACGTTTAAAAGTGGTTTAAATGGTAAGTTTTGTTATGCATCTTCTACCACAATTTAAAAAATAAATTATAATTGAAACTACATTTTTTTAAAAAGAAGGGGAGAACACGTATCTCCGGGCGTGAGTGGAGATTGGAGGCACGTGGGACCTCTGCAGGGCCGTGCCCACCTCCTGGTGGGGAAGGCAGGTGAGCAGAGGGGTGAGGTGGCCCAGGACAGGGGGGTCAAATGGCAGGCTCCCAGTGCCTGTGGATGCATGGACAGCAGATTCTGGGGGCGGTGGTTGTCAGAAAATGCTTCCGGGGCATCAGCCAGGTCAGGGGGTGCACTGGGTTGCAGCAGAGGGAAAAGCCAGGCTGGAAGCTGGAGGAGGAGGGAGCCGGGCGCAGGCCCGTGCGGCAGGGGAGGGGAGGGTAAGGGGTGAGAGGGTGAGGGTTGGGAGGATGGGCCGGAAAGCGGGAAGCTACCGGATCAGCAGGGTCCGGCGAGTCATTTCTCCCAAGGGCACTGGGGAGCTGTTGAGGGCTTAGGAAGATGACACGTCCAATGAGCTTCTCCTGACGGCAAACTGTGCAGCTGCCCGGAGGGCAGAGGACAGGTGAGGGGGACGCGGAGGCCTCGCGATGCAGCGGGGGGGACATGGCGAAGGGTCGAGGAGGGAGGCGGGGTCATGACGGGGCACGGATTCCTGTCCTGGGCTCGCGGGGAGCCGGGAGCCGCTGGGCATCTGCTGCCTGGGCATTGGGGTGGCGGCCGTTGGGGTGGTGGGCGGGCAGATGGTTGGACCCTGCGCCCCCCTGGAACCTCTGTGCCTTGAACACGCTGCTCATCTCGAGATGTTCTGAGCCTTTTAGTCCTTGAGAAGACGTCCCAGCCTCCTCTGACTCGCCCCCTCCAAGCCCCTCCCTTGGGTTCTGGGGCATCCTGCCATTCCCTGTCCGTCGTTGGACTTGCCCTTCCCTCTCCGCCTCTACTCACATTCATGAAGGAGGGACTAGTCTTTCCTCCTGCGTCTCCTGTGTCTGCCCAACAGGGGGTGCTAATCAGCGCACGCTGAATGGATGGGTGTGTTTCACCCAGACCCTGATTCTCCAGACCGTACACCCCGAGAGAAGGCGGGCGGCCTGGTCCGCCATCTCATTCCCGCCTTGCAGGAGGGGCTGACCGTGCGTGTTTGGTCCAGTTTAGCCAGCAGGGCTGACCGCATGCAGAGGCGGAACATGAATTCTCTCGAAGGGTCAGACATGAAAGACGCGCCCTAACGAATACTGCTCCGAGAAGCTTCCCTAGGATGACGGACCCCACATTACACTCTTTCTGCATCTTTCTTACACGAACCTGTGAGAGGGAACCTTCCCACTAGGGCTTTGGGACTTAGTACACACTCCTGTGAACCTCTTCGCTCTCTCGTTTGCTCGTTCGTTCATCATTCATTCATTCATTCATTCACACTATCTTTAATCCGCTCTGGCTCCAAAAGCCCAGGTGTTGGTTTGCTGGTTCTTGACACTGAAGTGGGGTGATGGCAAAGGAGGGTGTGGTGCTCTCCAGGATGTTCATTTGCAAGAACACTTAGACACGTGACCTCTTTCTTTGTACTTCTAACGACCTGCGTGAGAAGGAACAGTCCAGGTGAGTGAGGGAAGCAGAGGTCAGCTCCCTGAGAAGGTGGCCCAGTGCAGAATGGGGGGAGGCCTCTTTAAGAGCTGGGCCCCCAGCTCCCTGTGCGGGGCGTGAACTTGGCTGAGGTGTCATGTGGCTACCTTCTGTGTGGGGTCACGGGCTGGGATAGGTGAACTCTGGATTCGATTCTAACTCTACGTTTCTGGAATCCTAAGCCTGACTCTCTTGCAGTGTTACTTTCCTTTAATACGTCCTTCGTTTTTTCAGCTAATTTGTTAGCATCTTGAGTGGAGGGGCCGGGCCTCACAAAGCCAGGGCCATGGTCCCAAATGTCAGGTTTTAATCGTCATTTGGCTGCTCGTTAGCTGTGTGACCACAGGGTAGTTGCATGACCTCTCTGAGTAGCAATTTCTTCCTTCTAAAGTAAGAAACACTCCAACTGCCTCACAGGTTGCCATAAAGAATTACATGAGATAGTGTATGTGAAACACCCCAAACCACCCCTAGTACAGAATGGGGGGCAGGGAGCATGGTCATTCATGGCTATTTACTGACTACTAGTTCTGTCATTTTTGGCATATGACCTAGGCGAAAATAACAGGACCCGCCTTCAGGATCTTATTAGTCGATATACGCAAACTCTTAGAATCACGTCAGTCACACAGATAGCATTAAGCATCGTATAAATGTTAGCAATAATTCTTATCAGTAGCGTGCCCTCCCAGCACCCTGCGTATCCCCAGCCTAGTTCTCTAGCGTGCGTCTTGTCACTGCCAGCCTTCACCTGTCTTGTCCACCGCCTGCATGGCACCTCTCTGTGTCCCCTCTCCCTGTCTCCCCTCCACCGCCAGCACCTGTACAGAGCCTGGTTCATAGCAAAAGTCCAAGACGCTCAGCTTTGCAACACCAGGTCCACCTCCCTGCCAGACTGCCCAGGAGCACGGTCTGAGGAGCCCGGTCCCCAAGCCATGGGACCCACACCGCACAGCCCCTGGAGGTACCAGGCACATCGGCTTCTCTGCAGACGGTCCCCACTGGGCACCGCGATTGCTCCTTGCATGTCCTCCCTGGGAGCTGGGCAGCCTCAAGGCCCTGCCTGTGGTGCAGGCTCTGTGCAGGCCCCCCCGGGCCCCCGAGGACACCCTGGCATGAGGCACGGGTCCGGGTAGTTAGCGCTTCCCGGTCAGATGCCAGGCATTCCTGGGCAGTCATACTAGCTGAACCGAGTCTGTGTGCGACAAAAGATTCTAGGAAAACACCAGATGCTGGCAGCTGGGTCTGGTTCGTGACTCTGCGGCTGGGGAGAAGCTGGCGTTGGGGCCGATAGGAGAGAGAATGCTGGGGAGTGTCTGGAATCGCAATTAGCTCTGGACTCCGCCCAGGCTGGACCTCCGAGTCTCAGGGCTGACCCTGCTTTGAAATATTTGGCCAAAGGGGTGTTGACGTGAAGCTGTTGGTGCACAGTTTTCCTGTGGGAACCGAGGCCTCGGAGATGGGTCTCCGAGGGGCTTATTCCCCATCCCTCGCAAGGAGTCCCATGCTGGGGAACAGTGGGACCTGTCCTGGGAAGATGCCGTGACATACACCGAGGAGCGTGTTAGGGGGTGTGGGGTGAGGAGGGTGGAGCTCTGTGTTTTGAAGTTATTTGGATTGTATGCAATATAAACAGACCCCAACTTGCTTCATTAAACCTAAAAGGTTCATTTATTGGAGGGACCCTGGCTAGCTCGGCGACTGAAGTAAGAGTTGAACGACAGAGATGCCCAAAGGCAAGGGCAGAGCGGTTTGGGAAACCTGAGCGGCGGGTGTTTGGGGCTCGCCCGGGCCGGGGCGGGCACACCTTCTCTGCACTGGCCCGCAGGAGAAGCCGCCCGCCCTGGGCCGTGCTCCAGCCCAAGCTGTGGCACA
>CM053511.1:3291539-3334555 GCA_028627145.1 Eidolon dupreanum | reverse complement strand
TTTTTTTAATCTACTAGAATATTAGCTCTGGTCATTGATGTGGTGGCTGGATGGCGTGTGCCCTCATTTCTTTGACAGACCTTAATCCTGGCGCTTCAGACATCTGGTTCCCTGTGGGGGAATATTTGCTGGCAAATCAACCTTCTCTTTAATGAGTGTCCCTGGAAGCCTGCCAAGTTATCCTCATGATTTCTGCAGGTTTAATTGGAAGTTTATGGGTTTCAACATGCGTCGTCAGTGAGTTTAAGTGCACGATATTGTTTTTGCCTTTCAGCTGGCTCTGACTTCTTATCAGTCCAAGATCTCAGTAACTGCACTTGACATATCCATTACAGTATTTGGTCCTGAGACTGAGTCTTCAAAGTAAGGATTCTTATTTTCTCTGTTCACCAGATGAAGAAACGGGACCCAGGGTGGCTAAGCAATTTGCCCCGGGCCATGCAGTTGTGACAGACCCAGGGGCAGAGCCTGACGTCAGCTGGAATGCCTACCCTCTTATTCGTTTCATTCTGTCTGTTTCTGGTTGTTTATTCACTTATTCCAAACCTACTTGTTGGGATCAGAACAGACAATAATCTAGGCACTGGGAATCCGGCAGCAGTAAACTGGTCTCTGCTAGGTAAGTCACCAGTAAACACGACTGGCGAGAGAATTAAAATAAATAAGCCCGTGGCGGTGTAAGCTGGGACAAACCCTGTGCAGGGCAATTGGGCAATCGCTGTCAAAATGTGAAATGCACGTGCGCATGGAACCAGCACTTTGACTCCTGGGTAATTTACCCCACAAGACGTGCTAGCGTGTGTGCAAAGGGACCCATAGAAGGATGTTCATGGCGTCACCGACTAGTAAAAGAGTGAAAACAACTTGAGTGTCCATCAATGGAGGGCTGAGTAAATTGAATGCAACTCTTTAATGAAATTAATACGATTACTTATTTATTGTCTCTTCCAAGTATTTGAATTCATTGGCAATTCCCTGAGGGCTGAAGCTATTTTACACTTCTTCAGATTCCCCAGAGCCTAGTCCAGTGCCTGAAAACTAGGAGATGCTCCCAAATATCTGAAGTACAGGCATATGAATAATAAACATACATAGTTGGAGCTTGGGAATTTATCCTCTAAAGTTTCTGGAAATTTCTATTTCTATTCTACTACTGCCTTTATTTTGTCTTTCCCTAGTCAACCCAGACTTCTATTTTGTTAATTTCACCCAAGATGAGAAATTTATGATCTTATTGACTATAACCTAGTAGTCTGATTGATGTTTGAGCAAAATGCACACATAGGAGAATTTCCAATGAGAAGCATGCAAAGTTGGGGAAAGATACTTTAAACACTGTGCTACTTCTGTTTTCTGCGGGGATAAAAGATTTTCACAAACGTGACCTCAATTAATCCTAACCACAACCCAGCAACAGATAAGTTTAGTATGGGCCCCATTTTATAGATGAGGAAACGTCACTCAGGAATGCACGTCATTTTCCCATAGTGACAAAATCAAGAATTCAACTAGATGGAAGACTCCCCTGGCCTACAGTTTCTAGGACATAGAGCCTGAGTCCAAAGCTTAGTGTAAATGCTACTTTTTTTTTTCTTTTGGTTGTACAATCCCAGGGAGGCAAGAGGGAGGGGAATGGGAAGTGAGGGAAGGAAGAAGGAAGTTAACATAATGAGTACTGTCTTGGCTACAGCTTCTTAATGAGGGAGACGTTCTTGAGAGAATCCACAGGAAACTCATAGCGCATCATAAGGGAAGAAAGGAGAAGCATTTATCCCCCGGCTCCTGTCTCCCAAGCCCAAAGGATGCCAACACCCTGGCAGTCCCTGGTTGTAGCACCCCGTGCCTCTCGAAGCCGCCGGAGAAGCTAGGTCCAAAACAGCTATGGAGTCATTCTGGGGGCAAAGCAACAAACAGGTGCCAGCTAGCAACAAGCTGCCTGTCTTCCTGCGGCCTGCAGCGCGGGCTGGCCGGGTGTAAGCGGGTCTGGGGTCATCTCACAGCTCAGTGGCAGCATGGACCCCAGGGCGAGAAGGGCAAGGTGCAAAAGGCACAGGGCTGGAGAGGCCAGACGCCGCCTGGTCATGCCCGCCAGCCACACAAGGGCCCAGGCGCATCGGCCACAGCGAGCATGGGCAGCTGAGCGGAGGGCCATGCTAGGAAGGGCCCCTTCCCAGAAGACGGCAACGGCATCGACATCTTCCCTCGTAAATGTCAAAACCTCCACTCCGCACCGAGCGTGATGTCTGCTGATTGCGGGGGTCCTCCCGCACGGTCACCAGTAACGTCAGGAAAACCACCAAGGAGGCCCTCAAACTGAATCCAGGACAGAAGCCAACATTGGAAAGCGAATGGTCAGCGTGGAAATTTCCTTCATTCCACGCAATGCAATTTTTCTAGGAGTCAGAGGACAAAAAATACGTCTCGTCCCTTTTTACGCTTAGCCTTTTCCTAAACGAAGAGAGGAAACCCCGAAGGTTGCTGGGGTCTGCACCCAGGGGTCAGGATGGAGCTTTTCTCGATGCCACGTGCGTGTGTGTGTGTGTGTGTGTGAGCGTGTACACACGCGCGCACATTACAAGTGAGGGTTAGCAATCGAGTCAGTGTGCCCCACATGTCTACGTAAACACGTGGGCTGGATTTTACCTAAAATACGTGTGCAATGGAACGCATGTGTATGGATGCCTTCGCATACGCATAGGTCCGTGTGGGGGTGTCTTACACGTGTAGATGTGTGCACGTGAGTCCGAGTGTGCACTGAGCATGCACTGCAGCACATCCTGTGCCTGGGCGTCAGAGGCTGTGTGTGTGGCTCTGTTCGTCTGTGGCCTGCCCTGCTGCCTCCCTCCCTGTGAGCACCTATGCCCCCCAACACCGGGAGTCTCTGCACACTCCTGGGTGCGCGGGGGAGCCACCCCGACCCACTCCTCAGCCACAGGGCCCTGCCTGGGATTGAACGTCACTATTAATTTTCTCCTCAAGGAAAAGAGAATAAAAGCCTAAGCCCAAAGCAAATATGCAACAATATAGTTTGACGAGGTCCTGAGTGTACTCCGCAAACGAACATCATCGAGACAGTAGAAGGCGACAGGCCAGCTGCGCCTCACCCGCCACCCCTTAAGAGTTTCTGTCTGCACAGTGTCTGTACACGCACAGAGCTCCCGCCATCCCCACTGGTTCTGTGTCTGCAGCTGGGGCTATCCCCGCACCTGCCCACACCTGCCCACACCTGCCTGCACCTGCCCACACCTGCCCGCACCTGCCTGCACCTGCCCCAGCCCAGCTGGTTTCAGTCTGTCTGCTTTCGAAGTCGCAGCCCCTCTAGGCCCGGGCAGCCCACTGCCATTTGGTTCAATGCAATTCGTGTCCAGGCAAGTCAATATCATTGTAGAACATAAATTAAGAAATCCTTAAAACCAAATCAGGTTTTGAGGACGTGGAGGTCTGAGACTCTGAGGTTTGGCTGCAGGGCTTCTGCTGGGGAGCGCTTTCCAGAACAACACTTGTAAAGGGGGAGGCCGAGGGGCGAGGCGAGCTGAGAGGCACCTGCATCGAAGGCCTCGGTCTCCCCGGCAGCTCTGAAGTGGGATGGCTTTCAGAGTTGTCGCCAGTGAGGAAAGGGGCCTGGGCCTTCAGCATTCTAAGTCGACAGGTCGCCGGACGAGAGTCGTCCTGCAGTGAGGACACCGTGCTGGGCAGTGACGCTCCCAGCAGGGGCAGTCCCCGGAGAGGCGGTCGGCAACACTCCTGGCGTCCGAAGGGCCCGGCGGATGGGCACCTCACTGCTGAAGGGGGGTGTGAGAGGCACCCTGCCATACCCACCAAGGGAACTGTGTCAGATGCTGCAGACACAGAGGAGAAAGCCTTTGTCCTAATCTCCAAGGGATTCTCAATCATAGGGATGACAGGCCCGTAAATCAGGCGACATAAATACAGGGGGAGCAGGCCAACGTCACAGGTAGTACCGGGCAGCGGGGTTGCTCGGAGGAAGGCGGGTGAGCGATGCCAGGTGTCGGGTCTTGGCAGGGGAAGAGAATGAGGGTCAGCGAACCTATCATAGGAGCGAGGGTGCCCAGATTCCCTTTTAATTATTTTTGATTGTGGTAAAACACATATAACATCAGATTTGCCATCTCGATCATGTTTAAGTGTGCGGTTCAGTGGTATTAAACACATTCACATTATTATGCGACCGTCACTGTCATCCACCTCTGGGACTCTTCATCTCGCAAAACTCAAACTCCGTGCCCACGAAACAAGTCCCCGTGGCCCGGGCAACCGCCATTCTACCTTCTGCTTCTATGAATTGGATTACTGTAAGTACTGTGAGTGTGTGTGATAAATGGGATCAGACAGCATTTGCATTTCTGTGGCTGGCTTATTTCATTTAGCATAATGTCCTCAAGGTTCATCCACGTGGTGTAGCGTGTGTCAGAATTTCCTTGTTTATAAGGCTGAATAATATTCTGCCGCAGTATACCCCACACTTTGTTTATCCATTCATCTCTTGGTAGACACTTGGGTCGCTTCCACCTTTGGGCTATTGTGATTTATGCTGCTGTGAACATGGGTGTACAAATATCCGTCTGAGTCCTTGCTTTCTCTCAGTTCTTTCATGCGTATCCCCAAAGCGGAACTGCTGGATCACAGATTAATTCTGTGTTTAACGTTCTGAGGCCCTGCCATAGAGTTTCCTCCAGCGGCGGTATCATTTTGCATTCTCACCAGCAGTATGCAAGAGTTCCAACTCCTCACATCCTAGCCAACGCTTTATTCCTTTATCGTTTTTTTATACTAGCCATCCCAGTGGGTGTGAGGTGCTGAATTCGGTTTTGAAACAAGGAGAGAAAGGAGTGACAAGGAGGCAGGAGCAGATGTACACTGCCTCGCCCTAACCCCATGGCGCCTGAGCCTTGTCTGTGATTGTGGGTACAGAGGAAGTGCCGCATTGCTCTGCAGACGTGGAGAGAAGAGGAGAAGAACAGCAGACGCGAGCTCCGAGTCGAGAGGGTGAACAGAGTCTGACGTTCTGGCTCTCGGTCTCTCCGTGGAGCTACTTCGACTCACCACGTTACTGGAAACACAATCCAGTAATTGTACCAGGATTAGGCACCTGGAAAGCTTCCTGTTCTTTTGTAGCTGCGTGCTTTCCACAGGTGTCACTAGTTAACCTTTTGACAGTCACATCCTGAAGGACGGAAAGGGCCCGGCCAGAACACTGCCAAGGCTGAGGCTGTCACACCCCTTGGCACCCAGAAGCAGAGGTCAGGCCTGGTAGGGTGGCCGGAACCCAGCACAGGATGTCGGGGGACCCGGGCACAGACCCTGGGGCCTGGCGCACTGTGTGTCGGGCCCTGCGTTAGGGGCCAGGCCACAGGGCGCGCAAGGACCCCTCTCTGCCCTACAGTAACTCACGGCCTGGCGCATTTGTAAACACACTGCTGTAAACACAGGGTGCAGGAGCAGGAGGGCTGGAGCAAGGAGGAGAAGGAAGTGTGCTCTGCAGGGGCAGGGGCGGGGCTCAGCGAGCAATGATGATGCCGGAGCAGAGCTCTCCTCCAAGTTCCTTCCAGACAGCTGGTGGCAAGTGAATGCAGCTATGGCAAATGTCGACTATGCGGATGGAGGCCCCGTGCTCACGCCATCATTAGGAGTTAACCCTGTAGCTGAACGTGGGTTCACACCACGGGAAGGTCTGGAAGGGTTCTCAGCCGCTGGCCTCCTGCTGTTTGCAGACGGGATCTGTTTCTGTGTAATTTGCACTTTGGGGTCAGGACAAAGAAGCATGATTGAGCTTTATGGTTTGTTTTATCTGCCGTGCCTTGTCTCCTGGGCTAGGAGGAGGCGGTATGGTGGGATGCGCAGTGCTTCGGGGGAGAGTCACACCAGCTGTCTTGCAATCTTACTCAGTCGTGACTGTCAAGTAATGCGAACAATTGGAAAGCAAACACACTAGGACTTGTTTACTCAGATGAGTTTTATGACCGTAAAAACAGCCCTGGTCAGGAGCCACAGCAAAAAAGTGACCCCCTCTCCATGCGGCCAGCCTTCATTCCAAAGGTGAGCCTTTGTACCCGTCTTCAAATCTGTCCGCGACATGGGAAGGCTCCCAATGAGATCGGGGTGCTTTCTGAAAAATGTAAAACCAGCTCCAAGAGGAGCACTGCTGTGGACTTTCAAACGGATGTCCCCAGGCTCCGAAGCTGCACCGTCAGTGACCTGTGTTGTCATTGGAGCGAAACTCATTTTATAAACACACACTTAGGTTGCATGCCTGCGTTAGTCAGGGTAATTAATGTCAGTTGTTATAACAACAACCATGAAAAAAAAAAACTGTCAATGATTTAGCACAATCAAAACTTGTTTTTCTCCAACATAAAGTCCAGTGGGGTTGGGCCGGGTGACTTTTCTTTAAGTCCAGGTGATTCAGTAATCCAGATACCTTTCCATCAGTGGCCTGGGTATCCCTGGGACCTCACAGTCCCTCTGGAATCTTGGAACTGCCTCCTATACCTCCCGCATCCAGCTAGTACGTGATCGCAGGGGATGAGCCCGGAGAATTGCGTGTGGAGTTGGAGGAGACAGGCTTAGAAGTGGTACAGATCACGGAGACCCATATTCCGTTGCTCTTAAGGAGTCACATGACTCAGATTTAAAAAAAACCTGGGGAATACAGTTTGACTGTGTGCAGGGAAGAGGAAGGCAGGTCTGGAGAACACCTCGCCGGATTCGGCCGTGGCAGCCGCCACGTGAGCAGCAGGTGGACAACCAGGAAGGGCGGACTCGGGTCAACCGTGTTTCCTTTCCTTAATCCAGGGCGCTTTGAAGGTTTCTTCCTTCATCTTAAATAACTACAACTGTTAAGGGAGTGAAGAAAGCTTTGGGTGTGTGTCAGGCCGGCCTTATCCTGTTTGGTTTTGTGCCAGCCCCAGGGGACAATGTAGAGAATGATGATGGCATGCTGACAGGAACAGCGGAGCGAGGCCACGGGTCTGTGATTTCAGCTTAATCCTTGTACGTGAGAGACACTAAGACCTTGGTTTTCTTGGCCTGCCCCTTGCTGGCTGGTCCAGGCAAAATCGTCCTGTGGTTCCTGGTCATGGATCTTCAAGATCTCCAGCTCTTTCTGAAAAATAAACTAAAGCAGCTGAACAGTGCAAGGAATGGAGGACAACAGGGTGGTTTCGAAACCAAGCTTTGCTGTTTATCTGTTGAGCTCTGCCAGCATGAATTCATTCTGTCAAGATCTTGGATTCTGCCACCTCTGAGTCTTGTGTGTCCGGCAGACCTCTGAGTCCCCTCCCGATTGAAGTTATTTTAACGGGGGAGGGGGAGGGCCTGTCTTATAACAAAAAGGGCTCTCCTAATGTAAATGGGGCACAAGATCGCCTGAACTATTTGAATAAAGAGAATCATAATTACACTGATATTAACCCCTCGCCGAGCCCCTGCTAGGCACTTCACAAACACTGGCTCGTCCCCACCTTATGAGACAGAAAATTGTCACCATAACATAGCTGCAAAACTGTGGTTCTGTTTTGCTGAGCGACTTCTCCAAGGTCAGATGGCTTGTAAGTTAGTGGAGCAGGGATTCAAACCCATTTCTGTGTTCACCAAATTCCTTGGGCTTATCACTCTGTCCCACTCTGCAGGGAGAGGCTGAATTAACACGGGACAAACAGGAGAACCAGACAACACAGTCTGTTTCGATATCCATATCATTGAAGAATTCTGCATCAAAGACACAGACGTCCAGGAAAGAGGTTACTGGCACAGGCATGAAAAAGATGGAGAGGCGACAAATAAACAATACAAGGGCAATAAAAAAACAAATGTCGCTCGAAAAGAAGATTCTCCTAAATAGAAGGACGGGACATAGCCAAGGTTCACTTTGTGCTTGACATGTTGTTGGGTCTCTTTGTGCACGTAATAGGAACCAACCGAACTAGTGTGCTACAGGGATGCAGGCTCACGCAGCCTCAGCTGGTGGAGTTCAGAGAAGGTTTAGAAGTGAGGACCAGAAAGACCTCGGGCCTCTAACTCTTATTTTTTCTTCTCTCTGCTTCCTGTTTCATCCCTTTCTTCCTCTGCGGGCAGGCTTCCCCCTAATGGGCGGTAATGGGGACAGAGCCTGACTGTCTCCCAGCTCCCTAGTTGGCATGTTTCTCTGAGACCCAGCCACCCACGGAGTCTCAACTCACACTTAGTGCCACTTCCAAATTCCTCAGAAGAGAGGAACCGATTGGCTCAGTGGAGGAAGCTGTCCACCCTGGGACACTCGGTCGCCCTTGGAGTGAAGCAGAGAACAAGCAGTGCCAGGCCACACGAGCGAGGAGCCCACACGAGTGGGCCGGCTCCGGGTTGCACAGCCCAGGCCCCCCACCAGGACCTGCGAGCCTGTCGCCTTGGCTGGCATCGGCACTGTGCCTACCGTTATGGGAAGGGGCTCTCTGATGGTCCCCCTCATCTCTAGAAGTCCTCGTGGGATGGCTCAGCCAGGTTTGGGGCTAGAATCATAGCTCCCACTCTCTCTTTCCTCAATCGTATGTCTTTTCCTTCTTTTCTGCAAGATCACTGTTGCGTAAATTTCCTACATCCAAATTTCCATCTAAATCTGCCTCCTAGAAACCCAACCCATGACAATTAGTTCCAAGAATTTCTTAAGGAAAAAAGACATTCAGAGGAGATTCTGCAGTGAGATAAGCCACTACTTATTGGGAGATGAAAACCCCATCCCTGGGGACTGGTGGAACACAGAGCTCCCCAGTTCTGGGTAATCCGTCACTGGTGGTGAGCTGGGGCAGTGACTGGTAGAAGGGAGACATTACCTGGTGTGACGTATCTGACACTCATAAACATGGGGTGAAGAGTAAATGTAAGGACAGCCGGATGGAGTGGCTATTGTTAAGCTCAATGGAGACTCTGGAAAAATGGTAATGGATAGGAGAGAGTGATAAACTGGCAAGCGAGAGCCGAGCGTGAAAGCCAGGGACCTCCTGGGTGGCACTCAGAGAACCTCTCTGTGCTGCAGCAGAGAAAGCCCAGGACTTAGTCATCAGAACCCTTGCGCTCCAGAGAAAGCGAACTCCCCACTAAGGCGGGCTGCTATGCAAGGTCAGGGCCTGGCGGGGAACCTCCCGGGCTGACTGTTTGCAACCCCTGAATCCCCACATTCCCCTGGGCCACTCCTCCCTGCTAAGGGCTAGCACTCCCCGTTTACTGGAGGACCACGTGGAGGCCTGGCCCCTGCAAGGGGACAGCGCTGCCCTCAGGATCTGCACCCCCTCCCCCGCCCCAACCCTCTGCCCCTAGACTGAGAAGGGAGGAAGGGAGCTGAAGGACGGAAGGGCTTGGTCAGTCTGCATCAGCAGGAGCTGGGAGGACACACGGGAGGCTGGATTTTTGGGGGTGTGCATCACGGAGGAGGGAATGCAGAATGGGATCAGCCAATTGTTTCCTGACTTGGGAGCATGAGATGCAGGAGTCAGCTCTCTGGAAAGAGCTGTGAGAGAGGCTGAGGAAACACCGGCTCTGAGAGGCACAGAGAAAACGGCGGTCCCCACATCCAGCTTGGAACGATGCTGAAGGCCCTTCCCTGCTCCAGAGCGCCCCTGTGGGGTCAGCCGAGGCCTCGCCGGCCGGGAAGCCGCCCTCCCCCGCTGCCAAGCCCTGCTCTCTCCCGCTCCGTCTCACGGGTCTGGATCGTAGGAGCGACTTCCCGGGGACCGCATCTTTTTTTTCCTTTTATTTACTTATCTATTTTTTAAAATTTTCCTGTTTTTAATTTAAGTATAGTAGGCGCGAGATATTGTGTTAGTTTCAGGTGTGCGACATTTATGGATCTTACGATGTGCCCACCACACTAAGTCTGGTCCTCATCTGTCACCACGCAGTTATTACATTATTATTGACTATATTCTCCTTCCTCTTTTTCACCCGTCCCTCCACCCACCTTCTAGGCACTCTAATCGTTATCTCCAAGTTTGTTGCCAGGGGAACCCAACCTGCCACAGATGCCATCCCTCTTGGGGGGCAGAAGGTCCCTATGGATGGTCGCCTGATGCCTTCTCCTAGTCTCTAGACATGCAGTTGAGTGGCACAAAGCACACTGGCAGCGACGCCAGGTTTCGGATCCAGATACGACTGTCTTCAAAGCCACGGATTTTCTTCTTTGCATCCTCCTGTGTTTTCCTATTTAATACATATTTTTATAATTACTCTGTTGGCAAAGTGTCTAAACTTACAGGCAGAGCAAAGCCGAGCTAACAGACGTCAACTGCGGCTGTTGAAAACGGCCGAGATGCTGCGTGTACGATGATGAGCGGAGTGTCTAGGATCCGTCCATTCATTCTTTGGTGTATTCATTTGGCGAACTTTTATTAAGCCCTTACTCCGTGCCCGGCCCTGAGCTGGGGACGGGGGATCAAGGAACAAAGCTTAGGTTCTGAGTCCAAAATCCGTGGGCCAGCGGGACAGAACGACATGTAAACAAGTAAGTGCAACCGACCATTTCAAGGCCGCCAAAGGATGGCGAAAGCTTTCACTTGGAACCGCGAGAAGAACTGAGCAAAATGCTTTGAAGACAGAGGCCCCGCCCCAGGGCCACCGTGCTCCTCGGGGTCAGTAAAATCATCTGGTGTAGCCATGGCAGCAAAGCCAACGAGCCATCACTCCTCGTACAGCTCCTTCTGCCGGCCGAGCACCACGAGCGGCCCCGCGCCCCACATTCCGGAAAGTCCAGCCCGTGCTTCCCGCGCACCAGCACGGGCGGGCGCGGCTCCCTGGCGGCTTTCGAGCAAAGCCGGTCACGCCGCCCCACCTCCATCCGCCCCGGTTTCTTCCCTTAGCGAGGACCTGCAAGGCCAAGCAGGAGGAGATGCAGGACCCTGGCCTGCTGCGTGCTCGTGAGACGTGGAGACGCGGCCCGGTCTCCGTGCGCTCCTTGCCAGCGCCGGCCACCATCCTGCCCAGCGGTCTCGAGCGGCCACCTCACTCTGTGCACTCGCCCCGGACCTCCCAGTGGTGAGAAGCTCACGGAAGACGGGCAGAGGCGGTGGGTGTAGAGTTCACGCCGTGGAGAAGTGGCATGATAGGCAGAGAAGGCCCGAGAGGGAGACCGTTAATAGTTAACCAGCAAATGAGTACGGCCGCTTCCCATTAAAAATGGGACGATGGCTTGCTGGTCACAGGCTTACCATGGGCGCACAGGTTAACGTGGGGGTATTTCGACAAAGTGAGGTTATCATCAAAAGCCGCGCCATTAAGAAGGTGGGCAATTCTGGAAGTCAGAATCTCGATGTTCTTCCCTGCCACGTCCCCAGCACCTCGCCCAGGGCTGGGCACGTAGTAGGAGCTTAACACCTGTTCATCGCATGAATCAAGTGCGGACTGACAGAGTGGACTGCAGACACTAAGGCTCGTCATCTCATACAGCCCCCAACTGTTTCCAAACACACATTTACCTCTCCTAATATCTGCCTGCTATTGCTGTTTATCGCCTTGATTCTTCTCTGCCTGAAAATGTAGACACTTCACCAATAGACAAACTATAAAAATGTGGATTGAAAAAGGAAAATACAGCAGGATGGAAAAGGAAGCAATACGTCTTTGAATGTAGGCATACCTGGGCCTCAAAAGGGGCCATTCGATCTTCCGACACTCTGCATTGCTCGCTCGGACTGCTTGTAGGGCTACTTTAGATAATATATGTGCAGATTTTTACCTCATTCCAGAGGACTAGAGTGGGTGAGGGAGGATGGAGTTTTCAGTGTTTACAGTGTGGCTCAGACTTTGGCTCTAAGTGCTTTGAGGGCAGATTAAGAACCATCCCTGCAAGGTGGACTCTTGATGGATGATTAAACTTTCAGGATTAAACCGCAGCTGCCTTTGGTGGCCCTTCGCTGCTACATCGACCATTTGCCACCATGCTCAGCGCATCACTCACGGCATCTCCTGAGCTACTTTAATCATCCTCGCTCTCTTCTGGAAATATAAGCATTTTAATTCCCATTTTAAAGATGCGAAAAATGAGGTGCAGGTAAATTCTTAAAGCTGCTCAAGACCTGACCACGGCCACATGGAGCAGCCTGGGTGTCAGGTCAGGGGTCCCTCTGCAAGGATGGAGTCCTGAAGTGACACAGCCCTTCCTCAGTGCCCGAGGCCTGGCTCTAGGAAGGAGACCCTGCTTTGGAGGCCTTCGCAATCCCTGTCCCACTTAGCACTTGCAGGCCCCTGAAAAGAGAGTTCACCGTGACAGTCACAGATCAGATGGCTGGCTCAGCTCAGCTGCACGTCACTGACAGAAAAATATGGCAAATGGGCCATTATTATAAGAGCAATAGCCACGTTTTAAGTGTCACGTACTGCGATTGTTATTGTCGTTGTTACTGTTGTTCTGACGCTTGCTTGCACCCTTAAGCCCTGTTCTCGGCAACTTCAGGCATCTGTAATCCTCATAAGCAGCCTACGAGGTAAGTACTGTTATTCTCGCTCCCTCCACACAGGAAAGTGTCAAGGTCAGACAAGGACAGGGCATCCCAAGGCCGTCCTTCTTCTGGCTTGGCAGCCAGCAGGCAAGGGCGGGGATTCATCTCAGATCAGAAGGCTGAGGCGGTGTCTTCCTGCCAGGGCTCTGGGCGCACCCTCTGTGCTCTGGGTGCCGCCCTCTGTCCTGGAGACACCCTCGAGGGGGCCGTGTCTGAATCCCTCGGGCCATGCCCACAGGCCATCTGCCTTGCGGAGGAGTGTCCGAGCGGGTATGATTTGTCCCTGGCTCTCCATACCTTACTCTCTACCCTTCACTGAGTGCACGTGAGGCACGTTAGGCACTCTCCTTTGAGGGCAAGAAGTGTCACTCCTGGAGTCACATTTCTTCTCTCCTTTCAGCAAATGTCTCAGAGCTCAGGCAACAGGCACCGAGGAGGAGGTGACAGCTGAGCCCTGGGTGGCCTTAACCCCGGGAGGCTGTCCACGAAGCATCCGGAGACTTCTGCTGGGTGCTAGCCAGCCCAGGCTCTCCCCATGAGCTAGGCTGACTTCTCCGTTCTCCTTTCATGCTTTGCGTTGGCCTGGCTCCCCTCCCCACGCCCCTCCCTCTCCCCTGGACCCTGGGGTTTTCCATGGCAACGTTAGGCCCATCCCTCAGCTCCTGGGCCAGCACAGCTTTGAAAAGACAAGCCACTGTTTCAGCTTACGACCCCTGCCTTCTCATGAGTCCCCTGAGGCTCCGGCCACTCCTGACCCCTCTCCTCACCCCACAGGTGGGACCTGGGTTCCAGAGCCTGTGGGCCACTCGCATGCCCGCCTCCCCTTCCTCACTCACTGTGACTGCTTCTTCGCTTATGCCACCTCAGCTTACAGAAGCTTTCCGTGGATCACTTTACCTTCAGAGTCTGGGGGAAATCTGTATTATTAAAACTCACAGGACTACACATACACCAAAGTTGATTTTTCTACATATAAAATTTTAAAAGTGTTTTGATGGGTCAAGTAAGAGGATCTACTGGCAACTGGCTGTTGGATTTACAACATGGAAGTCATAGATCTCTGTGGAAAGAGCCGTTTTGGTGAATGGTAAAGATGGAAGCCTGTCTGGAGGAGATTTGAGAGAAAATAAAAAAAAGAAATTGTAGTAGTGACAAGTCTTTAAGAAAATTTCTTTTAAAGGGAGCAGAAATGAGATAGTAACCCTGGGTGGGTACAAGGTGTAGGGCAGTCAAAGAATGTAGATAGATAGATAGATAGATAGATGATAGATAGATAGATAGAGAATAGGTAGTTGATAGATAAATAGATGATAGATAATAGATAGATGATAGATAGATTTGACTGATTAGATAGATGATTGAGATAACAGATAGATACATAGATGATTAATAGATAGATAGATGATTGATAGATAAGAGATGATTGATAGATGATTGATAGATAGGTAGATAGATGATTGATAGATAAGAGATGATTGATAGATGATTGATAGGTAGATAGATGATTGATAGATAAATAGAAAGATAGGTGATTGGTAGATAGATAATAGATAGATAGATAGATAGATAGATAGATAGATAGATAGATAGATAGACAGATAGATAGACAGACAGATAGATAGCTAGCTGATAGTAGATGATAGGCGGGTTGATGGGTAGACAGATCGGTAGATGACAGAAGAATTAACAAACTATTAGCCTGCTGTTAGGCGAGACTCACGAGAGAACCAAAGCTGTAGACGAGGGAGTAAAGATGGAGAGGGCCAAGGCCCGAGGAGCCCAGAGGATGCGATGCATTCCGTGCAGGACGGGGTGGCCCGAGACGGGGCCGCCCGAGACGGGGCCGCCCGAGACGGGGCCACAGACGTGCCCGGCGTGCGGAGCTGCGGCCCGGCACGCGGCGCCGAGACAGGCGTGTGGCGAGCGTGTGGCGGCCGGTCTGCAAGGCGCCTGTGGACAGGACGGCCGCTCGGAACTGGGCAGGCCGGGCTTTCCCTGGCGGATGTCGGTTTACGTCTGCAGCTGCTCTCGCCTGGCTCACACGCCACCCATCTGACCCAGACGCCCTTTCAGTCCCCAGTGGGCTGAGCTCGCGTCGTTCCTCGCCCACGCCCCGCTGTGGGCGCTCGGCCGCGGCACCGAGGATTCCTCCGGCGTGCTCCAGGACGTGGGTGCCCCCGCCTCCCGCACAGAGGCCGCCTCTCTGTTTTGCTGCACTGATTCCCCGGCAGTGGCGCCCGGTGGGCTCCCGCGCTGCTTTGTGGGCTCCTACGTTGGAACTACCTGCGCACGGAGGTGGAGCCGCCCTCGTGGCTGACGACGCTCTTGGTGCAGAGTCCGGCCCGGCCCGCCACTCCCCTGGCCACCGGGGATTGGTGACGGAGAGTCGGCTGCCCCAGGCCTTGGTGGACTCATCTGCTAATGCGATGGTGGAGAACGCCCCGCCTAGAACGAAGGACCCAGACGCCCTGGGTAGGGGGTGGTGGGGAGGGGGTGGCGCCCCCTCTGTTAGGATTCAACCTCTCTGGGCATGGGGGCTTGAGGCCCTTTCGTTTTGTACATTCCCTGAATCTGTTTCGTCCTGCTGATTTCAGGGTGCAAAGTGCTGCCCCAGTGCCTGGAAGCACCGCCCCCCCCCCACCCCACCACCAGATGCTCCCTGAATTACGAAGGGCTGCTCCGATTAGCCTCGACGGACAATTTGCATTTTTGCTAACATCGTCCTCAGCGCAGCCTGCTTTGTGTTACCTTCTTTTTGGTCAGCACTGACTCCCAGCTACTTCCGAGCTTCCTGTTTCTCCTGTAGGCCTAGTAAGTATCTGACACATAGTAGGTCCTCTGTCCACTTCTGTTTGTTTTTGTCCTTGTTGCACCAAAATTGAATCCAGCCAAACTATACCCTCCCACGCCCCAGTCACTACCTTGACCTTTAGAAATATAATTGGGTGTGTACAAAATTTCAAACTGACTAGTCGTTTCTCTGGAAAGGTTTGGCGCCCTTCCTTGATTTTATGTGACTGCTACAATGTCGTAGTTCACAGAAGTGGGCACACACTTCCAGGAGCTTCAGATATTACTGGGCATTGAGTACTGGGTTATGAGCAAGAGGAAGCGAGAAATGTCCTCTAAAGCCCACAGTGGGTGCCTTCCTGTCACCAGCCCTGCCAGGAGGGTACCGCTAACTCCACACCCAGCGCGGAGAACCTGGAGCATGCTGGTGACGGACAGGCAGCTTCTTCCTGGCACATCCCGCCCCTCTGGCCTCCCCTTCCACCCCACCACTTTCCAAACTCATTGCCGAATAAACACGGCAATGGTTGTTAGTGTGGTTTAAGGATGGATGCTTAGCAGAACAATCCTAAGATGGATGTCCAGAGGTGACCCAGATGAGCCCTGACTTTCGGTGGGACAAACAGCTGTAGCAGCTGAGGGCTGGTGGTGGGTGTGTGAAGGCAGAGGAGGGGGCACCTCAGAAGACGCGGAGTGGTCACCCCAGGCTGGAGCCTGAGGAAGCGGTGCTGGTTTGGGCTGAGCTACTTCAAGGCTGTGGGGCCTTGCCCACGTCGTCACCTCTCTGGGTTCTCAACCCTCTCCATCCATGAGTCTGTCACAGGCATGCGGCATCATGCATTAGAGAGGTCTGTTCACTACCTGTCTCCACCGGACAGGTGGGCAGGGGCTGCGTCTTTTTCTCTGAAGGCAGGGCTGAGTAAATATTTGCTTTTTAACTCACCGATTCACTATGGGGCTCGGTGTTTCCATCTGTAAGCTTGCCTATTATGCCCCTGACCTTATGAGTTTCTGAGAGGGTAAGAGGGAAGGCCAGTCGGGGTCCCAGAAACCTGCTGGTACACGGGAGGATCCTGATATATTATAACCACGTGGGTGGGCGGCACTGCATCCCCCAAACATTCACATGTAGAAGCCCTAACTCCCAGTACCTGGGAACATGACCGTATTTGGGGACAGGGCCTTTAGAGAGATGTAGTTAAGATAAAAGGAAATCATCAAGGTGGGCCAATGTCCTCCAAGAAGAGAAAACTAGGATGCAGAGAAAACGACACAGACACGCGTGCTTGCAGAGGACGCAGAGAGATGGTCACCTATGAGCCGAGGAGGGACACGGTCACCTGCGAGCCGAGGAGGGACATGCTCACCTGCGAGCCGAGGAGGGAGGCCTCAGAGAAAACCAGCCCTGCCCTCATTCTAATCCTGGACTTTCAGCCTCCAGAAGCGTGAGAAAATAAATCTCTGTCCTTTAAGCCACCCAGTCTGTGGTGCTTTGTCACGGTGGCCCGAGGAGATAAATGTATTACGGTTACGCATGTGGGGGAGGGATGAGCGTACCCCAGTTCCGTGAAAGCAGGCCTAAGTTTCCTACATTGTTTTAAGGGCTGCGATGTGTCTCAGGTTGTTAATGACTTTTTCCATACCTGGGCTTGTCGCTTGTGTAAATGTGGCTTCCAGGGCGGGATGAAGACGTTATTAAAAACATCCAGATCACAGCACATAAACACAACTACAGGTCTGCATCCTCATCCTGAAAGCCTCGGCCCGGCCTGACGGGCTGAGTCTCAGCCCCGCCACCCAGGCCTGCAGGGTCCTGACACTCTGATAAGAAGGTCAGTTGTGGCCACAACAAAGCAAGAGGACGGGGCAAGGCCTGCAGGGACAGGAGGCACGTCACCCCATCGTGCCCCTGTGACTCATTTGAACTCAGAGAGCGCGGACTCGTCAACGCTGAGATCGGCTGCCTCTCCAGGCCTCCCGCCACGTCCTCTACAGATATTTCCTTACGAGAGGGGAAAAAAAGTCACCTGTCAATGCCACGGGGGCGGGGGAAGCGCGGGCGTCAGAGCCTAAGCGGCTAAGCGGACCCAGAGAACACCACACCCCCGGCGTCCCCGACCTGCAGAGCGCTCTGAGCACGTGCGTCCGAAGCCACCTCTCTGGACATGGGCGGGCCCCGGCCCCTCGGGAATCTGGTGAGAGTGCTGGGGAAGGCATTGCACACGCCCCGGTCATCAGATCTGACCCCAGGGAGCCCCGGTTCCCTCCGACCGAGCTGGGCCGCCGGGAGTTGAAGAAGCCTGGCTGGAGCCACCTCCCCATCCGTACGGCCCTGGGACGGGCAAGCTGCCGTGTCACAAGCTGTCGGGGGCGAGGCCTAGACAGGACGCCAGGAGGCCTGGCTCCTCACCACACGTCCTTCCGCACGGGGGAGAGAAAGGGCAGGGCGGCTCGCCAGCACCAAGGTCACAGATGCTTAGTGTGTCCGGATGTTTAGTGTGTCCGGGTTCGGGGCCAGTTGTATTTTAAAACATGGTTTCTTGAGATGTAAGTTGCATGCCATGAAATTCATTCATTTTAAATGTACAATTCAATGATTTTTTAAAAAATATGTATATTTACAGAATTGAGCAACCATCACCCCAATCTAATTCTGGAACATTTCCATCACCCCAAAAAGAAACTTCATGTCCATTAGCAGTCACTCCCCATTTCTACCTCCTCCCTAGGGGAATGCTAATTTAATTTCTGTCTCTGTGGAGTTCCCTTTTCTGGATATCTCATGGAAATTAAATCATGCAACAAACATGCGGTCTTTTGCGTCTGGCTTCTTCCGCTTAGCATGATCTTTTCGAGGTGTATCCACGTCGCAGCGTGTGTCAGCACTTCCTGCCTTTCCATTGCCGAACTGTCCCCAGGGCCGACTGCTTAAGGCTGCAGCACGTACATGTATGTGTGTATGTGCATGTGCGAACAAGCGTGCGTGTGTGCATGTGTGTGCACACATGTGCATGTGCGTGTGTGCACATGTGTAGAGATAACAGGAGCGGGGCCACATGGGGAGGGCGGGGCTCGGCCGCTATGTCATGAGCCATTTTCGTGTCCACTCATTTTTGAAACTTAGGCGGCCCGTATGCAGGGCTCTGAGTCAGCCGGGAGGGCAGGGAAGGTAGCTGGTGGCTCTTTTCATCCCAGAGGCATGGGGTGGCCAGAACTGCCTGTTTTGTCCTTGTCTCCAAGTCCTTGGCACGTTTCCTTTGAAAGTGATAGGAAATTGTTTTGCGTGGGTTACGGGGCTTCGAGAGCTTCTCCCCAACGGAGCTGAACTTCCTTTGTGCTTCATCTGCCTGAATTCAAAAGCTCAATATTCTTATTCTCATCAAGACTGGAGGTCAGATGTCCTCACTGTGCTCTGCCCTGTGGTGAGACGTCTCAGGTTTGAGTTCATGGGGAGTTAGGTGAGGTGCCACCCTTTAGAGCACCTGCCCAAACCCTCATGACCCGTGGGCGGCCTCCTGGGAAGGATAAGTGGTGTCCGGACCGGGGTCCAGCTCTCACCTCCGCTGGGGCCCTCGAGCGCCGCCCAGAGGCGTGCTGACAAACTGGAGCCCGTCTCGAGCAGAGGCCTGGGGACACCATGTTCATCCAACTGTTTAGGAATCGCTGCCGCACAGAGGAAAGGATCTGGACTCATCTATGAGGGTCCAGAGGGCCAGCCAGGGACCGCTGAGTTACAGTATGTGCACAATAGGAGGGGGGGCTAGGGCAGGGACTTGAGGTCCGGCCAGAGCACCAGTCCTTATAGGTGACCGAGATCCCTGTGAGGAGTTAAAGCCCTGCTCACAGGATCGGGGCGAGCTCCGCGGTGGGGGGAAGCTTCGGCGTGCGGCCCAGCCTCGCTCCCGCTGCGTGGGCTCTGTGCCGGCGGCGTGGGCGCCGGGCCGGCGGCGTGGGCGCCGGGCCGGCGGCGTGGGCGCCGGGCCGGCTCCGTGGGCGCCGGGCCGGCGGCGTGGGCGCCGGGCCGGCTCCGTGGGCGCCGGGCCGGCTCCGTGGGCGCCGGGCCGGCGGCGTGGGCGCTGGGCCGGCTCCGTGGGCGCTCGGCCGGCTCCGTGGGTACTGGGCTGGCAGCGCAGCGAGGCCAGGGCTCCGCCCGCTTGTGGTCAGGAAGGTTGAGTCCCTGGGTGCAGCTGACCCTTCTCGGGAAGAGCCTCTGGGTCTCCTGTTGAGCAAGCGGAGGGCAGCTGGGGTCAATTTCTTTTTTTGTCACTATATGCATTTTCCCATTTCTTTGAGTTGCTGGGCTGTGGGGTTCAATGAGTGGGGTCGAGTAATAAGAAGGGAGCAGATCCATGAGCCATTCCCGTGTCTTCCGATGTCGCAGTCTCCGATAGTCCCTGATGAGTCCCCCGTACTGCTCCGAGTGCTGCTGAGGCGGTCCGATGGCTCCACATTTGAGAGGGGCAGCAGAGTGGCCTTGTGGTCATTCTCGTGAGACCCTCATGGACAGCAACAATGGCCACGCCACCGCGCTCCACCCTAACGAGGACTGGGTGGCCGGGTCCCACAGAGCCAGCCAGGATGGCCTCAGGCTTCCTTCCTCTGTAGGCTCGGAGCTTCCTGCTGGCAAGGGTTCTGAGGAACAGCCTGGCACCCGGCCGTTGCCTTCACCAGGTGGCAGCGAGTGGCAGCAGAGGCCAGGAAGCTTGCTAGGACACCCTGCTTCTTCTCTCCGTGGTTTCCTCACTGTAACGTGAGGGGTTTGGACACGGTCCGGTTCAGCTCTGATTGTTGCTGGGTCCCTGACACCAGGAAACCCCTGCTTCCCTGGGTCCACACCTGAGCTCTGTCACACCCAGTTTGTGAGATGACAAGGGCTGGGGTCAATGCGGTGACACAGGTTGCCTCATGGGAAACTCAGATGGGTTGATTAAGGCTGCGTAGAGGGTATGAGGCCACCCTTGGGCCTGGGGGTGCAGGATTGGGAGCTGTAGCACTCAGCACATGGTACCCGACTCTAGCCAGTGCTAGAATAGCCTCTTCCGTTCTAGGGGACGGAATGGCTTGAATTTCCCTTGGCCCTGGGTCTTCCCGGACTGACCTCGAGGGCTCCTTTCATCCGCGAACTGTACTTCGTGCTATGATCATTCTTGCTTTCTGTAAGAATAACTCTGTGCTCAGAGAGGTTGGGTAAGCTGCCCAAGGCCACACAGCTAGGACGTGCTGTCTCCGGGACTCAGATCCGGACTGGTCCAATTCCGACGTGTGTTCTCTCCACGCATCAGAACTCTGTCCTGCGTGTTCCTCCACGACGGAGGCCGAGGCCGCGAGTTCACAAATATGCATTACTTTTTTTAAAAAACTCCAAAATCAGTAAATAAAAATGAATTTGAAGCGATTTTTTAAAAAAGATTTCTTGGCGAAAGAATACAAACTCTGATTTGAAAATTAAAGTCAGGGAACAGTTACAAGGACACTCAGAAAGCCCTTCATATTTGTTCCTGAACCTGAAGAGGAATCGCTATTGAGAGCTATTCTAGGTGCTTGAATAAGTGGCCTCAAGCCCTCCCTGAAATCGGCCCAAAGCAGATAAGGAGAAAGTGTTTTCATTAAGGCTGGTAGAGCTGGCACGGAACGCCACCTCCGGGCAACTTCCGCCGTCCGCCCCAGGGAACTTGACAGCCACAGTACCTTGAGGCAGAGGAAGGGTCAAATCCGACTCCAACTGCAAAGCGGGAAAACCCTACAGTGGAGTCAGCAGCGTCCACCCTCCGCTGGTCAATTCTGACCCCACATATGATTGACTGATTATTATTCCATCCCAATCTCTAATGTATCACGTGGCATACCACATGACTAGATGAAAAGCAAGCCGAGATGGTGCTCAAGGGTTTGTAGTCCTTAAACTGTTCTCTGAAATAGCAGAACTCTTTCAGGTACATATGCGGTACCTGTATTTTGAGGTAGTCTGGGCGTGGCAGGTGGGGTTCTGAGCGCTGTGCTAGGATAACTGAGCTTTACGGTATGGATGATGGATGCCCTTTAAGTGGGGGATGGACACTGTGAGATGCGCACTGGACAAAGGCCACGCTACTCCAGTATGCGGTAGGGACGGACAGGAAGGAGGCTGGAGGCAGGGAGACAGTCAAAGGCCAAGGGAGAAACGCGTGGCTTCCCGCACACCTGCCCCCCGAGGGGGAGGTTCGACCTGGCTATTCATCGCTGACATCCAGGGCTGAGGACAGTGTCTGCGTCTATAGGTCCCCAGTAAAGAACGACGCCACTTCAGCGACCCCAATGAAAAGGTAAAATCTCAATCAAGGCCTTGGCGGAGGGAGCTGAAGAGGACGGATTTGAGAAACAGGGATGAAAGTCGAGAGCTTGGTAATGGACACGGTCAGGTGTGGGACAGAGAGGAGTCTGTGCCGTCTCCAGTCTTCTGGCCTGGGGACCAGGGGGCTCCCACTGGGTGAGATGGAGCAGATTCGGGGGGGTGTCAGTGCTGGGTTAAGAGACTGAGAAGCCTGGGGGACACACAGGTGGGGGGATGTCTTAGGGGTGACCCCGTGAGCAGCTGTCTTTCCCTTCAGCGCTGGCCCTTTGCACCAACGGCCCCCTCCAGACCGGAAGTTCTTCCTCCCTTTCATCCAGTCAACTCTTCCCTCCCCTGGACCCCAGGTCAACCTCACCTCCTGGGTCAGGCGGTCGGATTCCTGAGCATCAGACTCTAAGAAAACAGCTCCTTCCTTTCCAACAATGGCTCTCAATTGGCAATACAGTTAACAGATTAAAGTCTGCCGTGACTTCTAGAGAGCTAGCCCATGAGCCAGGACTTTCTGGTCACCTGCGAATTCCTAATAAATTCCCGTACATAGCCGGCACTCAAAAAATATTTGTTGAATGAGTAAGTGAACGAATACATGAACGCCTTTGTAAATGAATTTGTGCACAGATAAATAAGTATCAGGGCTCTGTCTCTTAATGCATGATACGTGTGCCCTAAGTCCCAGTTAGCGTTCAGATGGAACGGAAGAGGCAGCTCGTAGAGCAGGAAGAAAGTGAACTCCTGGGCCTGAATCCACGTGTCTGTCACGTGGCAAGTCCTTGGTGCGCACTTGCTGGAGGATCCTTGGCTTTTCTTATCACCTTATCTGAATGTCTTTAGGCAAGAAATGCAACATTTTGAGGCCTCCACTTTCCTATTTATCAAAGTGAGAATAAGGGCACCTATCTCAATTTTTTTTTAATGAGAACTTGATGAGATAACTGATATCAATACCAGACACACAGTAGACACTCAGCAAATGTTTGTTATCAACAACTGGGCTAAATGTGTGACGAAAGTCCCCAAGAGCTTACGGAGGGGACAAGGAAGGAGTGAGGGCAGGAGCCCAGGTGCATGCATGTGCTCTCTCACTCTCTCTCTCTCTCTCTCTCACACACACACACACACTCACACACACACACACACACACTCCCCTCATCCCTAATCCTCCCTCCACATTTCCCATCAGCTTTCTGTGACTGGTCACACTTGTGGAACGAGACTGGCTGTCTTGCTGTGAACAGTTTTCCAATATTTTCAGCGGCGAGTCAAACACAGAGGAGGGACTGCGTTTGTGGATGGGCGTGTGTTGATCTGCACAGGGCGCCCACCGTGGAAGCTCAGCACTGGCCTCCTTCCTGCCTCTTGCATTGGCCTCAGTGTGCTCAGCTTTTTGCACACAGTAGGTGTCTGAGTTCAAGTTCAAGGTCAAGTTAGTACAAGTTCAAACTAAGGACAAAGGAAGAAAAGCAGGCAGAGAGCGAGGAAAGAGAGGGGGCGAGGTGGTGACCTGTGGTGTTTGCTCTCCCCCAGGCTCACCAGCGGCTCGGGCAGGGGCTGAACGAGAGAGTGGAGCACGTGGGCTGTCAGAGTGCTCAGTGTCTGACAAGGCCGCATACCTTTTATTTATGATAAACACCATGTGGCGCCCCAAATGTTGGCTCGGTCTGGCTCCGTGTTGCCTGCTGTGCCAGAATGTTGATCCTGCAGCTGTTGCTCGACTACCAGGGGACCCTGGCCACCTCCCGCCACTTGCCAGCTTCTGCTAATGGATGCAAGAATTCGTGATCCCCTAACAAATGGCAGGAAGTACCACGACTGCCCTTTCGTGCGTACAGCACTCTCAGTTACAAACCTCTCTCCGCAGACCACAGCTCTCTGCTGAGCCATCCCCCGACATCGGGGCGGGTACAAAATGGATCACACTATCTCCCAGCCTCTGCCTTGCCCCTCCTCCTGCACCGTCCAGCCTGTCGGCTGGAAAGCCGCTGGTGCCTGTCTTCAGAAGTCATCCTAGAGGCCCAGGTGTCGGACTGACCAGCACTCAGATCCCAGCTCTGCCCCTTACTGGCTGTGTGGCTCTGAGCAAATTGCTTAACTCTTCTGAGCCTAAAATTTTCCCATCTTCGAAAAGGAAGATCATGGTTGTTTGCAAGGTCATGCTTGCCAAAGATCCAGCCTGGGACCCACGAGAGAGAATCAGCGAGTCTCCTCCTACTTCCTCTCGTCTATGGTCGTGTCTCAGAAACTTATAAATCATCACCGGTGGCCATTTTTTTTTTTTTTTGTGCTGTGCTCAAAGTCTCAGCACATAGTAGGGCGGCAGGGCTCATCAGCACTCATCGGGCACGATCTGGACGCGTTAAAAGTGCACATCCTCAGGGAGCCCTTGTGCACTGCTGGTGGGACTGCGAATGGGCACAGCCACTATAGAAAACAGTCCGGAGGCTCCTCAAAAAACTAGAAATGGATCTACCGTGTGACCCAGCAATTGCACTTCTGGATATTTGCCCAAAGGAAACAAAAACAGTAATTCGTAAAAATCTATGCCCCCCCATGTCATGGGAGCACTATTTACATTAGCCAAGATATGGAAGCAGCCTAAATGCCTATCAACAGATGATTGAATACAGAAGTAATGGTTCATATATACAATGGAATATTACTCAGCCATTAAAAAAATGAAATCCTACCATTTGCAACGACATGGATGGACCTAGAGGTTATTATGCTGAGAGAAGTAAGTCAGACAGAGAAAGAGAAATACCATATGATTTCACTTATATGCAGAATCTAAGGAACAAAAAAAACCAAACTAATCAAAAACAGACTCGCAAATATAAAGGACAATCTGGTGATGGCCAGAAGGGAAGGGAGTTGGGGGGCTGGGAGGAATGGGTAAGGGGTTAAAGAAGTACAAATTAGTAGTTAATAGGTGGTCACGGGGATGAGGATCACGGCATAGGGCATGCAATCCGCAGTAATGTAATGGCCAGGTGGAGAGCCAGAGGGGTGAGTAATCATGTGATTGTTTATAAACTATGTAAATGTCTAACCAATGTCCCGTATACTTGGAGCTAATATTAAAATAAAATAATGCACATTCTCAGCCTTGCATTAAGGATGCAGGGCCCAGGAGTCTGCATTTTTAAAGAGGGGCCTCAGGGCACGAGGGACCCCCCCGCCCTCAAGAAAGCCCAGGAAAGTCCAGTGGATCAGTGGCACTCACCGGCTCCCTGGCTGACCGGCTTGTGGGTCTGTGGTGTAGAAGGAAAAGAAAGAAGGGAATTTTGAAAAGGGTCAGAGGGACAGAGGGGGAGGGTCCCTTCACAGCTGTCTGTCCCTAGATGGGGCAGGTTACAAAGCTTCTGTCTCCTGTTGCCTATAAAACGGCTTTTGTGCTGAAACTGGTGATGTTTAACGAAAGGAGAAAGCCCCTGGGCCCCCATGACTGTGACCGCGGCACTCCTAATTAGAGGCTGCTGGCAGGAAGGCTTTCTGGGCACTAGGAACTCCCTCTGGGGCAGCTGCCTAAATGCTAGCAGTTGGTGGCTAGAGATCTGGGGACAGAGCTCCCTGGTGGTTCCTGGGGAACCGTGTTCTAGAAGGTTCTTTGTATCTCCTGATCAGCATCAGAGAGCTGTGGTGGGGAGGTCAAGGGCGTTTCAGCATCCTTGGCCCACTCCGAGCCCCCGGAGTCCTTCTAGGGCTTATGCCGTTAACCATTTAAAATAAAAACTATTTATGTTAAGTCATACCCTTGCTCGTCCCCTCGCCTGCCTGTTCACACCTGCGGCCTTGGACTTGGACCCAGCTCTCTGACTCGCAAACCTCTTCTTTTTACCTCTCTCTGGAAACTTTCTAGGAGACAAATTTTAAGCGGGCAGCAAATTAAATCCTCCGTAGGTTTTTGCGGCTACTTCTGTCATGCTCGTGAAACAGCAAAACAGCCGAAATAGCCAAGCCAAAGGCAGGAACCAAACCTCGTCCTTCAGCGGCAAGGCTGCCAAGGCTGACCCTGGCAATTCTGTCACATGGTGCCACTCACACCTGGGGTTTTAGGGAGAAACGAAGAAGCCTTCTCTTTCAGCTAAAGTACTCCAATCATTACTCAAGTAATTATCTAGCAATAATAAAAATGAAACAGGATTGTATGTGTACGAGGTTCCTTTCTGTCTGGACCTCAGTGCTAGGTAAACTGAGGTTCATGAACAGTTCTGATTCCGTTCATTGGATAGACCGCTACCTTTTAAACAGCAGGAAGTGAGGCTCACTTTCAAGATTCTAACCTTCCCCCACCCCTGACACCTCACTAAGTGGTAAGATATACAAAGGCCTTCAAAAAATTATCTATCTATCTATCTATCTATCTATCTATATCTATCTATCTATCTATCTATCTATCTATCTATCTATCTATCATCTATCTATCTATCATCTATCGTCTATCACCTATCTCTTTATTAAATTGAGAGATATAATTCACATACAATGTATGTTTTAGGTATACGATATAATGATTCGACATATGTTTGCTTATATTGCAAAATGATCACCATGATCAATTACATCCATCACTGCACATAGTCACAATTTTTTCCCCTTGTGATGAGAACTTTTTAAGATCTACTCTCTTAGCAGCTTTCAATATGCACAACGGTGTTGTTAACGGGCACCACGCAGCACATTCCGTCCCCAGGACTTATTTGTTTTGTAACTGAAATTCGTATTGTTTGACCACCTGCAGCCGTCACAAAGGCTTTTCTGTCTCATCTTTTGTATAAGCGTATCCTAAGGTTCCGGGTATGTGAAATAGATACATATGCATATACACAAATGTAAGTACATATGCATGTATGTGCATGTCTGCAAGGTGCTAGGCATAGCCTGGCGGTAGACAAGTGAGGGGTGGCACTATTGTCCTCATGTGACCATTGAAGAAACAGAGGTGAGTGAACGTGCCTCATGTCACCCAGCTGAGTAGGGGGGACACCGGGAATCAACTTCGAGTTGGCGGGTCTGACTGGGAGGCCCGTGGGCTTCTCTCCACATGGGCCCGGGTGCAATGGCAGAGCTGGGAGGTCCTTCCAGGACCCTGGGCTCCCGGCCTGATGTTCTCCATGGAATGCCGGTCCCTCTGAGTTGAAGAAGTCACATGCTCGAAGCCTGCAGGGCCCAGGGACTGACAGAAGCGGAGGCCAGAGAGACCACGAGAGTGAAACCGGCCTGGAACCAGCCCCAGGGAGTGAGGGGGTGGAGGGCACAGCCCCTCAGAGGCCACTCCTCAGCCCGGGCTCCAGGGTACTCGGGGAGTGAAGGCCCAGGGTGGCCAGGCTGCTATGCCTTAAGGAAGCCACACACTGGGGATTTCAAGTAAAATGTCCCCAAGGGTCAGCAGCTAATTCAAATAACAGGTGTGTGCACGTGCATGTTATACTGGCTAAAAGACACATATTATCAGGAGAATCTTGCTGGGTACCGTTTGCCTCCTCTATTAACCATTTTACAATTTAAGAAGGTATTTTTTTTTTTCTTTTGCAGATGAACTAACAAACCAGTCTCAACTACCTCAGACCTTCTGTGACCCCTGTCAAGCCTCCAGTCAGGGAAACCAAGGCCAAAGCCGCCAGATGGGTCCTCCCTGACGAGGGACAAGAGTTCGGATAAGGACACCTGCTGCTGGGCAGACGAGGCCCCAGCAGGACTGAAAGCTCCGGCCTTTATTCTTGATCCAAACTGTGGAGCGGAGCTGATCAAGCCCAGGCGAGTCCTCAGGTTACAGCTTCGGGCTGACTCATCATTTTCTAAACCCACCCACACTGATAACCGATCTTCCCTCCAACTCCCAGGGAATAGGGGTGGGGATGCCCTGTGAGATAAGAGGCCACAGCAAGCGCTGCTTGCCTCAGAGTACACTTTTCTCTGCGGCTTCTCCTGGCAGGTGGGCGGTGCCTACGTGGTCCCCTCTTTTTCAAACAAGCTCATGAATTCAAGATTTTTAATTGTGAGAGAAAGGAGGATGTATCGCAAGCATTCGTGACAGCGTTAAAAACAAAAAATGTATCCCAATCTTAACGATTCCTTTAATGGCTTCACTTCTCATCCGTGAAATAAAAATGATGATAAACGGTGATCAGATGATAATAATAGCTAACATACTGCACCCTGACCATGTCCGGGCCACCGTGCTCAATGCTTTACTCAAATGATCTCAGCTGTGCGTGCCTGCTTGACACAGGCGTGATTCTGCCCTCCAAACCACTTACAATCTTTTTTAAGTCACACTAAATTATAGCTCAGGCAATTTACATGCAATTAATCTCCTCAACTGAACGTTTATGGCTGGATATCATAACTGTGGTACAGACAAGCGGTAACTCATCCAACTCCTCTGCTCGAGTAGGATCCTACCTGTTCTGAGGGGTGTGGGGATGTGGATGGGGTGGTGGGAAGAGGCAGGGCTGGGTCGCTGACCAGCGGGGAGGGACCTGTGGCCCCTGCCACACCCCCCGCCACTACCCCCTTGCCCAGCTCCGGCCACACTGTCCTCTTCTGTCCTTCGCCGTTTCTTGGATCTTCCATGTTCCCCAGGGCCTTTGCAAATGCCGTTCCCTTGGCCCGACCATCGTCACCATCACTCTCTTCCTTTTGGCAGAGGTAACGGGGCCTCGTTCTTCAGACCCTCAGTGTGGACCCTCGCAGGCCTGTGTCCCTGCCATCTGTGCAGCTTTCCTTCACGATGCTGGTCAAAGCTACAGATGAACACTCATTTGGGGTCTTATTTTTAATGCTTCTCATGCATTAGACATCACATGCCATGAAGACAGAGGCCACTCCTGTCTGTGATTATGTATCATTGCATCTTGACCACCTAACACAGGGTGTGCATTCAGCAAATGCCTGTCGGAAGGTGTGTTCAGGTAACAAGTGGATGTGGGTGTCTGGATGCAGGAGACAGGCTGATTCTGAGCTGGACTCTAGTCCACACCTGGGGTAAAGGGCTAGGTCGTGGCGGCCTCAGCCAGGATGCTGGGCATAGGGGTTGGCACATCTGATACTTTGCAGGATGACGGCAGCATGGAGTCTGACCTCCCATGGGTGTGGGCCTTGCCAGTGTGTGAAGCTGAAAGCAGAGAGGAGCTGAACTTGGGTCTCAGACCACCCTGGCTTTTCCCAGGCAGGTGAGGGGTGCAAGGCCACTGCCTCCCCACTGATCTAGAGCTCTCTCCTACCAGAAGCAGAAGCACTGTGCCCTCCAGGTCTGTACCACAGGTGGGCAGACGCCCTCTGTAAATATCGTAGCCTCTCCAGGCCAGATGGTCTCTGTTGTATTTATCTCCTTCGCCGTCATATGTAGCACAAAAGCATCCATAGATAATGTAGGAATGAATATAGCTGTGTTCCAATAAAACTTTATTTATGGACATTGAAATGTCACCATTTCATGTGTCACAAAATATTCTTCTTCTTTTGATCTTTTCCCCCAATCACTTAAAAACGTAAAATGGGCTGTAGTAAAGCAGGTGCCTGTCGGATTTGGCTCACAGGCTGTGGTTACTGAGCCCTGATCTACATTATTGCTCCAGATCCCAAGGTGTTTTCTCCATTTTGTAGAAGGTGCTTCCAGATGGCTGGTTCAGGTCTTCTTTGTCCTTTACGTTGCTTCTTCAGTTTGGTCCCAGGCGCCATCAATGGTTGGGTGATGCTGTTGTCTGGTGTCATGCCACTCCCGGCCATGGGGGATCCTGGGGAACCTTCGTTCAGCTTTGTGGATGACCCGGAGGGACAGAATGGGCTTGACACCACTGGGAGGTGCCAACAGCTGGACGACTGAACACCAGATCCCTGAGCTGTGGGCGCCACCGGGGTCTGGCTGTCTTCTTGTTCATCAGAGCGTCTCACATTCACACTTAGAATTGGGTCACAGCCACCTATTCATTCTTTTTTCTTGCTAGCAAAACTGCAAGATTATGGGGAATTCGTCCTTTCCTTTACACACATCATCATGAGATAGGATGTGACGTCCATTAAGGCTGTAGAGACAAGACGTGGAGGGCGGAAGGGACATGAGAGTGTTACCTCACGTGGTGTGTGGGCGGAAATCACAGATCGCAAATGACTTAAAAAAGCAACATAACCTAACCAATCCTTTTTTTTTTTCTCTTATAAATTTGTCCTTATAAACAACCTCGGTATGTACCCAACCCGGAAACCCAGGCTCCCCATGGACCCCAGCCCCTCTCTCCCCCGCACTTAGTCATGGAGATGCGTCCATTTTCCCCGAGACCACCTGGAAACTGCGGCCTTTCTTGCTGTACCTCTCCCACTTCCTCCGTTTCTCCTATCCTCCCTCACCTGGACCACATTCGACCTCCTAAGAACATCTCCCTAAATTCTTCTCCCTGTCTTTAGACACTCTGCAGTTCTTAGGTTATAATTTTTTCCCCTATGAAAGGAAAATCTGATCGTATCACTTGCCTGATAGAAATTCTATCAGGTTGGAATGATGAAAAAGTTCGAGAGATGGATAGTGGTGATGGCTGCACAGCAATGTCACCAAGTCGAATGCTTAAAAATGTTAAAATGGTATACGTTTTATGTTATGTATATTTTACTACATTACAAAATTCTTTAACGGTTCCCCATTGGTCCCAGAACACTCTGTAAGGCTTACAGACCTCAAAGAACCTCACATTTCCTACCGTGCACATTTCATTCTAGACCCACTGATCTGAGCTTAGCTTTCATTGATTTGCCATTCCCATTTGTACTTTTTTGTCTCTCCACATACAGTTTGATCTACCTGATTGCACATTTTATTTTTCCCTTTTTCCCATTTCCTGAGCATCTACTCAACCTTTAAGATTCAGGTCAATAAGAAACACTGTCATCTCTTCTGTCATTGTTTCCCACTGACCTCACTTTTTCCATGCAAGTAGTACTAGATGATTGGTTGTTTAAGGATAACATTGAGTACTATGTGTGTGTGGGGGGGGGGTAGGACCACTCATAAGCTATAGTCAGTTGAAACGAACCACAACAGAATGAACGTCTGTGTGCCCACCACTCTGTCTAGTAAGAAGTGCCAACACCTTTGCAGGCATCTATGAGTTCCTCCCAGACTTTTTCCTTCAGACATGACTCCTACTGGAAATTTTGTACTTGTCATTTTATTTATTTCCTTCATAGTTTTACCACGCTCATTTGTTCCCCTGTATATCATCTAGTTGCACACGATTCTGAACTCTATATAAACAGTTTCATACTTTATATTCTCTGTGAGTTGCTCTTTGCTCTTGAAATAATGTTTCAGAGATTCATCCACTCTTTTGTACTTTCCGTAATGCGTTCATTTTTCACTGCTGTATACTTTTCCATTTGTTAAACAGAGCATTTTTTTTTTTTTTTAAATCTTTTACTACTGGTAAAGGGCATTTCTGTGATTCCCAGTTTTTGCTATTAAAAAATTGTGTTAATATGGCCAACTCTGTATGGCTCTCTTGAGGCAATGTAAGATTCTCCAGGGAACACGCCCAGAAGTGAAATTGCTGGGGCAGACTCACGCATGTCCTCAACTGTGTTTGATAATGCAGAATTGCTGTCTAGAGTTATTATATCAAATTGCACTCCCACCCAGCAGTGGTTGACAGGAGTGAGTGTCCCACTTACATATGTCATTTGATTATCAACTTTAATTTTTGCTAATTTGGCGGATGTGAAATGACAACTCAGTATGGTTTTATTTTACATTTCCCTGATGACTAGAGAAGTTGAGTTTCTTTTTGTATGTTGATCATTCATTTTTTCCTTTTCTATTGAATTGAACCTGTTTCACATGTTATTCTACTGAGTTGTTTGTTCTCATTGATTTGTAATTTATTGCATATTCTGAAAAGCAACTCGTTGTCAATTTTATATGTGCAAATATTTCTTCCTAGCTTTGGCTTATCTTTACAGTCTCTGGTTTCTTTTGATAAATTAAAGCTCTTAAGTTTAATGAGGATGACTTTATCTATTTTTTTCTTCATTGTATATATATTTTTGTGTCTTGCTTAATAAATCTTTCCAAGCTTGAGGCCAGAAAAAGCCACTCTCCTATGTCATCTGAAATTTCTATAGTTTTACCTTGAACCTTAATGTCTGCCCGTCTCCTGGAGTTGATTTTCCTATATACTGTGACAAAGGGGATCCTAGTTCAAACATTCTTCTGCATGGATGATGACATCCCAGAATCACTCATCGACTATTCACCCTCCCCTTGCTGAACAGCTACAGTGTCCACAGATGGACACCCATCCCTGGACTCTACATCCAGTTCCAGGGTCCATCTCTGTGTCCACAACACACTGCCTTCTTTCCTGGAGCTTGATACCAAGACTGGACATCTGTTAAGTAAGTCACATCACCAATTCTTCCTCTGGAGTGCCTTTGCTAGTTCTATGTCTTTGCGTTTCCATTTCCATTTTGTAATCAGATTGTCAAGTTTCACCAGAAAAAAAAATAATAAACAAAAAACAAAAAACGTTGTGTTTTGAATCATGATTCTTAATCACTGCTCTCATAGTGTTTTCTATGATGCACGTAAATCTGTGCGTACACTTATTTATTCACAGAATCCACATCTTACACTTAAAGCTTTTCCTAGTGACTGAAACATGGCAAGTTTCTTGAATGAATGAATGATTAAAGTCCTCTATTCAGCCGAGGTTCACTCTTAAATAAAACCCCAGATTCATAGCACAATTAAAATTTTCACCTTTGAAAGGATCTTTCGCCCCATGAAAGGCGGGAGAATAAAGGAGAATAAAGTCTTTATCTGAGCACCTACTGTGTGCCAGGAACGGTGCCCGGGAGAAAGCGACAAGCATCGCTTTCGAGTCCCGTAAAGAGTCAAGCATTAACTCCGTTCAGCATCTTCTCAGGGCACGTGGCTTGCGGAGGACAAGGAGTCCCTTCCTTCAGGCCCCTGTGTGTCACTTCCACGAGTGACGCCCAGCGCTGACCTGCCTGACATCTCGTGTCTGAGACCAAGACATTTCAAAGGTGGCAGTTCCATCAAACAAGGTTCACAAACAGGCTAAGGAAATCCAAGAAAGGACCAAAGTAAGGTGAGCAGCCTAGAGTGGCCCACTTTCTCCTGTATGATTTATACATCGGTCTCATAGACAAAAGGGCCCTGGGATGGGGATAAAGAACGAAGGCTCTCATCAGGGGCTCGGAGGATTACGTGTAGAAAAGGGAGAAAGAACAGCAGAGAAGAGAGAAGGCGCTCCAGAGAAAGGCTGTCTAAAAAGTCATTATGAGCTTTTAAGTAAATTCTCGATTATAATTATCTTAATGGCTTTAATAAGTCTGCAATTTGGAGCTTGATGTGCTAGTGTGTCAGCTGCCGTAGGCCTCGTTCTCTCTCTTTCCCTTCGAAAGACCCTATTAAGCGGGCACTGGCTGTGGTGAATTCTGCCAATTTCTCACTCAACAGGGTTGGGATCGTACCACATATTTAAGCCCAGCTCAGCAACCAGCGTGTGCAGCTCACAGCCCGCAACACCCAGAGTTGTCTTCCCTGGGCTCTGCCAACCGCGGGCCTCAAATGACAGCAGCAGAGGATGTTCCAACGGGGGCAAGCTACTGTGGCAGACGTGGCCCAACAGATTCGGATTCAGATCCATCCTCGGCCTCACAGCAGCGAGGGAACGTCAGGAGAGCCAGCTCCCCTCTCTGTGCCTCAGTTTCCCCATCTGTAAAATGGGGATAATGCCCGCCTCCCAGTGTTGGAGGAATAAACGATCCATGTGTATAAAAATCCCTGCTCACCCTGTAATGGGCTTCTCCATTATAGCCAAATTCTGTGTTTGCAGATGAGAAGGATAAACGAGTTGTCCACTGTCCCTTAGCTACATAATTGCTAACCGCGAGCCAGCGCGACGTGGTCATGAGAACATAGAGAGGGCTCTTTGTGAAGTCGGAAAAGGACTTTGCCATGTATCACCTGTGTGACTCTGAACAAAGTACTCTCTGTCACTTGTCCCACTCCCTGGCATGCTGTTCCTGTAGGTCCTTCATGGCCAACACACTCAGTTTCTTCAGGGCTCTGCTCAAAACCCCAGCACCCTCCTCCAGCTAGGCCATCTCACCCTCGGCACCCCGCGTCCTGCCTGGGTGCTTTTCACTGTGGCCTTTGCCATCTGACATATCAACCTGTTTATTCATTCGTTGTCTGTCTCTTCCAGTTGGAACACAAGCTCTCTGGGGACAGAGGTGTATGTTTTATTCACTGCTGTCCCTCCACACCCTAGACCAGCTGGCCTAGACCAGGGCACCATACACACATACATACCAACAGCGCACCTGCTCGGTGCCTAGAACAGCGAACGCTTCTTAACTCTTCTCACTCCTCCTGGGAAAGGAAACACCTCCCACCCAGGTAATGTGGAGACAGCTGACATTACAAGCCCAGTGTGGCACAGGGCAGGTGGGGAAATGTCGGTCAACGGCTGTGATGGTAATGGCCATCTACCCCACTGGCTGAGGCGGGCCTTTGTAGCTGACCCTGCGCTAAAAGCCTTTGTCGGTGGAGGAGGAGGATTTGGGTCAGCGTTTCCCAGATCAGGCTGCAGATGAGAATCACGTAGGCAGCTCTGCGAAAATACAGCTGTCCAGCCCCTGCTGCGGTCATTCTGACCCAGATCTCTGGGTGGTAGGCAGGAAGCTGTGTATTGAAACACTGGGGTGGCCATGGAGTTTCCTGTTCAGCGGTTAGAAAGGAGGCAGCTCCAGAGAGAGAGAGAGATGTCACGATGCCAGCGTTTCATGGGAGGTCATTTCACTATTATAAGGAGTAAACACTTCCTGGACAAGATTGGGGCTATAAAAAGCAGAGTGGAAAGTGAGGAAAGGGGGTGAAGAAGTACTGAACACAGAGAACTCGCTGGCGAGGAGCTGGCAGCTTCGTGGGAGAGGACTCACGCCAACCTCGGATACCAGTGACCCGATGTGGCCCTTACAGTTCTACCTTTAAGCCTGTGAGTTTTGGGCAGCAGCCAGGCGGCGAATGTTTGCAAGACTATTTGTATTTGTGATCGTTTAATCTTTAAATGATGACCCTTGCAGATTTTATAGTGTAACGCCAATAAGCAAATACATGGCTTTCTTGAACCGAATTGTGCGTGGAGTGTTTACACAACACTGTGAATGCCCACAGTACAAAATACTGAGGCTTAGAGTGAAACCCAGCGGGTAAACAAACTAAAATCATTTCATGTTTGCAATAATATAAGTGTATAAATAAATAACTGGGCTGATATTTTCTTAGTAATTATCTAGATCATGCTGTCCAATCCCATACCCATTAATCGCCTGTGGCCATTTAGATTTAATTAAAGTTGCACGGAAAATTTCATTCCACAGTTGCACTAGCCACGACCCAAGTGTCTGTAGTCACATAAGGCTGGGGCCACAGTATTGAACGAGCCAAGAAAAGAACATTTCCATCATTACAGACGCATCTCTGAACAGAGCTGATGTACATTTTCTGGAAATATGTGTTTTAAGCAGATTATAGCTAGTGTATGGAAACCTACAACCTATGTTAGGCACCCCGTGAGTAGTAAGGACCAAGAAAAGGGCAAAATCACAAAGGTATGTCTTTGAGAAAAATGAGTGTCGTAACAAGTTTTTATAACTTTTTTATTACCTTGGATATTAAACAAGAGGCTATAAATTATCGAGAACAGCATCAACGCATTGAGCAGATAACAAAAGAAAAAGTGGCTTATGACAGATGCTTGGAAGTTTGTTTCCCCCCCCAAAAGTGGCTGTGCTTGTGCAGGGAATGGATCATGATCACCTCCCTCATGAGGACAGCTGTGCCTGTCACAGCCCCTCACAGCCCCTCACAGGGATGGGGGTACCCAGCATTCCATTAGCGTCTGCACCGCTCCTCCCCACGAGAGAAAAGCATGCTGAATCTGAGTGTGCTCCCTATCTGAATTCGCACTTTCCCCTGACTCCCCACATGAAAGACAAGCTGGGGTCTTACAAAGCGGACAGAACGCCTCGGCGTCTCAGCCTTGGAACCTGGCATCTGTCAGACCTGGCTGTGTGGCACGGGGCGAGTCATCGCACCTCTCTGAGTTTCCGTTTCTCGTAGGAATAATAACGCGTCTACCTGATGGAGCTGTTTTAATCGGGAAATGAGACGATGCATGCAAAGCGCTGAATACAGCACGGCCTCGTCACACACGCGTAACAGACGATTCGCTGTGACGAGTGCGCGTGTGTTCGTAGGGCAGGCAGTCCTCGGCTCCAGGCCCAGCTTTGCTATTCATCGACTGCTCGTCTCACTAAATCTTCTCATGGTTTTTTGTGTGTGCATGTTGATTTCCTCATCTATAAATCATGAGCGTTGCTACCTACGTGAAAGTTTGTTCTGAGGAGCAAAATGTGTCAAGGAGCCGTGGCTTGACCCACTGTAAAAGCCCTGTAAACGCTGTGGCTTCTCTTCATTTATAAATCATCCAAGGAAGCGAAACCTCTTCAGTTTCCCTGTTAGGGTCAAGACCGAACTGCACCAGATTTCACCGCAAATAGACTTGCGTCCCCCGTGAGATGCCTTTTGTCCCAGCGTGTCTTCTTCCTGGAAGACATGGGCAGAGCCCACAACCGGGGGTCCCTGGCTGGCTAAGAATGCCTGGGGGCTGTGGGCAGCTCAGTGGGAAAGGACGGAAAACTCCAGGTGGGCTTGTCCTTGGTCATCACCTTCAACCCCCAGAAGCGCTGGTCGGAGGCTGGCTCCCTGCAGGGCTGGGGTCCCCTGCGGGACTGGGGCTCCCTGCGGGACTGCACCCTGGGAGAAGGACCTGCTACCACCTACACAGATGACCACGCTCTGGGCTGTTCTACCTTCTGCCCCTCCGGCACCAGCCCTGCGCATTTACCAGGGGCTTTTCACGACCCGCTCGATTTCGTGACACCCAGGGAAGCCGGCGGGGGACCATCCCATGCCCCTGCGCAGAAGGGGAACAGGAAGACCTTGCGGAAGGCGCAGCCGCCCAGCGGGTGAGCTGGGGGGCGCCCGGGGTGGCGGAATCCCGGGCTCGCTTTGCTTCGCCCTATTGTTTTCCCGCCGTACCTTCCTTCCTTCGCGCAGTCCCAGAACTCTGCGCCCTTCCACCTTCCCGCCCCACCCCCATCCTTCTCATGGGGACCTCTATCACAGAGCTCGCGCTCCCCACAAGCCCCCGTCTCCTCCCCCGACGTTCATCCCCACGGGGTAGCCGAAAGCGGTGTATTTGACCAAAATAATTCTCTCTAAAGGCTTAGTGAGTAAATTCACCAGCTCGAGAAGGTTTTGAAGGAAAAGTTTGCTTTACCCTAAGCAGATCCCTTTTACGGTGCATTTCAGACACTTAATAACGCAGATCCTGTGTCCAGGGCCGGGATGCGAGGTACTGCCTTGCGGCTCCCTGGCCCTTGACGTTGAGCTGGCTTCTCAACCCCGAACCTCACACGTGACACGTGGCCTTTCAACCCTCGACCTCCGAAGGGCCCTTCTGGCTCTGCGCTCCCGGGACCTTGTGGATTGGAGGGAAGCCGGGAACCTGGAGAGGTCCAGCCTCTCCTCTTCCTCTCATTTTGCATAAGATGCTCCTGGATTTGCAGACAGTGGCGTGATCAGCCTCCCCTGCTGTCAGCAGCTGCCTGTCCGGGCACCCTCGGCCCAGGATTCTCTCCCTTCTTCAGTGTCCGGGGGTCTCTAACTCCCGGTTGGACCAGGTCCAAGGGTTTCTGTTAGATCCTGAACATTTGTCTCCACACCCTCTCATTCCGGAAACAGCCTGCCCAATCCCCCTCAGAGCCAGGAGGCATCCTGACTTTTCGTGCCCAGCATTCCTTCAGATTTTGACCCAGCCACAATGAGACCTTGAAGCAAGGAAGTCAGGCTGTATCGGAGAAGAGCAGATGATCTATAATGGTGAGGATGAAATATACATTAATACTTCAACCCCTCCCTCTGCCTGTGTATGTATGTCAGCCAGGGGCTGGTGAGCACGAGTCAACACTCTTCAAACATTTACTGAGCGTTTCTGCAAATTGCTTCATGGCTTACAGAGCACAGTTCACACACTGAATTAGTCAAGGTTCTGCCAGTGACAGAAACCTAAAACCAGTACTGTTTAACACAATTAGGAAAAAAAAGTGTGCACCTGTGTGCATGTGTGTGTTGAATTGGGCTTAATGGAAGGATACAGTTCAAAAAAACAGCAAAAACAAAAAAACAAAAACAAAAAAACAAAAAAAAACAGGGTAGGAACCTGGAGACTTTGATATTGAATCGGTCGGGGCAACCTAGGTGAACAGAAATCATTCTAGGTCTTTTCAGCAGAGGATATTTATGTCATAATAAAAAATATATATATTTGGTCTCTGCTCCCTGACATGGAGCTCTGAAACCCCTTGGAATTTGCTGAGCGATAGCAGTGTCTTTTGTTCCAATAAGGCCAACTCTTGGCGGGCTCCTGGATAGCTTCAGGAAGGTCACCAGAGAGACCAAGCTTTGATTAGAAGCTTGGAAATTTCAGCTCTACCCCCGCCCTCTGAGGAAGGGCGAATGGCTGGAGACCGAGTTAAAACAGATCGTGCCTATGTGATGAAGCATCCACAAACATCCCAAAATGACAGGGCTGGGAGACGCATCCGCTTGCCGGGAGGACGATGCACCCCAACTGCACAGGGACAGAAGCTCCTGTGCTCCAGACCCTCTGGCCCCCACCCCAGGAACCCCTGCATCTGGCTGTTATCTGTACCCTTCATTATATTCTTTATAGTAAACCAGGAAACACAAGCGTTTCCCTGAGTTCTCCGAGCCATTACAGCAAATTGTTAAAACTGAGGAAGGGATCGTGGGAACACTTGACTGATGAGAAGTCAGATAGAAGTTGTGGGTAACTTAGGGGCGCACCACTTGTGATTGGCATCTAGATTAGGGGGCAGCCTCGTGGAACTGAGCCTTTGACCTATAGGTCTGCCCTAACTCTAGGTGGTTAGTGTCAGAATTGAGTTAACTTGTAGGACACCCAGTTGTGACTTCTGAAAATTGAAGAATTGCTTCGTTTGGAAAAACCCACATATTTGGCAGCCAGAGTATTGATAATAGGGAGTAGCAGAAAAGTAGTTTACTTTCAGTGTTTAATATAGGGAAGTAGTTATACGAGTCATGGAATGGCTGAAAATCCAAACAGAAATGATAAGGTCACCCTGATTAGCAAGGGCAGGCAGCGTACCCCTCCTCAGGCTAGATGGAAAATTGGGAGAAGCAGTGATACTGAAGTTTAGAAGTGGGGGTCCTAGAGCAGAAGCTAGAACCATGGTGGGGGCTGTCCCATTAGACACTAGGACAACAGGGTGAACGGGTTAATTGGCGCTAAAACTACTGGCAGAAGAGACAAAGACCACAGGAAGCAGGAAGTCCAGTTTTCTGCAATGCAGAACAGAAGCGAAGGGTCTAAGAGGAAACAGGAAATGACCAGCTTGGAAGCCTCACGTGTCCTGGCTCCTTCGGGAGCACTACCCTTAGAGTAGCTGTTTTTAGGGCTGGACTTGTTCTCTGCAAGGTTCAAGTTCCCTAGCTGGGGTGTGTGATGGCCTCTTCCTATTTCTGTGATCTCTCTGGATGCTCAAGTGTGGCCAAGGGACCAAGGTGCAGGGTCATTAAGGAAACTGCTAGGAGCTCCCATCCCCCATATGGGGGCACTACATATGCATGGTCTCACTTGGTGGCCTGGGAAGAGGTCATTATTCTCAGCTTTAATTTGCAAACAAAGACACCCAAGTTCCACAAGCTGAAATAATTTCCTACACATTTTGTGATGGTTGAGAGCTACTTGGAGTCACACGAACTTGTGTTGAATGTATACAGCTGTTCTCTGCTTCTTTACCCAGGAACACCTTGAGGGTAGGGACTCACTTATTCATCAGACCAAGTTGTGTTGAAGAAGGAAAGGAACGAGGAAGGCAGGAAAGAAGGAGAGAAGTAAAGAAGGAGGAAGAGAAACAGGGAGAAAGGGAGGAAAGGAAAAGAGGATGGAAGGAAGGTGGGAAGGAAACTAAATGGTCAAAGACAAATGAAATGACAATTCCCGCTGATGGCGAATATCACAGGAGCATAAAAACCAATTACAAGATCGCCCAGTGGCCAACGCTGGAATGAGTAGTGAGGATGAAAACACAAAGGTTAAAGTACATAATCATGAAATTATGCAGATATAAAGACATAATTTTAAAAATTATTAACTGGGAGGAGACATTTTTCAAATGATTTACATAAATACTTGACCATCGAAGAAGGAAACACATAATTCATGACCCCTAGGCATTAGCTGCACATGGCGACTTCCTTCCAAAGAGTACGGTGTGGAAAGGGGACAAAGGGCAACTTTCCAGTGGAGGAACATGACGCACATGACCTCAGCAGGCGGTCAAGGTTAACCGCCGATAGCCATAAATCATGGTGATTTACGGACATGATGCATACGGCACTTTGTCTCATCCTCTAATCATGAGAAAAACATCAGACAAGTTCCAATAATGGCACAACCTTCAAAACATCCTCAAAATTGTCAGTCATCAAAAACAAGGAAAGTCTGAGAAACAGCCAAGGCGAGCTTAAGGAGACATGACAACTACATGTAATGTGACATCCTGGGACAGGATATTATGTATAAACTAAGTTTGCATAAACTGTGGACTTTGGTTGATAATGAGTATCGATATCAGCTCATTGACTGCAACCAATGTGCCACGTCAGATGTTAGTAACTGGGGAATTATACAAGTATGTGGGCATGCTCTGAAATATAGTCTCCATTTTTCTTTAAATCCAAAACTGTACTAAAAATAAAGTATATTTTAAAAAATAAGAAAACATAAGACTTATCCAACATCCCAATCCCAGTATTTTGACCTCAATTGGATCCTGATTCACACCAAAAAAAAGAAAGAAAGAAAGAAAGAAAGAAAGAAAGAAAGAAAGAAAGAAAGAAAGAAAGAAAGAAAGAAAAGAAAGAAAAAGAAAACCAGGCCTCAAACCCAGGACTGAACCTTAAGTAAGACTATGCTCACCCATGACGCTGTGGAAGTGTCTTTGTCTCTTTTACTGATTGTCCCTTCCCGTGGAAGAACACTCCCGCTTAGTTTAAGCGGTCAAGTCTGGTCCAGCTAACTCTTTTCGGGGAGGGACAGTTACCTCACAGGAACCGTCTCCCTCCACCCCAAGCCAAGGTCATAGTAGTGCTTTGCATTCTGAAGATGGAAGTCAACAGCACAATTCTGGTTAGGATGGTCAACAGCCAGGTGTCGGCTTCAGTCAGGGCCACCTGCGCCTCACTAGCTACAGGCCAGCGTGTGTCTGCTCTCTAGCTCCACCTACTGGACCTGGTCTAAGTTACCTGTATGGATGCACGTGCCCTGCAGGACCCAAGGAAGGCACTAAGGGAAAAGTAACAAAATTCACCATATCAGGGTAAACAGGAATTGGAGGAAATTTTTTAAGATGAATCTCTTCTTTCATTGAAAGGAGACCAAGCGTTAGCTGCATTGGGCATTCCTAGGTGTGGAGTCTAATTGAGCTTAGAATTCTCGATGCAGAGAGAAAAGTGATCACATCCACAGGCATCTTCCTAAAAGAGTCTGACTCAAGTACAGAGGTCTGCATAGCTCCGTGCTGCAGGCCTCCAAATGGGGGGTCAAGGGAAGCAATCATGGCGAGGGGTGTCCCCCATGCTGAATGTTTTTGCTGGGAGAGAGAAAAAAGAAAGAAAGAGAGAGACAGAGAGAGAGAGAGAGAGAGAGAGAGAGAGATAGAAAGGGTGGGGGGGAGAAAGAAAGAGAGAGAATGAGAATCATACAGCCATGAAAGGTTAATTAGTATTTAAACACGCAATTGTGTTTTCTATTTGGTCTGACTTGAAAAATAAATTATGTTTTTCAAAGCGCAGGCTTGCAGGCTATAATTGAAAACAGACATGGTGACTGCAGCTCAGCCAATGTGGCAGAGGAAACGAAAGAGAAATCAGAGGGAAGCGAGCAGAGGTGCCCCCCACCCCAACTCCAGGCCTGGGGCTGAATGAGAAAGAGGGGAGGGGCTGTAGGAGCAGAGAGAGCTGGCCTCTCAGCCTGCCCCTGCCCTTGCTGCTCCCCTTGGTCACCTTAGGCAGGTGACTTTGCTTTTCTGAACCCTGGGTTCTCATTTGCAAAATGCAGGTAATAATACTTTTGCTGTCTGTGTTGTTGGAAGTTAATAAGATAATGTTTGGGAGAAGGACTGGCATGGTATCGAGCATAAAAACAGGTGTTCAGTGAACACATGTCCTAAAAGATGCTGGCTCAGTCTACTTCACTCGCCCTCCGGTCAGAATTGCTATATTTCTACAGAAGTCAAGAAAGCCAGCCTTTAATGAGATGGAATCTTCTATCGTGTTGTAACTGTATCACGTTAGACTGTAGATTCGATCCAATTTCATTTCATTTACTTCAATTAAGGACTATTCGTTAAGAAATAAGCATGTTCCCAGTATAATACCAGGAGATACACAGCTAAATAGGACCCAGCACATGCCCTCCGACAGCTTACCCCACACTGAGAGAAACGGGAAACATATTTGAGGGGACTCCGATCACTATCTGGACACCTATTAACTGTCAGTGGAGAACTCCTACGAAGGGGTGATGATGGCGATTACCACTTGTGGTTTTCACAGAAAGCTCGTGAATTGGTGATTTTTGCGGAGAAGGTAACTGACTTGTGTGAGGCTGCTCAGCAGGGATGAGAGGGTGCGCTTACACTCACACCTGAGCCCACTCTGAGACCTGGTCCTCCCCTGGGCTCCCCGCCCCGCACCTGCCTGGCCTGGCCCAACCTCTCACCCTCCTGTGCTCAGAGGTGCCTGCGGGTTAAAGCTCAGCGCTTCACACCCTTCATGTTAAACCCAGGGGAGGAAGATGTGCATCACATGTCAGCTATAGTCATTGCTAAGGACAGTAAAATTGCATTCTCATCAAGAAGGCTCCATGACAAGCAGAACCCCATTTAAGGCTCAAATGCACCACAAGTATAGAAAGAAAATCTGAAGTGGGTCTCAGCACTGCCACCAATAACCACGGATATTGGCAGAACACACTTCAATTTAAATTAATAAATCCATGTGGAGGGGACTTCTCCATGTCCTCTGTGTTGTCGGCATAGATAAGGGCTTCTTACTGAGTTTGTGTGCAATCTATATGCACTGTGTGATGACGACCATGTCTTTCCTCCTGTTAATATTTATTTCCAATATTCACATTCAACTCGCCATTTTTCTAACAAGTTTTAAATTTGTCCTTTATCTCAATTATCTTTACGAGGCACAAATTAACTCAAGACACTTT
>CM053511.1:3274121-3291039 GCA_028627145.1 Eidolon dupreanum | reverse complement strand
TCTCTCTCTCTCTCTCTCTCTCTCTCTCTCTCTCTCTCTCTCTGCCGCTCATTTGTCTCTTTGCTTCACCAGAAGGAAGTTCTGCTGGTTTAGCACCAAGATGGGTCCTGCAGGTTGATGCTCAACTCTCTCTATGGTGTAAAACGTGGCCAAGATGCCTCCTGAACCCCACAGTCAGTGTGGCTGCCTGGCATATGGCAGCTGGTAATGACAAAAGGAGGGGTTCAGGGATCCCCGCTCCGATAAGACGACTCACGTATTTCATGTGTTCTAGTAACAAAGCTCTTTGACTTGCCGCGTTTTGTCTTATTTGTGCCGCCCTACGAGACAGTTATTATTAGTGCCCATTTACAGATGGGGAAACTGAGGTAAGACTCACTCAGCTCCTAAGTCATAGACCATGAGAGCGGATCCAAGGCCTAAGGGGTCAGCGCTGTGGACAGGAAACCGCTGGCCTAGGAACCCGGGGCCGTGGGACCTCACCCTGCCGCAGCAGCTGGCCGGCGGGCCTCGGCAAGTCACGAGCCCTCCCGGCCTCAGCGCTGGCCTGTCCCCGTTTCTGTAAACCACTGACATTGGCCCTCGGCCCCCCCGACTCAGACCACGGAGAGGAAATGCTGTGTGCGTGCAGACGTGAGGCGGCATCGTCGGCGTCACTGTTCTTGCTGCCACCCCTGTGCTCACTGCTCCTTGGACACTGGTCTGCCCTGACCTCGGCCTCGCTGCCCCCGCCCCTCGCCTAGGCTGGTGTCGCCTTCTCTGTGGTCCGAAGCGGAGCGGGATGGGGACAGGGCGGGATGTCACCGTCCCTGGGCTCCCCTGGAACATGGTCCTGGGCTTCTTTCCCGACAGGGGCAGGGTGTGGGGCGGAGGTGGGGTGCGGGAGCCCCGAGGCAGGGAGCGGGTGGGCTAGAGATCAGAGCACTGGCCAAGACAGCTGCTCTCTGGGCCGAGTTCCCGTGGGCGTGGTGGGACCTGGCAGGGCTCGGCGAGGAAGACCCATGACGGGGACGGGAGGGTCCCCAGGCATCCGGGCCACCCTTAGGACTCCTAGTTACTAGACTGGGGGCAGCAGAGGACTCATAGACCCCACTTGTCCCTGTCCCCAGGGGCTCTGAGCTGGGGAGGCTGAGCCTTCACAAGGCAGAGGGTCAGGGGACAGAACTGGGCCAACACGTGCTGACGCAGCCGACCAAGAGGGCTGTCGCTCAGTCCCCAGGTGTGCTCAGAAGCCTCCTCTGTCCTGCCACCTGTGGCGAGGAGACAGGCGGAGCTAACAGAGGCCCTCGCAGGCCTCCCTGGCTCTCCCTGCTCACGCTCACGGTGCTGGACTCGACCCGCCCGTCTGGATACCCGTGGCCCCCGGAGATTGTACAGCCATCCGCAGCACTCCGGCGTTTTGAGTCAAATGACATGTGGGGTGTCATTTGGGAACTCCTCCCAAGTTTCTCTGGAAAACTGCTGACTTCCCCCAGGACCAAGGCAGCACGATGCGCCTTCAGGGCCGGAAAACCCCGGGGCCGGCACCACGGTCTCCTGAGGACAAGCGCCCGCTCCCCAGCATTCGGAGGCCTCTCCGCTCACTCGCGGCACGCTAACCCCTCCACAGTGATTGCTGGGAACGCTCTTCTTATTTTCCAGATGGAGGTTTCCAAAGGAGCCACGTCTGATCAAGCTGTTCCCAGCCTCCCAGTCCCTCCAGAGTAATGTCCCATCCCCCACACCTTGGCTTAAGAGGCGCATCACAATGGGCTCAGGTGTGCCCTCTGGTGTTCTGCCTCCACGCTTTCGCCCGTTTCTGCACCTGGCCTCAGTCCCTGGCCCCAGGACACTGGGGTCACCTGTGCTTATTGGACCGGCTGGCTCCTTTCCTGACTCTGAGCCTGAGTCTTTGCAGATCCTTTAATTCCCCACGTCTTTACCGAGCGTCTCAGATGTACCATGCCGTGTTCTAGGCTCAGGGGAAAGAGACCGGGACAGTCGAATTTCTTACATTCTGAAAAGAAACAGACATCAAACTGGCAAACAAATCAATATATAATTGATGTCAGCGATAAACACTCCAAGGAGAATTAATGCCAGAGAAAGGAACACAGAGCGATGGAGGCCACCGTGTGAGAGCGTGTGGATAAGGGGGGTATCTCTGAAGAGATGTTCAAGCAGAGACTGGGATTAAAAGAGGAGACAAGCCATGAAAATGTCTGGGGTAGGAGAGGAGATTGCAGTCTTGGGGTAACACGAGACGACTGGTACACAAGACCGAGAAGTCCCCTGCCTACAGACACTGCGTTCGAGCAGAGGAGGTAGACGCAAGAAATAATCCATGACGCCTGTCACAAATAATCGCTCGAATAGGAAACAATAAGCTAGCGTGATGCATGTTATCACAGGGGACACAAACTGGTCTGGGTGTGCCGGATCGACCCTTCCAAGTCCCCAGCTCATGCGTGAGTCTCATCTCTGCTCCACTTCTAGCAGATCTTGGGGGGCTGGGAGCTCAGCGGTCCTCGATAGAACAGGCTCCACACTTGTCTCCCCATCAGAATCATCTGGAGTGCTTTACAATATGCTGATGGCTGGCCTTGTCACACACCTCTGGAGTCGGGCTCTCTGGGGACAGGTCCAGGCATTTTAATTCTAAAGGAGTGACTGATACGAAGTCACCCCTCGGGCAGCCCCCAACCAACACTCAGCATTTTTAGTCTCTAATGGTCGGGGAGCTCACTCCCTCACCCCCTGCTCAAATGTTAGCAATAGAAACAAAGAGACTTTACTTATCTGGCTTTTCTTTAAAAAATTGAAAGACCTCTAAAGAGAGAGCTGGTTTCCTAAAGGAAAAGTGGGCAGGAGCTGAGCAGCGGCTGCCTGACGTCGGCTGGGGCGCGAGTGAGCCGCAACGCCACCGTTCCCAGCAGGTCCTGCGTCGTTTTGGCTTGGTCCACCTTGTTTTCATCATTCGTCCAACCTCTCTGGATGTGAAGTCTGAGACCTCTGTCCTGTCTCTGCTCCCGGGAGGCTCCCCGAGTCCCCACTGTCCTCCTGATGAGCTGCATGTCCCGGATTCAGTGGCCATCGCTCTGGGGCTTTCTGAGCCGGGCATCTTTGGTGCTTTCAGCTCTCGGCAGGATCAGGTGTCCAGACTCTCTGCCATCTTGATTTCTCCTCTGGGTCTTTCAGTTTGTTGAGTTTTCCCCAAAAGCAGGAAGCCCAGGTCACTCCTTGGGTGGTTAATGCAGCCGATTCACTGTGGCTTTTCAGGTTTGTCTCCTCCTTGAAAACCCTGGGTTTGCAGGTCCTCAGATCCCTCCGATCCCTCCCAGGAGCACTCGCTTCCTCTCTTTCACTGTACCTTTGACATTTTAATTTCACCCTCCTTTCATTTATCTGCCGCCTGCCCAATTCTCCCAGGCATCATTCGCAATTTTATTAAGAGATTATTGCTTATCTACGATATAAATCTCTTCAGATCTCTGAAGCCTCCAGTTCAGGTTTGGTTAATAATCTCCTCCTTGATCTTCTGCAAACAGTTTCACTCTGCGTCAGGGATCTGAGCAAGCCCCCCACCCCCATACACACACACTCACACACACATACACGGCCACACACGGGCCACACTGACATGCAGCAGGAGGCTAACGTACGTACCCATGTGCCTTTCTGCTAAGCAGGACATTGTGTTTATTGGGAAGGGATACTTTTGTGAGTCTTTGGTAAATAGAATAAAGGTAGCTCCAGACCCCAGCCCAGATTCCCACTAAGTAGGGACCTGGGAATTAGCCGCTTCTGGTTACCTAGGAAGGGAAATTTTCTTTACATAACAAGATGGAGAAAAAAATTGATTTTCTTTCTTGAACATCAAGGAGGAAAGAGAAAGAAAGTAGCTGGTGACTGCACAGGCAGCAATCACCCGGGAAAGGGTGGCCAGAGAGGGGCTCCTGCAGAGAAGGAATGTCACCCCGGCTCACTTCTCCTCCTCCCATCCTCAGTAACGGCTGCACTGATCACGAACTCTCTCTGGGACAGTGCACTCCTTTGCGGGGAGATGAAGCATTGCCAAGCTGGGGATTCAGCTTGGGAGGGGTCTAACTAAAGCAGAGCGGGTGGGGCCCACAGACCAGAGGCAGAGGAGGTCACGGGTGGGCACATCTCTGAGAGCTGAGCACAGAGTGAGGAGAGGTTATGATGGCCACCAGCCAAGGCTGGATTCTGAGCTAATAACACCAGTTCTCCAAGAGGCAGAGGTCTTCGGCTATCCTTTTACTTACCTACATTTTGCCATTTATCAGTTAACACATCATCTGCCTATACCTATGTCCTTAAAGTTAGCATAGCAAATATTTCTCTGGTACATTGAACAATAAAACTTCACCCTAAATTGAAGTGTGTGGGTGTATGTGTGGGGGAGAAGTATTGGATTTTATAGATTCACAGAAGCTAAGAAATGCAAAGGAAATTTAGGATTCGGTCCGCAAGCATCATCTGAATCCCCTCGCCATCGCTACATATCTGAAAATGTATTTAAACACTTTCACTAGTGGAATTCGCTTTGTGAAGCAGCTAAACCCATTCCTGGACAGTTACGATAGAGAAAATATCCTCTTTTGACTGAGGCGAATTTCTTCTTCCATAGTTCTATCCATTTACCCGAAACCCACCCTGCTCTTACCTAAGACAAACACGTGGCCCTTCCCAGAGCATCTTTAAGATACCTTAAACATTAACACGTTCTCAGATTCATTTTCTTTGTATTAATTTGTTCCATCATCAATGTTGCTCCTACGACATGCATTTGACCCCCACCAACATGCTGGTGACCTTCCATGGGATGAGCCTGACCGTGGGTGCCTTGGCTCACAGCTCATGGGCTGGCCACTAGCAATGGCGAGCTTGCTTCTCATAGTGTCAGTTCTAATGTCACAGGAAAACAGTCTGATTGGTTCAACACAGGTCCCGTGCTCACCCCAGACCAAGGAACTGTGGCCGGATGGGCAGGACCATCAACAACATAGCTGGAGGAGTTGGAGCGGAGAAAGGACCAAGTTCCCCAAAAGGATTATGAAGTTCCCAGTAAGAGGGCGTAGCCAGAGAAAACACAGATGTCCTTATCACTCACTGTATACCTCGGGAAATTCTATTGAACCTCGGTTTGCTCATCTATAAAATTAGAAAAATTGCAGGTTTAGTGTGAAGTTCGATGCAATATCACCCGGGTTTCTGACGCCTACTGCACACACACTGCACTTTTAGTATTTATACATGAAATGACTTTTGTCTTTCATGCTTTTTTATTATTTGCCACATGAGTAAAGTGATGAGTAAAGCTCATTACTGAGCATATGAGAAAGAGAGGAAATGAGCAGAACAAGTCTGCTAGACGCTACATCTCTGTTCGAGTGATGTCTAAAACGCCTTCACCTGCCCTTTTCACTGAGTGATGTTCACAGGTACGTCTTCACCTGGTTTCGTGGAAGAGGGTATAGCCTGAGCGTGGCCAGTGACTGTGGGGGTGCAGGCATGCCTACCGAGAGGAGGAGGAGGAGAAATCCCTCAGACAAAGAGGAGCCTCCACTGAGGACAAGAGTGCAGATGGCCCAGACAATGTCATGTTCTTGAGGGGCCGCATGGGCTTCGCTGGAGCTTGAGGGAGGAAAGACCCCCAGGTTAAACTGGAAGGAGCGTTCTTATGAGACACTTCACGGAAGAGGTGATTCCCGACTCCTTTTAGAAGTACGACAAGGCCGTGGTAACCCCGCGGTCCTCATTTGTCTCCGGTACCCAGGGGGACGGAGGTTTGAGCGGCATCAGAGGCAGTTGGCATGGGACGGACTTGCGAGTGGGCATGGCGGACCCGAGGGCAGGACTTTCGGAAGGAGTGGACATCAGCCAGGGTCGTGGGGGGTGAAGTGAGCAGAGAGAGAATGCACTTCTGAGCTTCAAGTGCGACCCCCGGTGAACCACGTGAGACCTTCTCTCGGGATATGCAGAAGCAACCGGGTGACACTTCTCAAACAGGTGGCGTCGGAGCTGATGGCTTCTGACATATTACGCACTCAGGTGAGGTACAGGGGAACTCGTTATAAACTCTGAGTGAGCATCAGTGTTACATCTGTGTACCGCACTATCAAAGAGACGCACTAGAGTTTCTTTTTTCAGTTCCCTATTATTTACTGTTTGGATGGTTTCCAGTTGCTCATTACAATAAATTCTGTAGTATTGAACAGTGACTTACTAAGCTTTTTGTTGGCCTCATGTTAATTTTTAAATGTAGTATAAATGAAAGAAAATAGGCTTATCTGCCCCCGAAGAAGAAAAGAATGGGATAATTATGCAGTGATTGATCATTGTACAAATTAGTAAATGAAGTAATTAAAGTGGCTCAAGATGTGTAATTTCTTTAAATTTTCTACGTTGTATTTTGACTTCATACTGCATGACAAGTAGTAAACACTGCCATGCAATGCATAACCATATGCCAATGCAATCACACACTTACATGTCATACATGTGCTCTGTAAGTGACTGCAGATGGCAGAGTTAGAGGGGGAGTCATCGGACCCGGGCTCTCCTCCTGTCCTTGACCCGCCCAAACTTGGGGACGTCAATCACGAGCAGCGGCCACTCCGGTTCTGGTGGCAGTGATTTCTCTTCTGTCTGACCAGATCACGATGTTTTTCAAGCCACACTGAGGCCTCCGTCAGTGAGGACGCGGGGCCTGCGGTCAGGAGGCCATCGGCCAGCATGGTGGTCTGGAAACGGCCGTCCTGGGAGCCTGTGGGTTTTCCAAAGGCCCTTGAGAGTTTCTGCTGGGGTTGGACAGGATTGCGGAATGTCCCACGGGTGACCTCAGTCCTACTTCCACCAAAACGGATTGTTCTGAGTTCTGCTGTCCCATAATTGGTTCCCTTGGAATATAAGACTTACAAAGGAAGTGCTCCCTCATGAACAGTCCCGCAGGAGTCCCTACGGGGCTCTGCTCGTTCCCTGTGCCAACACGGCCCACCTCTGGCCTTCCCCGGATGTGGGGTTCTTCTGGAAACATCTCCTTAAAGAGCTTAGCTCGGCCTCAGGCACTGGCAGCTCCCATCGTTACGTATTATATATTAACTGAATATTATTACATATTTCCCTTACATATCGTTACATTAGTTTTCCCCACTTCAGTAGTCAGCCCTGATGACCTCAGAATGAGGGAGAAAGAAGAGTTAGTTTTTAAAAATGTTCTTTTGTAAGAAATGTTAGTCCATTTTTTCCACCAAGAACAAAGCCTTATTGCATTTTTCCCTGATCATATAATACATATTCATGGTGAAAAATCTGAACAATACATAAAATTATAAAGAAGAAAATCAAAATCAAAATCCCAGCACTCTAAGCTAACCACCATTAAAATTTTATTATCCATATCCCAGACCTTTCTTTATGCAAACATAAAGAACCTCACAGTTTTAACTAAATGGGGGAAATACCATAATATTATTTTAACAGGGATAATCTCTTTTTCCCCTTCCTTCCTCCATTGACCAGATAGTACATTTTCTCTCCCTCTCTCTCCTCTGCATGCACACATATACAGAGGTTTTAAATAATTTCAATCAGTGTTTAATTTTTACATATACGGTCATTGAATATATGTGTCAGACCGATACAAACTGCCTTGATGGATTTACATAATTAATTGTTAAGGGGGAATCCATATTGAGAGTATATAGTATATACATATACTTATCGATATACATCTATATATATGTATCGGTAGATATAGATATACGACACATATTCTCTATATTCCAAACATGTGAGGGATGCAGGACTGGACGGAGGGGGCAGATAAGCAGCAGAGCCCTCAGCTCCACCCACAAGGAGCCCTGGGGCTGGGCTGGCCATTCAGAAATGTCTTGAATCGAGGTGAAGATGGCAGGTGTTGGTGGCACCCAGTGTGGGCTGCCCCACATCCTATTAGGTGAGGCCCCTTCGGAAATTCCTGGGGAGAGACTCAGATGTGAGCTGTGAGCAGCCAACACTCCCAGAGGCTGTGGGAACAGGTGCCTTGGGCCTGGAGGGGAAAGCTGGGGAGCATGCCACAGCACCCACGCAGGGCAAAGCTGAAACCGACCATGGCACGGAGGTCATCTGCGATCTTCTCGTCATAGGAGCATTCGGGGATAAAGCCAGCTTGGAGTACGGTAAGAGTAAAGGGGTGGACAGAGACTGAAGAACAGCAAATACATAACAGCCGCTGTTACTGCATTTTGATACAAAGATATGCTGTGGCCGCTGGAGGAAGATGTGGGGTCAGGAAGGGTGACCCTGTGTATGCCGATGGTCCTGATGCTGGACGGGCCGGACAATGAAGAGAGTTCAAGTTTAGAGCTGCTGGAGAGATACCTTTGAGGATTCCATCACAGGGGTTTAAATTATTATTTTATTTTACGACATTGCATTTGTGAGAACCTACAAACATGCTGAATATTGATCGAGTTTAATGCACATCTCACCTTGTGTCTGATTTTTAAGAGAAGTACAGCATTTCACTATTTTGGAATGATGTTTAAGAGTAGATTTTCATGAATAATGAATTGCTGCCTAGTTTCTAATATTATTTTTCTTAAACATAATCATAACGGCTACTGAGTTTTATCAAATTCTTTTCTAGCATCTGTTCGGAAAGTCTGATCCTACCTCTTCCCTGCCCCCAACACACACCGTGATTTGTAGTGGGAGCTTAAGGACAGGACTGAGAAGCTGTGCTCCCTGGGTGAGGTGTCCAGCCCCACACCAGCCGCACGACTCCTGTGTGGTCACAGAGGCTTATGCTCTCAATGCCTTGGGTTTCTTACCTCCAAAAGTCAACGCTAATTATGATTATGAGGACCAAAACAGAACTACAGCAACAGAGCAATTGTATTAATACATGGCAATAATTTAGCAGAATATCTTGGTGCAGAGTCTGTGCTGAATACACATCAGCCTTTAACAATTTTATTACTTATATATTAACAGACTTCCTGATTAAGCATCTTTGGAATAAATTTTACCAGGTCACAGTGCATGTTCTTATTTGTTCCTAGCGAAAATGTTGCATGCCAAGTCATAAATAAAATCGTTCTATAGTTTTTATAATAATTGCCATTGTTGTTTCTCTTTTCTGGACTTTGCATGGCTTACTATTAAGGTTATGCTGGTTCAAAGAGTTTCACTGTTGAGCTTTTCGATTGTCTTGCATTGTCCAGGTTTCTGAATCGCGCTGGGAATAACGGCGTTCTTTAGTGGTTAGACAACTCAGTTGTGAAGCATCTGGTCCTTGCGCTTTTTTAAAGGATAAATCTTTAATCACTTTTCCAATTCTTTTTTTGGTAGTTAATCTGTTCAGATTTTCCACTTCTTCCAAAGTAGTTTTGATGGTTTGGATTTTGATTGGGAGATAGACTTACACATATTATTGACTTGTAATTCTTAAAAACATTTTCCATATATGTGCTTAAACCTCTTATTTCATTTGAATTGTAAATATTGTACTTTTTTCTTTTTTCCTTAACCAGCCTCATAAGGCATTTATCTATTTTTTAATCTTTTCAAAGAACCATATTTTTGATGTATTTATTCTAAAACGTATATATTTTCTTATGTATTTCATTAATTTTAGTTTTTACTTGAATACATTTTCTCCATTCAGACTTTTTGATTTATTCCTGGTTCTAATTTCCTGCATATTTTGTCTTCCTTCTTACAGAACAATGCCATTATAGGATTTGAACTGTTCCCGGAATATTGATTTTGTTGTGCCCATGGGTTGTGATATGAAGTTTTCTTTTTTTAATTTTTTTAAAGATAATCTGTAATTTCAGTGCAATTGCCATTTTGTGTTTTTTAATGCCAAGTAGTTAATCATTTTTGGTGTTCTTTTTCATTATTTATAGTCATTATAATATCGATCACAGTATGTGGTCTGTCAATTTTCTATTTCTGAATTTCTTAGCTTTTTGTAGTTATGAATATAATCAATTTTTGAAAATGTTTGTTAGACACAGGTAAAATAAACATATATTCAAAGAACAAATAATAATATACACTCACACATAATTTATAAATATGTATATAATGTGAGAATTGAGTAATTCCAGTATATATAATACTAATGTAGCTACTTTGGGTTTCTTATTGTATGCCTGGTATATCTTTACACATCTTTTTTTTTTTTTTTTTTGACTTTTTCTATTTTTCTTAAATTAATTTTTGTTAACAATATGGTAAGGAGTTTATTTTTAAAACATATTTGGCAGGCTTTGCCCAATCACGTATAGCATAAGAGCGATTATATATTGTTTACTCCTTTCACTTTTTTTGTACTATTATTCACTGCACATTGTTATTTCCTGTTTTTTCTTCTATTTATTTTTTGCTGCTGTTCTGGTTACTATACATCCCTGTGTGTCCCCGCTGTTAGTTTAGGATTTCTCCTGTCCTTTTTGAAACCACCAACAATTACCTCTTCTTTCCTGAACCTCAGAATCACCATTCTCTACTACTGTATTAAAATATCAGCTATTACTCTTAACCAGGATTCTTTAACTCACTCGCCTATTGCTATCTTTTTACCCAAATGTAGTTAAGAATTTAAAAATATTTTCACTTCTCCCCTCTGGTCCATTCCACATCTTCGGGGCTTTATTCACAGAAGGAGTTTCTTCCAGTTTTAAACATTTTCTTCTGTAGCACGTGACTTCCATTTCAGGTTGTCTTCTTTGGTGTGTTTGCTACACATTTCAAGACTTTTGATAATTATGGATATCTATCTCTACTTCTATCTTTTTCTAATTTCTCACTCTTTTTTCCTCCTCCTCTCTTCTCCTGTCTGAGGTCTCCTGTTAAATTTATTTCTCGTTTGATTAGAATCCTTACTTCATTGTTTTCTTCAGGTGAGGTGTGGGTGACACGTTCCCTGAATTCTTACATATCTGCAAGTGTCTTTCTCGTCAACCAGTAAATATCATCTTGGATGGACACAGAAATCTTGGCTCTAAATTCATTCCCTTAGCGGTCTCGCAATGTTATTCCGTTATCTTCTGATTTGGTGCCGTGTGATTCTGTATTACCTTTGTCAGTTTGATCCTGTTTTACCTTTGCAAATTATTATTCTTTCTGTATGGAAGCTTTAAATGTTTTCTCTTTATCCTCAAGATTCAAAAACAAAAAACACTGTCAGACTTTGGGCTGGCGTGTGCCTTTTCTACTATCAGTCTTGCCTGGAATTGGGTGAGGCTTTCAGGATTCAGACTCAAGCCTTACTGTAACTCAGTGCATTTTTAATGTATTAGCTGTTTTCTAACCCTTTTTCCATCTATTATTATTTTGTTCACCTGTAAGTACAATGTTACGGAATCCACAATACATACTAAATAAGGTGTCTTTAAACACAAACACACATAAAAGAAAGTTATGTATTGATCAGCTAATGAAATGCAGTGACCAGAGGCTCACAGAAGCCTAACCCTGTTTTCCCCCAAGCAATGATGGTTCTATACTGGCCGACTCAGTGTTCCCAGCAATTCATAAGCAACTACCGCAAATAATGAGAACCGATTCTGGTCCTATGAAGCCCCTTTTCCTGCTGTAATATAATCTTAAAGTTATTATTTTGTTTGTTTAAGTTGTCTGTATTCTCCAGGGTTTTTTCTCTCTTTTAGATAGATCCCTTTTAAGCAGATTGCAAATTTCCATTGCCCATTCAATGGGGCTGAGGTTTCACTTCTAGGATTTCTTGGAATTGACCCCCAGACATGAGAAAGGCACCTTGTTCTTTTCCATACAGACTAATTATCTATAAGACTTAGCAAAAAAAAAAAAAAAAAAAAAAAAGGACTCAGCCTATGTGTTCAGATCCTACAAAGCTGCTCTGTCAACAGGCCTTTTAAGGTGTAATTGTCCAGCCCCTGAACCTTTTGGGGCCAAGATGTCCACCAGTCACACTCTTTCCGGTGCTGCCATGTTGTGCTCTTCAGTGAGGACTCTCTCCACTGGATTCTGGGATCTCAGCTGACTGAGGAAGCAGAAATCCTGCAGCAGTATCTTCTGCCTTGCCTCCCCTCGCCAGGCTTCACGTGTCTACCAACTCCAAATCCACGGAGGAGGTTGGCAGTGGAAGTTGAGAAGGCGATGCGGCAATGTGGCAAATCTGCCATCTTTCTAGAACTGGATTCTGAAATATATTCTACACCAGCGAATGCAACCAGACTTGAAGAATGCTGTCTTCCTCTACAAATAAATAATTAGAAAGTTGAACTTGAACTAAATGCAACCACATCCTCTTCACTCCACGCGTTGTCACGGGAGACTTCCTACTCTCAATGGCTTTTTTTCTAATTCTGCTGCCCATAATGAATAGGCGGACTGCTTCATCTCTTTTTAATTTATTGGCAAGTCGCTTTCATCCCATGGAAGCAGCTGAACTCTGTAATTATGAGCGTTGAAAGGAAGGAATTTCCGTAGACGCCATATGTTTTACCAACACTGCTTCAGAGGAGGCTGCGCATGAGTTTTTCACATTGCACTTGTGATAACAATCCTATTATTGAACAGTCTATTATTTTTATAAGGAGGAAAATAAAGACACATTTTCCACTCCACTAATTCTTACTAACACACCAAAAATCAACAGCCCCTCCTCTGCCGCTCCTACTTTCCACTCGGGGTGGCCTTTTCAAGCAGCGCCCATAAACAGTTTTTACATCGTTTGACACTGATGTCAATGTGGGCACAGTCTGCACCTGTTTCTTAGTATATTTTTATGATATTTAATGTTATTCATGAAATACTTTTAAAAAACATTTGTTTCACTTCACTGTAGTGCTTATAACTTACTAATTTGTAAATCTGTCTCTAATTAGCTGTCTGTAGCCCTATTTCTCTGTCATTTTTCTTTTAATACTTATACGCTGAATTTAAACACTTCAGAAGCATCATTACATGTAGTCTAAATCTAATTTGTGTTAAATATTCATGACTGCATTCTTTTTGATACGTATCTGATATTGTAACAAGAACACTGGGTTTAAAAGCAAAGGTTTAGGTTGAAATCTCTCTCCTGCTGGGAAGTCGGTTTATTCTACGTCTGTGTGACTCTGAGCATGTTATTTGACCTCTATGAATGCTGATCTTCTCACCTTTATGTGGGGTTGAGAACACCAACCTCATAGAGTTCTCATACTGAGTCAGGTGTAAGGAAGAAACTGGCTCATAATAAATACTTCATGAAATGTTAGTTGATTTTGAAGCCATGAGGGAAAGTCTTATACATATAATGAGTAATACAAACACAATTTTCAAGGAGAAAGTTTAACCTACCTAAGTAAACAAATACTTTGAACCATGTGAAGAAATCCAGCTTATAACCAACGTGTTAATTCACATCACCATCTTTATCCATTGTATTATATCCGGCTTATCTCTGTTTCAGAAAGATTTTTTAATCTAATTCCTATTTCCTATATGTACTCTAAATTACATAAGAACTGTTTTTAAAATAAACCTAGAATTTAGACTTTTTGCTAAATTAGATTTCCTTTTGCCTCAAGTTGAGGATGACTATATTAAAATTTCTTTTTTTTTTTTTTTTTAACAACAGAAGAAAAGGCACCAGAGGATCAGAAGACTGGGTAAAATATTGCAATACTATATAACGAAGGATTAATGAACTACGTATATATTGTATATATTTTATACCTTTCAAATACAACTAACAAATGCCAAAACGAGTTTTAAAATGGTTAAAAGAGCAACAGTATCTTACAGATAGTCACTGATAGGACAATCTGCAGAGGGTAGGCAGGGCTAAGAAGCCCATGAGGATGGAGAGGCGTCTAGGGAAGCAATGGTAGGCTTCTCCACCTTGAGAGACCCGAAGGGACACTGGCAGGGAGCAAGTTCCCTGAACCTGCCTATGAAAAAGGTGCTCTGGACAAGCACTGTAGCCACAGGTGGAGAAATCCAGCCACTGCCCGAACCTCAGGCTCACCCAGTGGTGGGGAGCAGGAGAAATCTGTTGTCCTCTGACAACCCTCAGGGGTCACCAAAGCCAACGAGATGCCAGCAGGTAAGAGAGCCTGGTGAAGCTGTCCCCTGAGGTGTGGAGCAGAGTAAGGATGGAGGAAGTACACGAGAGTCACCAGCACAGCAGAGGGGTACAGGAGATCAGCAGTGGTGGCTCATAAAGATGCAAAAATGCTCAGGATCGCCAAGCTGGCCGTGTGTGCAAGAATGACAGTATTCGGTGCAGAGAGACAGGTGTTATACTTTTCCGTATGGCTGGTGTGAAAATGCTGATCCAACTTTCCAGGAAGCGATTCAACAGTGTATGGAAGACATCGTAAAAATTTGCATTCCTTTAGACTTAAATTTATCCTAGAGAAATGTATCCTAAAGAAATAATTGGAATGTAGTCTAAGAAAATAATTGCACGAGTTTACAAAAACGACTATATGGGAAACTATCACATCCATTATTGTAATAACAAAACTTGAAAGATATCTAAATGTACAATAATGGAAAATGGGCTAAATTACCATGTATGTATATATAAATGTAAGTAACATATATGTATTAATAGTGGCATGTTATTGCAAATATCAAGAAAGATATTATAAATCAACATCTATTGTTATAGAAAAAGACTCACAATATACTGCAAAATGTAAAAAGCAGATTGACACCATGTTCCTAGTTTATAGACAAGTTGAAGTCAGAAGTAAAGGGATTTTTTAAGGTTACGCAGGTAGAAATAGGAAGGGAAAGAACCAGGGCTGTAAAGCAGGCTTGGGTGGTACCACGGACCACGTGCTTTCCACTTTCTAAGCTCTTTGTGGTCCATCTTTAGCCAACGGGCTGTGCCTGAGACTCCCTGAAAAACACCCAAGGGTCTCTCGGGTGGGTAGACGAGGTGTGTGGGGTCTCCTTGGCATCTGATTCTGCTATAGTTTCTTGGTCTCAGTTGCTTCTTAACCTGTCTCAAGGTATGACCAAGTTCTGGAAGCATTAGATTCCATTGTTCTGAAAGCATTTCAAAAGCAGAAGGCATGGGACAGAGTATTGGGGGAGGGGCAGAGAAGAAAAGGGAAGAAAAAAGGAAGAGAAAGATGGGGGAGTGGAGAGGAGAATCAGTTCATGGCACCAGTGACTAAAATAGACACAATTTGGGGGCAGGGAACAGACACAATTCAACTCTCAACAATCACAAACCGAGATTACTGGAGAGAATTCCTTACAGGCTGGTTTGCAAAGGCCTCCCTGAGGAGACGCCATTGAGGAAAGCCCCGAAGAAGGAAATGAAGACGGCTTTGGAAAGAGAGAGCACATCAGGCCGAAGGAAGCGCTTACGCGATGGAGACACGAGTCCGAAAGACCGGGGCATGTTCGGGGGACTCTGAGAACAGGTGAGCAGGCTGGACCCAAGAAAGGACGAGGAGAACGTGGCCGCGATGAGATGCCGTGGTGTGCTGGGCCGGACCATTCTGAACCTTAGAGGCCACAATGACAAGTTTGCATTTTGTTCAAAATGCGGTGGCACAGGCACCTCCCAGCCCCAGCTCTGCACCACTGACCGGTTCCCTTTCTAAGCCTCCACTTCCTAAGATAATGCCTAAAATGGTCCTGTCATGGCAAAGAGCTCAAGTCCCAGACACAGATGATCAGGATCACACCTCGGTACTGCCACTAGGTGTGAGACGTCCTTAAGCTCTCGACCTTTCTGTTCCACTTGACTCATCTGTGAGACTGGGGCACACGTAGTACCCAACTTACAAGACTGTTGAGAAGATTAAATGAATTAACACACATAAATTACTAAGTGTCTTATGCATAGTTAAGTGCTAGCAGCCAGCATCGTTATTAATGCCATTGTTACCGGAAGTTGAGGAGACTCACCTAAATTGGGTTGTGTTTGCAGAGGATCAAGACAGAGAGAGTTAATAATATACAAGTTCCAATCACACACACCAATTTGTACATGAAACACCCTTTGCATCCACCCCCTCACACACTTCCCATAAACCCACTTCCCTCCAAGCAATAGAGCTGTGCATCTAAATGTCCCCACGGACTCCTTACTCATACATGGGGGTCTGCCCTGGGGAAGTCTAGCCTGTCCATGGCAGGTACAAGGCACTTGTCCTTATCATTGCTGTGAGTCAGTACTTAGTAATTTGCCAGTGGAACACACTAGTGAAAAAATATCTTTTGGAAATAGAAGTTCTATCCTGTTTTCTTTTTGAATAAATATTGAGTGTAAATGCGTAAAATTTAAGGACTGAAAGCTAAAAACAAAATAAAGCTTTCTCTGATAATCCATACATTCCACAAGCATGGGTTGAAGACCTAGTGAACTCAGAGCTCAGAGCTTGAGCTCAGAGCTTCAAAAGTCACCAAAACTCAGTAGCTGTTGGTCTTCATATCGCTATCTGTATTTATTATCTACTTGCCTACTCATCCATCTATCTATCATCTATCTATCTATCTACCTATCTATCTATCTATCTATCATCTATCCCCTGCCTCATTCACCAAATAATTGAGATAGATTAATACTTATTTAGCTTGAAATTAGAGGCTATGAAGAAAGTGCTATTATCCATTTACATACGAGAACACAAAAATCACCTGAAAATTAACTTTCGTTTTTCACTTCTTATTAAAATACTTATAAAATTCATAACCAGACACTACATAATTTTGAGAAATTTCTTTGTTCGAGCCTTCATGTTTGTTTCTGAACTTCTACCCAAAATCCACACCTGAAATGGCCAGAATGTGATTTGTGATGGAGCTCTCCCTATTTGGCTGGTCTAGATCCCATTATCAATTCTTGTGTGGTTTGACAGGTTTGAATAATAGGAGGCTACATCCAAGAGGATGGAAATCATACTGGAGG
>CM053511.1:3183322-3273621 GCA_028627145.1 Eidolon dupreanum | reverse complement strand
GCCAAATGTCCTCAACTTCCAGCCCACCGGTCTTCGCTTGTCCCTTCTCCCCAGAAAACTCGTTAATGCCACATCAATCTTCCATTTAATGTCACACCCCAAAGTATAACAGAAAGAAATCTCTTTGTTCCGTCATGGTAAATCTAATGAAAAAATGTTGGAAAAAGTCCAAACATTCATTCCCCTAATGGGCAGAAATGGTTGGAAATCACTTTTAAGTATGAAAGTGGCACTGTGTGGTTAAATCTAAAGGAAGCCAAATGTTATTTAGATAGTTGCATGATAAGTTTGTGTGCGAACAGTGATTACGTCTGTTGCTTTATGAGATAAGGACATCTAGAGTCAGCACCTCAGGACTGACCACGTTCCTTTCAGTAAAATGTGAATATTGTTGGACAGGAAAAGGAAAGAAGAAAGGAAGTTCAGCTTTTAACTCAGTAGATACAATGTCTCATATTTGGTTAATTCATGACCTAAAATGCAATAATAAGATGAACAAATGAATGGCAAATCACGAACCACAGAATCATCAAGTTGAAGCAACTCATTCAAGTCCAAAGTCGTTCCGTCCGAGTGCTGTGTTAACATGGCCTCAGCTCCCGGTCGGGCCTTCTGGGGAAGGAGCACAGTAAAACGACTGGGGTTTGGGCCTGCGTATCCCGGGAACCTGCCTCCGAGCCCCGCCCGGCGGTAGGCGGCACCGCTGCGTCCCACCTGCCTGACTTCTCCCAGCCTCGGTCTCCTCGCCCTGAAAACTGTAACAGCCACACTGGCACCCTAGTGGTTACTGTGAGGGTGCGCGAGCTTTTCAGCAGCTGGACTCCAGACCACGCCGTGAGACTATGCTGGCCCTATCTAAAGTGTCTTCTGTGGACAAGCAACCCCTCTTTGCTATAACTCTTTTCCGGGCAGTCATAAACCCAGGGGGACCCCAGGTGGGGTCCTCGATGTTCTGGGAGGTGGCAGTGACGTGAAGGCTCAGGTGGGACTGTGGCAGAGCCCCGAGCGGGGCCTGAAATGTAGCCAGTGTGACATCTGTGATTACCGTGTCTAACAGGCGTGAGCCGTAGCTTCAGTGTGGCATCTCAAGCGCCAGGCGCCTTCTGCGGCACCTCAGAAGCACGTCCACGAAGAGCGAGAGCCCATAGGAGGGACAGAGTGACACTTCACGTCCAAATCCGCACGGCGCCCATGCCCGGCAGAGCAGCCCGGGCCAGCAGCCCGGGCCGCCTGCGCCGCGGCCCACAGCGGGGCAGCCACGAGGAGCAGGAGGGCCTGCAGGCGATTTGGCCAGTGCGTTGCCAACATCACTCAACAGCTGGCCGCTGGGAGGCCACACGTTTGCGAAAATCTGACGCAAATTGAGAAACAAAGAATTCACTGCTGAGCCAAAGTCCTGTCCTCTGTCTGCCGGCCACCTGGGGCTGGTCTCTTGGTCCTATACTGCTCCCCGCCTTTGAGCGCATCCGGATGTCACCTTTGCCTAAGTGCATCCAGGCTGTATCTTGGACCTGAGCACATGGACTTTTTTTATTTATTAAAGTGAGATCATGTCTCCTCAGCTCTCAGTTAAGGACAACGATCCTCCCGTATCTGTCTCCTCCACCGGCCCTGAGAATCTGACGTAATCACAGCAACAGGGCTGAGACTCAGACAGCTCTCGCCACAGGCCAGGTGTTGTCATGAGCATGTATGGTAACTCGTGAAATCCTCATGTCATGACATGGGACCCTGTAATTATCATCCTCCTTCCACAGGTGGGGAAAGCAAGGCAGAGAGAGGTCACCTAACTTGCTCAAGGTCACACAGCCAGGAACTAAACTCAGGGAGTCTGATCACAGGCTTTGGACTCTGGAGGGGGTGAGACGGCCCCCTGGGGGATTCTGCGGTGGAGTTTATGGGCAGGTTAGATCAGACTTGGCCTTGCTCAGCCTGACTCCTCCCTTCGACAAGGAGTTTAACCTGCAGAGTCGTTATTTAATCATCATTGGTGCAGTCTTACTAGCTCGGGGCCTTGGAGATATTGCAATATTATAACATTAATATTTAGATAATGCTCTAATATTTAAAGTGGCTTTCTGTTTCTCTTAGGGTAAAAATTCAGGGGCTTCCTGATGCCTTAGGTGCGTCGAAGTCATCTTGCCTCCAGCCCCTTTCATTTCCACGCACCCTTCCACCCCCACTAGCTCCTAGGCGGGCATCTCACCCCCGCTGCATGAACACGTCCTGCTCTTTCCTAGCTGCACCTTCTCCCTGAAACGCTCTTCCCCCCGCTGCCCCCAGGGCTGCTCTAGCTCAGCCTCCACGCCTGTGACGGGCACCCTGACAGGCCACCCCGAAACCTCCAGCTTCTCCTCCCTCACCAGACCTTATCTCGTCACCCCGCTTATGGTTACGGTCCTGAGTTAGCGCTGGTGCCCTTACCCACGAGTTCTCGCAGGATAAAACCTGCACTTTCAGCTTCTTCATTAGGACCCTTTTCTACTATTCGTTTGAGGGCTGTCAGTTCGGCTGGTTGACCAGATACACGAGCAGAGTGACGGCTGAGTCTGTGGTGAGGTTTCGGGGACCAGGGGGCGGGGGGCGTTGCACCCTCGTATACTCGCTTAGCAAACCCTCTCCTCCTTCCAGACCGCACCTCAAAACCACCCTGCAACGAACAGACTTCCTTTCCTCAGCAGAACTTGGGGATTGGGACTTTAATGTCACCAAGGTGTGCATGATGCCTAGCTGATAGCTTCCTGAGAGAATATTCCAGAAGGCAGTAAATGGGAAAGAGGAGGAGGAAGAGGCCCTGAGAGAACAGAACGCAGCAAATACCAGCTCCAGAGGCTGGTGGAGTTGGGACAGCCTTCTCCAGCAGGAGAAGCGTGGTGCCACCTAATTGCCCTCACGAGAAGTGAGACCCTAGCGTGCTCTGGGGACAGCCAGCGGTGTGGGAAAGTCAGGAGACTCCGGTGCTTAACGGATGCATGAACTTGGATGTGGTACATAAGAGTCCCAAATCTCCATTTCCTCTTGTGGAGAACAAACCAGCACAATAATATCTGTCTCCCGAGGTACACACACAGCTCAGCAGCGCGGCCGTCACGGTGTAGCTGTTCAGTAAACACGTGTCATCCTGGTCCTTCTGCATGGACCTCACACAAAGCACAGTTCTGTGCGCAGAGTCACCCCTAAGTGTTGGGGGGGAGGAGAGGAAAGAAAGATGTCATCTTCTCTTCGCCTCTTCTGTTCTCGGGGGTTTCGCATCTTCGGTTTGGGAACTTTGCGGAACCTCGTCGGGACCGAGATGCCCAGAAGGAGCCTACATGCCCCAGACGAGCATTTCCAGAATGAAGGGAAGGCGGGTGTTGCCGCACATGGGTGAGGCAGTGTCTGTTATTCGACTTAAATGGACAAGAAACACCCAGTTTCCACTCTAAACAAAACCAGAGACATTTCCTCATCTGCGACCTTCACATTGTGAAAGACGGCCCACGAAGCACACAGCAGCCCTTCTCTGACCAGACGCGACGCAGATCGCTCTCTGCATGGACCGCTTCGGGCTCCTCCCTCTCACGTCACCCGAACCGAAACCAGGCATCGCATCTGAAACTCAGCGAGGCGTCTCCACGCCTGGGGACGCAATGGTCCAGGGCGACAGGACCCATCCTGGGCCCCTGCACTGGCCGGGAATTTCCCAGGAAGGCTGTGGGCTTTCTGTCGGAAAGGAGATGTTGCACAATCCAGCCGTGTCCTCTGCAACAGCTCGTGAGGACAGTCCGGAGGATGGGTGGGCCCCACGAAACCCCAGGGGAATGTCACCAAACCAGGTTTCTATTTCTGAAAGCCATGAGGCCCGGCTCGACAATATCCAAGGAATCGAGTGGGGGGAAAACTTATTTTCTGTCCACACCTACCCTCTCTGTATACGCCTTGGGAGGAAAAAACGAAAAATAATTTGGTCTAGATAATTATCATCATCATCTTCGTCATTACAGGAATTAGGCGGTAGTGACAGGTCTAGGCAGATGAGGACCAAGGTCATCAGCGGCTGCCAAGGCCCCAGGCACGTAGTGCGGGGAGGGGGGGGTCACAGCACGCTGCTCCCTCAACTTTTTTGGGGGGGAGTGAGGGTTACTAATTTTTTCCCCTTTTCATTCATTCTCATGTTTGTCCATCTTTCAACTTCTGCCTTAACGAATCAACTTACTTCTCTTAAACTAATCTGTTTCTATGTTGAAACTTAATTCTTTGGACTTCAACTTATTTCTGGTTAGCAGATGCTAAACCTGCATCGCTCTCATTCATAGATTTGTCCATCTGTTCTTTATTCACTCATTCAGTCAAGAAGAACCTACTGTCTGCTACCTGCCTGTTACCTATGAAGCGAGTGATAGGTATTGAAGGCAAACCAAAGAGTGAGACCCGCTTCGCAAGTTCAGGAAACTCAAAATCTAGTCAAAGAAGCCAGCCTGGATTGGCTAATCGTGATTTATACACGCAAGTCAATCGGTCATTCATTTATTCATGTATTTGACAAATATATATTGAATTCCTCCTGTGTGTAGGAATGGGGCTATCCCCTGGGGATTCAGAGGATGAACAAGAGTGAAAGGCCTTGTCCTTGTGGAGTTCACAGTCTCCACGTGGAGAAGCTCACAGGTGACTGGGACCTGGGCCAGCTCCACGGGGAGAGGTCATGGGGAAATTATGGGGTGTGAGAGAAGGTATGCTTTTCCTTCTCTGCCCATTTACTATAAGCACTGTCAAATTCTGGACCAGATTTTGGTTACCCATGGCAACGTCTGAAGCAAACACTAAAGAGCAGAGGAAAGTACACATTCATACCCTAATATTAACTCACACACATGGCCCTCCGCATGTCAACCAGGAACACAACAGGAGCTCGTGGTTAATTAGAAATGCTCATTGTTAGAGTGGGTGTGTTGATTTTTGGAAAGGATCCTTATAATTTTTTTTTGCCCTAAAACTTTCAAAATATATTATTTACATGAAGTTATTTATAATTTTGGAAGGAGAAAAATACTCAGGTTTTTTTCAATTTTAATAAAACAATTTCTTATCCTCTCGCTCCTAATAATGAAGTCCGAACTTCTTAACGAGACTTACAAGAGCTTACGTGATCTGAGCTCGGCCGTCTCCCCAGCCTGGTCCTTTTGCCTGCTCTCTCCCAGGGAGCTTTCACTGGGAGAGAGAGTCTCTCTCTCCCCTGGGACATCACCCATGCTGACCATGCTCTCGTCCCCGGCCCCTCCCCTCCGTGGGTGCCCCCCTGTCATGGCCAACCTTGATACCGCTATGTCCTCTGATTTCTTCAAGAAATCTCTCCTAAACATAAGCCCACCTGGGATGAGGCCTGGCTGCGACTTCCGTACCTTCCTGTGACCGCGTCAGGGCTCTACAATATGCCATTACGACACTTCTTTAAACACGACTTTCCCCCGCTATACCTATCACGTTCATAAGTTTATTTCTAGGGTCCACTACAGTAACTGCCAAAAAAATGTTAGTTGAGTTATGAATACCTGGGAATCATCAGTGAATAAAATGTACATTGAGAATAATTTTATCGGTCAGCTGTTGCTGCATAACAAACGATCCCAGAACTCAGTGGCGTGAAGTGGTAAGTGTTCTTTCACACACTCAGAGCTCTGCAGTTAGTTCTGGCGACTCTTCCCCTACCTGCATGTCATGTATGTTTTCTATGGCCCTCAGCTTCATCTCATGTTGACAGCAGCGCACGACGACGGTGTATCGTGATCTGTGTGCTTTCTCCGCCAGGGCCTTCTCTGACGCTGTCTTCTTAGCCTGAGGCAAGTGCAGCCCAGAAGTGTGGGGGACACACCCAGTGGGAAGCTACGACCAGCACAGAGCAGGGTCCTGCAGATCAGTGAGCCTTCAGCGGACAAGGCGCGGGCAGGGTGAGAACGTCCCAGCAGAACTGAAGCCCATGGAGCGCAGTGCTCAGACATGGAAACGCACCCTGCCCTCGGCTTTTCCTCCTCCTCTTCCTCACTCTCCCTACTTCCTCGCTTTTTCTTCCTGGAAGACCCTCCCCCAAATCGACTCCCAAGGTCTCATCTTGGGCCCCGCTTATAAGAGAACTCGAAATAAGGCAGATGACAAGAGGGCGTGTTTTTAACCTCTCTCAGCTCTGTAGTCTCAGTATTGGCTCCATTCCAAGAGGTCTCTCCCCAAGAGCTCCTGAAAAACCCTGAGTCACTCTGGTCCGTGCCCATTTTGAGCTGAATCGTGTGGCCCCGGTGTCGGAATGTTGGTTAGCCAAGGCTGAGTCATATGCTCATCCAGGGCTGGAGGCTGTGGTCAGCCCCAATAACGTCACATGTGCAGATAAGCGAGGGATGCATTTCCATGGAAAATCAGAGTTAGATTACTAAAATGAGGGAGAATAAATGCTAGGTAAACAACTCATTTAAAAAGTCACCAGAGAGTCCCCTTCATCTACGGGTAGCGCAGGTGACTCTAAAAGCAGAAATGAGTGAGGAGACCACAGCATCTTTACCAGGAGAGTGACGTCATTGCCTATTAGGGTTGGAAATAACCTGGAAAATTATCTTATCCAAACTCCTGCAGCATCGGAGAAGTTCAGAAAGGGACTGAGGCCATTTGCTTGAGGTTGTCCAGCCAATGATTGGTGGTTCCGTGTCGGCAACCCAAGACTCTGACCTCCCTGTGCGGGCTGACGACACCACAAACATCGAGGTGGCTCCGATCACCCACCCTCCCTCACAGTGGCTGCTTCCTCTGTGAGCCTGACAGTTCTGAATTATATGGACTACAGAACTATGTTTCAAAAACAAGGCATTGCCATAAAAATAATAGCCTTGGCTCTAAGACAGGTCCCCTTCTGGATTTACTAATTCAGCCCATTAGGTCTAATCTGTGTCCATGAAGAAAAACGTTCACTCCTGATTTACTTTGCTCACTACGCGATACTTCTTTTCCCACGCAGAGTGCCTGGGACATCCCTGACTCGGCTCTCGGCCTGCTTTCATGATGACTTAGGAAATAAGAGAGAAGAAAAGATTGAAAGGAGGGAAAAACAGTTTTGGTCAGAAGCTTTCACATCAGAAGAGGGTTTTCCTCGCTTTTGAAGGACAAATCAGATACGGGTTGGATGGGAAGGAAGCGTGGGGATGGAGATAAGAATGTTTAGGGCAGGAGGAATTGAGCTGAATGAATAAATAAATCAGAGAAGACCTGATTAAGGTAAAAATATAATATAAAAATGAACGTCCTTGACAGCATTAAGCGTTGCCTACAAAATGAGGCTATGGGGTTGGGAAGGAGAAGCAGAGGAAAGGAAAAAGAGAAGCTAAATTTAAGACACTATCAAAAAAAAAAAAAAAGAAAAAATTAAGCTGATTATTAGAGTTATAAAGGCAACCGACAGAACTTAGAGCAGAGTCGTAGTACAATCTAATGCTGGAAGAGGATAGGGCGAGAAGGAAGGAAAATAACGAATCGAGAAATACAGTTTCACATATAGTCCGTGGACGAATGGGGACTATGCAAAAGCAGAAATGGTACAACAGAGAGGCTGTGTCTGAGAGCAGGATTAAGCATGGGGCGTATTCATGCCACCATGAGCCTTTAGATGCTAACCGAATCGCTCCTATGTGCACCCATTGCTTAGAAATTTGAAAAACAAATGCCACGCTTCAGCGGTCACCCCATTAGCATGAGCTGTGCACCTCTTCCAGGCCACACAACTGCACGGGGACTTAGAAGATAAATAAGACAGAACGAAAGGTTAAGTGTTGCGATGGAGAAATCTTTCTGGTTGGGAGGATTACAAGAGCATGGGAGCGATTTCCCAGAGGTTAAATAGGAGGTGGACGTTGAAAAATGAAGTCGTATCCACGAAATGAACAATTTGGCAAGGACATTAGAGGCAAAGAGACCAGAACGCCCAACCTACTAGAGGCATGGAATGCAATGAATCTTTGAGCAACTTCAGATTGTGCAGTATTGCTGGTGTTTCTGGTGCTGGATTACCAAGCTGCAGGGACAAATAAGCTCAAATCAGGAAGGGCCCGTTATGCCACATGAGGGGGTTTGAACTGTAGTCTGAAGACCGAGGGTCACAAACTCAAAGACACGGATCATTAGTTGGGAAGATGATGAAAGTGAGCGAAGAAGAGGAGGAGGAGGAGGAGGAGGAGGAGGAGGAGGAGGAGGAGGAGGAGGAGGAGGAGAAGAAGAAGAAGAAGAAGAAGAAGAAGAAGAAGAAGAAGAAGAAGAAGAAGAAGAAGAAGAAGAAGAAGAAGAAGAAGAAGAAGAAAGACGGCAGTGGATGACAGCACGGGTCCTTGCCGGGCGCGATGTGCAGCAGACGGCTGCCATCCAAGCATTCGACCCATAGTAGAGATTTTCTAGTTTTTCAAAGAAAGCTAGATTTCAAGATTTTAATGTGAAATCGCTTAATCATTAATTATGGACAACTCTGTCAGGCTAGGCTACGCTAAGCTGTGACAACAGGAAGCCCCCAGCACCCCGTGCTGTAATGTGACGACGGTTTATTGCTCTCTCATACGAAGTCCACCACGGGCACACCACCTCTCTTCCCATCGTGCCCACGTCAGCACAGTCCCACGGTCCTCGAGGCCGTGGAAGCAGGAGGGGAGCAAGAACAGCTGACATCCGCTGGCCCCAGTGGGTCCCTTGCCCTCAGTGACCAGGAGACTAGGAAGTGCCAAGCGCACGCAGGCACCTGACAAGCACTGGGCCGTGCCTACCGCAGCTCGTCATCTCGCTTTAGCCTTAAAAACCACGCGATCCTGTTTATGATGGTTGCTTTCGGCAGAGAGGGGGCCGTTTACTCTCCGCCATAGTCAAGGCTCAAAGACCCTTAAAAAATACCACCTTTTCATTTGACAAGAAATAATTCCAGGAGCAGTAAGGAGAGTTGACTAGAGAGCGGGTAATACTGCAGGAAGGATCATTTTCGAAATTGCCCCAGGAGGCAACACTGAAGACTGAACGGCTGGAGTAGAAGAGAAAGGATGTTCCTAAGTGGTATTAACTCTCTCTTCTTACAAAGAAACGGCGGGACGCCCACGTGTTTCTGTGAATCGCCCAGTGTTGCAAAGTTAATAAACAGCTGTCCAGAACCTCTATTGGTCCCCTCCATTTTTTATTACATTGGTAGAGTGGTAAAAAAGAAAACGAATGGAAATATAACATCTTTGACTTTGAGAATTAGGCTTTGGGGAGCTTATCTCACACAAACACTCGATGCCATTGGATTTTGTTCCTAACTGATTTTAAATGCGAACTCCCTCGAGGATATTACTTTCTTCATAACTTATAAGACCTGCCAATGGGTAAACATCAAACAGATAACATATTCACTTTTTAACCTTGATTTAGACTCTTCCTATTACGTTCTGGGAAATCCTCAGCTTAAAAGAATGCTTTTTATCTTCCTCACCTCTATACTGTCCTAGTGTTGGAACAGTAAGCATTCTAATGAGCATGGCGCCAAACCATCTGTGATGAGATTTCTTCGGGAGGGTTCATCTCAGTCTCTAATGCTCAGAAGTAGTTAATCCACTTGAGCCTCAAGCAGAAAAGAAATAAAGAAAAACCACGGAGAAGGAGAGAGCGTATGTGTGTGGGGGGGAGAAGATAGATTAAATTCAATGGTGCTTTTTTTGCCCTAAAGCTTCAGAAGATGAGAACATAGTACATCTGGGTAAGAGCACATACAAAAATTAATGTTAAGCAAGAAGTTCTAATATTAATGATATGGAGACTTTACAGCAGGCACGGGGCTGGTCATTTTGCATGATCATTTCAGGCCAGCAGCCCTGTTTCCCAATTGGCGGCTGGTACCATCTCCATTTTACAAATGAGCAAACTGAGACTCAGAAACGTGCCAAATCACAAGCTACCAGAGAATCCTTGTTTTTTAAACCCAAAGTCTGAATTTTCGCTCTTTCCAATATCCTATATAACAGCCTTATTTTTAGAAGCAATGTGCTTTTGCTTATCAAGTATTTACCAAGGACCCCAAATTCTGACACAGTTCACCTCATTTAATCCATAAAACGATCCCGTGAGGTCAGTGTTACTCTAGTTATTATGACAAAGGAAACGGAACTGCAAACCAAGGAGACTGAAAAGCCTGGGGTTCCACTCAGGTGCCAGGTGAGATTCAGAACAGGAACTCCGAGAAACAGGGCCTCTCCTTCCTGTTATTGTTCTACCCTCTTTGAGAACATTTTTCTGATAATGAGATTCTGTAAGTTTCCCAGTCTTTTCTGCTCTTTCTCTCTTTGCCTAGAGAACCTACTAAAAGAGGATATTTTGGGGGACAATCATTATATTTACATCAACCACTTGGGGACATATTTATCATCAGTGTGTACCCTTGCAACAACAGTGCAAGACATTATGTTAATAGAACAGCCCATCCTAAAGGGTTATGACTTTGGAGAAAAGGTAAATAGATTTGAGTGTAAAGTTGATCTCTGGGGCATCTATGTTACAGAGATTTGAGCAAATATTTGAAACTTTATGATTTTCATATACAAACACCATTGTTGGAACATAATCCCAATTGATTAAATATTGTGATGATATATTCACAAGGTTGAAATACAATAAAAATATATATCCTACAAATACAAAGAAATGGGAAAATGTAACCTATAATCTAGAAATAAAGTAGTCAGTAGAAACAGTCCTGAGATCATTCAGATGATGGAATTAGCAGACAAGATTGTTAAAAGAGCTATTAAAATTATATTCCAAGAAAGGGTGAACATATGAACAACTAGATGGAGAATCTCAGTAGAAAAATGAAAACTACAGACGAGGGCCAAGTGAAAAATCTAGAAATGAAAAGTACAATTTCACAGGTGAAAAATTCGCTGAATTTTACTAAGATGTTTGTCTACTTATTGTACCAAATATTGAAAAAAGGGTGATAAAATCTCCAACTATGTTTATAAATATGTATATTTTTAATTTTATTATTATATTTTATTTTTAATGTTATTAGATGCATAACAGCGATAGATAATTTTATGCCTACTTGGTTGGACCATACTTTGAAAGCGCATTCTCTGACAATTTAAATTACTTCAAAATCAGTAATGAAAACGTATCTTAAAAATATATATATAACGTGTACCTAAAAACTTTTTAAAAACTTTTAAAGAATGTTTTTAAAGGCAGAAAATACTTTTAAAGGCAGAAAATGATAAAAATGAATAAAAATAATGTGAGAAAAAAACAGAAAAGATAGAGAAAATCAATAACCAAAAGTTGTTTTTGGGGAAAGAAAATAATAAAAAGGCAAACCTGTAGCAAATCTGCTCAAGAAGTAATGGAAAATATTTTTTAAAAGAATAAATTTTTCTCCAGAAATAAAGAGATGTTTAATTTTTTTTTTTTTCTGATCCTTCCCAGCTTGGGCTATAGCTGTGCATATTTGAGACATCCATTTTCAAGTGCTTTTAAATTACATCTAACTAAGGTTTATTTTCATCTTTCTTTTCATTAATGCAAAAGGCAAAGGTCTATTGTTTATGAGTCAACATTCTGGATATGCATAAAAGAAATTGCACAGTTCTTTTCAGAACCTCAAGAGGAATAGTTCAACACAGTCTTTTCCAACATCATTACCAGTTATGTCACTGACATTATGAAAAATACTAATTTTAAAACCATCACAGCTATTCATTTTAACTTGCCATACGTTTGCTTGAACGCAACAACAGCTATGTGTTTAGCTCCTGGTTTTCACTCGTAGTTTATTAATTCCATCAGCATTTACTGTGCTTTCAGTGCATGCTGGCCCCGGTCTAGACCCGACGATGCAGCAGTGCATAAAACATAACTCCTTCCCTAACAGGGCTCTAATTCTATGGAGCAAAGTCATTGACGTACATGAACGATCACACGGCAGAGTGTCACGTGCCACCGTAGAACCTGTGGGGAGTCATAAAATGCACCCCAGAGGAGAAAGTAATTCCGTTTGTTTAAAGGATGAGCAGAGAGCGGCAGGAAGAAGCATCAGCATGCCGTCCTGAGCAGGAAGCCTCTGAGATCATTATGAGAATGTTCGAAGACTCCATTTGTGAAGGAGCTGGCCGGTCATGCTAAGGGGCTCAGAGTTCAAGTACCTGGCAGAGTTGAAACGGCAGAGGGTACTACTGTTCACCAACACCCATTTCCCCCGGGAAGGCTAGCCATTCTGGTTTGCCTGAGTCTGGTTTCAAGATGTGGGATGCCTTCAGTCCCAGGAAGCCCCCTTCCCTGGTCAGCCAGAGGAACTGTACTTCCTGCCCCTCAGCGAGGCCACGTGTCTTGCTTTGGCCAATCACTGGGAGCAGAGGTGGGCCGGGTGTCGCTTCTGAGTGGACGTATGTTAACAACCTGTGCTTAACTCTCCAGCTTTCTCCTCTGCTGCAGTGGCGATGGCTGTTGAATGTGTTGATTGAACAGGAATGCTGAGACTTCAGGGAGGATAATTCCCCTGGGATATCCCCCAGACCGCCTCTAGCTAACTTTGCGTTAAGCCACTGAAAGTTTGGTGTTGTTTATGACCTCACGCTATGCTGTTCTGTCTTGAATGGTGTAGTGAGAGTCTCTGTAATTTCTCCATAGCTACCCTGTAATCACGAAAAGGCAGTTTTGGTTATTTTAAGTAGATTTATTGAGGAAAGAAGTGTGTATATTTTTACATACTGAGAGAAAGAAGCCGGTGGGGAGACACAGATCAAAGGCGGCAGAGGAAGTGCGGGAGGGCGTGCGTGGGGAGAGGCTGTGGTCAGGGAGAATGTGATCTTGAACCAGGGACTGAGAACAGCTCTGGGTCTGCACCCTGGGGGACAGCTGAGAGACAGAGACCCCCTGAGGACGGGGGAGGGGAACTTGCCACAAACACCATTGTCCTCAGATGAGCCCCAGACACAGAATTCTTGGTTTAATATCTTAGAAATAATGACTTTCTCTCTCAAAGCCTATGAAGTAAAGGCACAAACAACATATCCACTGAGATTTGACATTTTATGATTGTGAAATCCTACTTGATATCATCGCAAGTACACGCCCTAGATTACACCCCTTAATCACTGGAAGGTGAAAGAGAAAATCCGAAATTAACTCAAAGAGCGGGCACAACGTGAAGACACTAACCAGTGTGTTAGGGCTCTTTAATAAGCAGAATTCATTATGGTAACTGATCGTGGCTTTGGAGAGTTTCTGATTTCCTCATCTCATTAACTATAGCATAAACTTGACTTTTCGTCTGTTGACAAGAATAGATAGGGTAATTAAATAATTACAGTCAGTAAATGTTCTTTATTGCAAGTGAGGCAGACGTGGGGGAAAACGATGTGAACGCAACCCAACGGTCCAGGGAAAGCCCACGCCTCTCACGGATCCCCTGGCCTGGATCTGGGAGCCCCACCTAAATGCCGGAGTCCCTCCAGGTCCCCTCGCTGTCAGCACCGCGGTCGATTTGAGTTTCTCCTGTGGTTGGTGCATTTTAATAGCATTTTCATGGAACCATTTTCTAAAAATATAGCGGAGGTTTTCTCATTGCATGCTTTCATGTTTGGATGTGCAGATTTATTCATGCTGAATTCCTGGATGTCAGAGTTGCAAGAGCTTTTTCTAGATCAGTCAACACACTCAGAGAGCTGAAGTATTTTATCTAAAGTCAAATAACCGGTGTATTTGTTCACACTTGGCGCATGCACAGGTCCGTACCAGCACCGGGGAACATAAGAGGCGAGGAGTGTGTTTTTCCCCCGACAGTGAGCCTAGTGCTATACTTTAACCGTGAACTGGTTCCCTGGGCCAGGAAGAGAAATCTACTCATGGTGCCTGAAATATATGCTGTCACAAAGGCAACTGCGGAGAAAAGGAAATGAAATGACCGCGGTGGGAAGAAAGGCATTACAAGCAAGAAGGGAGCTTATGATAAGGCCTACGGCTTTCTGGGGAGGAAGAGACTTTTTATAACCCTGACTCTACATTATGATAACCTGGGAAACTTTAAAAAACATGGCTACTGAGCCCCATGCCCAGCCTTTTAGGCATTACTGACAGGCAGGCTGAGGTTCAAACTTCCTCACACTTCTCAGCGATAAAGATAGTGCATAGTGATTCCTTATCAAAGCGGGGAGAACTGCCCCCAACAAAGTCCCACATATAAAGAGAACCTTGCAGGTCTTCTTATCCGCATCCTCGATTATGCAAAGGAGATGAGAACTAAACACAGCAAAATTTTCAATTGAAGCTGGCATGCGCTCAAAAACATTTTTTGTATTCTCTTTTCACAGGCTTTATTGTACAAATTTGGACCCCACAATTATTGGCTGACAGCCCATATTTATTTTAGAGCATGAGAACATGTAATGTGATAACTGCCTACTTTTGGCCAATATCTACGTTATAGGTCAACCAAGCGTGACTTCGTCTTGGCTTAACCAGGCCTCCCTTGGGAAAAGCCATTACCACTGTATTAGTCACAAAGTGCCACCAACTGGGTGGTTTAAATAACAGGAACTTTATTTTCTCACAGTTCAAGCTTGCATTTTTCATTGTAAATATATGCAAATCTTCAAGCACAGGATTCTGAAAGGTGAGGGTTTTGATTATTGATTATGTGATTTGCTATCTGTATATGAATGCCTTACGCTTGATGGATTAGATTATGTTTCGTCTAAAAAATCCTGAAAGTCTTGTTCATGCCTAATTGGCAATATACAAAATAGGATCTGTGAAGGTCCATTTGGCATTTCTTTCCTGTATAACTTAGAGTTTTAAAATAAGACTTGAGTTATGAAATGCCCCAAGTATCCAATACCAGACTGTTTAAGAAATTACAGATTCGTAGCAGGCAACACAAAACAGAGAAAGCATTTGGACGTGAAAACAGACAAAACAGATTTTAAATCCTGGCTCCCTCCTACGCTCTGAAAAGATGTGGAAATTGCATAAGCCCTCTCTGAGCCTCAGTTTCCTTATCTGCAAAATGAAGTACGTGAGGATAAAATGTATTCATTCACCCCATACCGAATACCTAACCAGCAGCAGTATTTAAAACATTTAACTACTAGTAAGATATCGGCAGCACCCAATTGAAATAAATGTTTCCCATTAAAACAAACAAACAAACAAACCCAAGATAATACAGATAAATTTCAGCTGAATACAGCCCTTGCCAGAATAAACCCAGGGAGAGGTGCTTATATAAAGAAATTAAAGCAACAGAGTCATACCTTCCACACCTCAAGAGAGTTAAATTACTCTGTGAGAACCTCAGACACATAACAAAATACATGCAATGCAACGGTCTAGATGCACGACAGACACTGTGGCATGGGTGACGGTGCTAGCTCCCAGCTGGCTGCATGGCGGGCACCCACGCCTTTCTTCACACTGCCCTTGTGAGGGAAGTCGGTCTCCTGCGTGGTGACATCCAGTATCACTTTATTTAACATAAATGGGAGGGAAAGAAAAAAATCAGGAGGTAGAAACTACTCATTTAGATTATGAATAAAAGGACACCAGCTGAAAAAGCTAACCCATTCAAGTCTACCTGCACCCCAGTGCATCCGTTCATCATGCTAGCCTCCTCTCACAGGTAATCTGTCCCTGATACCCAAACGCAAGTAATCTTAATAACCTAAACCTAATCATCATCTGTTACTTCCAGGGATCCAGACGTTGGACTACTTTATGTATGTCATCTTGTTTAAGCCTCTCTGCGTCCCCCAGGAAGGTAATGTTACCTCTAGCTTGCCAGGTGAAAACTGAAGGTCAGAGAGGAGAAGTGAAGTGGCCAAGGTCGCTTGACAGAGCTCTTTTATCACTTGACGATGACTCCAGGTAGCCATCCTGGATGAACCCAACGCCCTCCTAGAGGCTGAGGCAGCCCAGTCCCTTGCCTTTTCCCCGTAACGTAAAGACCCATTGAACCAAAAGACAGAGATTGTTTCCTAAAATGGGGCAGCATCATAACACGGTGGAATTCCAACCTTACAGAGGAACAAGGTCAGGCTACAAAAGCTTTTAAGGCAATACATGTGTTGCCATATCAGAAGTATGAGGACTTAATAAACTTTTCTCAGTCTGTAAATAGGAAGAGGGGGGAGATTTCTTAGAAAAAGGAAGTTGAGTTAGCATTATCATCATAGGTGTAGTAATTTACAATCTGCACTGTTCCAAAAAAGATCCGAAATGCTACCCGCTTGGATTTCTCGGGCTGAATGGAACACAGATAAATGCCTTTTACATGCAAGAGCTGCTACACAGAAAAAGGAAAGCGGTCTTTCCGACTGCATGCTCAGACACCAGAATGAGTCCAGAGGCTCTTCCTCTTATGGCCTGAGGCGGAAGTCACTCATGCTGCCTACCAGGCAGCCGCACGAGAGTGTTGCCTCTTAAAGACCTGCGGAGACCGGACGCTCAGCAGTGATGCCCAGCCTGCGGTGGTTAACACGCCCCTGTGGGGCTCGGTCGTCGACCCCCGTCTTTCTGCACCTTATACCGATGTTGGTATTTCAAACCATCCTCCTTCTTCACGACCTGCACCTGCCTTTCTCTGGCTCGGTCATAGAGACCTTCCAACTTTCTAGTTTCACTTTCAAGTTCAGAATGTGTCTCTCCTTCCAGGGCACCTCCACTTTCCATCGCTAGTAAGCATCCCATGATTGCCCAGACTCTCACGGCCATGACTCCCACTGGGACATACATTTGGGGGCTGTGAGAGTCCCCCAGTGCACTTCTTTGCACCACCTGACTACTCTTTGTTCTTGCCTAGGACCTACAGACTGGTGGCTTCCATCTGTAACCTCCTGCAATGGAATCATGAGCGGGGTGCAGCCCTACTACACTTGAGAATCTGCACCAGAGCCCAACTATTAATTTTAATCCAGGAAATAAAACCGAAGTTCAGGGGGCAAGCCAAAGTCCACTGCTACGTGTCAGGACAGAAGACACAAAGAGCCAAGCTGAGCTGCAGTTGGCATGGTAAACAGCAGCAAGAAGAAATGTGGATTGGAATCCTCCCCAAAGCCCACCTTGGTTGAAGGGTACAGTCCTGCCCCACGAGGCTGCTTGCTCCACAGGGCCAGACTCAGGTTTTCCAGCTCACGTTATGGGATTCGTCAAACCTGGTGTCCATCGGCTGACAGCAAGGTGGAGACCAGCACAGCCACGAGATTCCAATTCCAGCTGATTCCTCCCCTTGTCAAAGTGATGAGATGACAGCGACACTCTGGCTTTTGGCCATATTGTACAATTTTACAATGGCTCAAGGAGTGTGATTCATAGTGATGAGCACTTACGTTCACACATGTTATTTCATACAATGCCCTCTCTCACAAGCAGGCGAAGCTGCCTATAGTAAACATCCCAGGTATAATAAATCTATTAAAATGAAATGAAAATGCACCCTAGCAGGTAGTGAACTAGCATTAGAAACAGAGGCCGAGGGAATGCGGGTATCAGACCGGACCTGTGTGGCAGCACCTGCTGAGGGGTGACAAGCCCACTGTCAATTAAAGGGAAACAGGTCATTACGCTCAGAAGGGGAAATCACTTTGATGGAAAAACTACTACACGCCAGAAACCGATTGCTTTCTGCAATCATCTCATTAGTCCCATATTTTAAAAAAAGAAGGTGGAAAATTTATCCCAGTCAGAGCAGCAGAGAAGGAAGAGTTTGATTTGAGAGAAGAGCATTCTGCTTGTAAGGTCTCTCTGCTCTCCATTACTCAGAAGCTATCTCTTCACAGGGACAGAATCCAGCCATGACACAAAGACCGGCTTACAAAGGTTAATTCAGTTATCCTAATTGTTTTAATCTTATTGACTTGCTAAAGTTCATTCGTTCATGCACTTAACAAATATTCATTCAATATCTATTATTTGTGCAAGGAATACATGGATGAATGAGACAGCTTTGCTCTCTGCCCTCAAAGAACTTACAACTTAGTGGAGGGAGAGACACAATGAATAAATTATTAGAGCAGATACCCAGCGTATGCTTTTCCTGATGATGGCAGAGATGATGAAGAAGAGGGAGGGTGAGGAAGAGGAGGAAGTTAGAGAGAGACAAAAAGAAAGAAGAGGAAGAGGAAAAGAGGGGAGAAGGGCAGGGGAGATGGGAGATGAAGCAGAGAAGGGATGCAGAGAGGAGGACAAAATCTAGTAGCTTTGAGACATCAGCCTAGCCTAGAGCTATGGCTCAGATGTGCCTCCTAAGTCCTAGGGTCCCCCCCCCACCGCCGCAATCTCTTAACTCTTCATTTGGTTTCAGCAACAAAGATACAGGTTCAAGCTCAGCAGTCTATCTCGGCATGGTTCACGAAGTGACTTCTGGTGGGACAAAATTCTTAAATGTTACTGTCCTCACTTTGCTTGGTTTTTACAAAAAAACACTTTCAGAAATTCTCTCTCTGAACTAGTCTGAAAGACAGAAGGCGGTGCCGTGGCTTAAGCAGGCCTGGAATAGACGAAGAGGAAATTTGGACGGGGCCATGTGTGAGACAGCGAGGGCAGACTTCTGGCTGGCACCCCCTTCCCATTCTGGAGCTTCTGTCGAGCGTGGAAGCGTCTGCTCCTCCTCGGGAGGATGGAACTGAGGTCAGACGCAAGTGAACAAACATGACTTTTACAAGAAAAAGACCCAATTTCCTTCCCGGCGCTCACGCGGCTGCATCAGTAACGGCGAAGGGATGGATAACCGAGATTCATTTGCCGCTTGAGAAAGTGCACGCGGCCCGCTCAACACACTTGTTTGCTTTTAATAATGGATTAGACGCTAAATGTAAAGCTCCTGCGGCTCCAAAGACCGGCTGACATTCTGCCAGTGTGAGTTCGAAGTGTTTTATCCGAGCAATCTCTTTCGGAGAAAGCCCAGAAACAAGTTGGAAAACAGTGACCGCAGAGCCCGGTGAGGCGGGCTGTCGCCTTGCCCACAGCACCCAGAACGCTCTTGTGGGCCACCCACCTGCCCTGGGAGAAATGGTGCCCATCTTGAGTCCACAGAGCTGCCTTTTAATCCCTGGTCCACCCCCTACCGGCTGTGTGACCTTGTCCAAATTACTTGACCTCTCTGAGACTGAGATGAGTCCAAAATCCACAGTGGCGGTGTACCGGGAGGAAACAATTTGAGAAACGGAAAGCGAACGCCAACGGCATGCAGCAGCAGGTGGCTCACTGCTTGCGATGGGAAGACCGGAGGAGAAAAGCGAGTCTGCGTGGTGCCCGTGGGCGTCTGACGAGAACCCAGGCCCCTGGGCTCCCGTTCGCCACCCGAGCCCACGTCCCTTTCACCGCCAGCCTCCCCGAAAGTTCGCTATGCTTTTGGTCTCTCAACTGAACGCAACCTGGTTTGTGTCCCTGTCACCCTTTTAAAAGAGCTCTCGGCCTCCCCGTGATGTAAGCGCCATTTCCCTTTCGGTTTGCTTTCCTCTGTCTGACTACTCTCAGACGGCGCTGCCCGTAGCTCATCATCCGGCTGCTTTTCATCTTCATCCCTAGGATTTCGTCCTAAGCCCTCTCTTCTCTTCTCTCTCCTCCTCTCTCTCATTTTCCTCTCTACTCTTCTCCCTCCCCACACTCTCGTACAGAGTGATCTCATGCACATCCATGGAGGCGATTACCGTTGAATTATATACGGATGGATCCAAAACTAAGACTCCTTTTCACGTCTGATTTACTTCCCTAGCCTGTAGACATGCTGGGCCCTCCAGAAGGCAAACCCGGTCATGACTAGTTCCTGTCCTTACTCAGGTCACAGGCCCTCGTTGTTTAGACCTGGGCCATGGGCAGCAGAAGAGCCGCGCGCATCACCACTCACTCCCTCGCACTTTGTCTCCGGCAGCCTCTAGCTCCACGGTGCACGCGGGTCACGGCTGCCCGTGTGCCGAGACCGCTCTGTCTCCAGCTTCGCCGGGCTAACGGTCCTTCCGCTCTCAGCTTAGGTCCCATGTCCTCGGGACCCCTTCCCTTTCTTCCCCACCTCCCCCGAAGACTTGGCTAAGGCTTGACGTGTTCTTTCGCCACAAGCAGAACCCCCCCACCATGTGTGTGACCATCTATTGCTTTCCCCACCGGGTCACTGTAGCTCCTTGATAACACGGGCTGCGGATGGCATCGTTGCCTCGCGATGCCCGTCACGGAGCGCGAGGTCACCATCACTGTTTTTAGGAGCAATTAGGGGAATTGATTTATAAACTATATAAATGGCTAACCAATGTACTGTATTACCTGAAACTAATAATAAAATAAAATTTAAGAAAATAAATTTTTGAAAGAAAGAAAAGAAAAGGAAAGGAAAGAGAAGAGAAGAGAAGAGAAGAGAAGAGAAGAGAAGAGAAGAGAAGAGAAGAGAAGAGACAAGAAGAGAAGAAAAGAAAAAAGAAAAAAAAGAAAAATGAAAAGAAAATTATCGGTAGGCTTTATGGACTGAATTGTGCCCCGCCCCCAATTCATATGTCAAAGGCCTGATCCCAAATGTGACTGCATTTAGAGACAGGGCTTTTAGGGAGGTAATTAAGGTTAAGTTAGGTTATAAAGGTGAGGCCTAATTCGAGGAAGAGAGACCAAAAAGGTGTGTATGCAGAGAAAAGGGTCATGTGAGGACACAGTAAGGGTGGTCAAGTGCAAGCTGAGGAGAAACGAACCCTACCAGGACCTTGATCTTGGACTTCCAGCCTTCGGAAGTGTGAGAGAACAAATTCTGATTTTTAAGCTTCCTAATCTATGTGGGCTATGTTCATGGCGGCCCTAGAAAACCCATACGGTTAGTGAATGGATATAGAAGTCCAACAATAAGAAAATGACGCACGTCTGGATTAGCGACATGCACCTCAGCGTCATCTCTGCTGAGATGATGATTGAAGCCAAAGAAATGGCTGAAATTATCCAGGTGCGTGTGAAGTGGAGAAAGCCTTAGGGCACACTGACAGCTATGGGAAGAGAGGACACTGAGGTCCCTTGGGGAAGATGTAGTGGATTCTAAGGCACTACACGTGAAACCCACAGGGCCCTCAGGGTTAGAAGCCAAGGGACATAAGTTTTGTGGTGGAGGGGAGGTCAACTGCATCTGAAGCCCCAGGAAGTGCACACAAACACATCCTTTAGATGTTGCAATGGGAAGGACGTGGCTGCCTCAGCGTGGATGGTTGTGGTGTGGGTTCTGTTGCTGGTCACGCCAGGCACTTTCATACCTCTGGGCCTTTGCACATGCTGTTCCTCGCACCTGGATGCCTCACTCCGTTTCTTTTTAAACTCGTCGGTCAATGTCTGTTCGTTCAACCAACAAGCATTTGTTAAATGTCTACAATGTTACGGCCATGGTTTTAGAATCACTCACATGTCATTTCCACCATAAAGCCAAATCCCATGAAGATGCAAAGGCCTCTTTCTCTGTGTAATCACGGAATTCGATGCGCCTGCCATCACAGCTTACAACCCCAACCCACGGAAATACGGTCAGCTGTTCACTCACTGTCTCCAGGATAAATTCTTAAAAGTAGGAAATTTATCTTATTTATCTCTGAATTTCTTATGGGCTGAATTGTATTTCTCTAAAAGTCATGTGTCTAATTCTCAATACTCAAAATGTGACCTTACGTGGACATAGGGTCTCCACAGAGGTGACCTTGGCGAGGTTATTACGTCGAGCTCAGACCCAGCCGTGACTGAAGTCCTCACAGAAAGGGCAGCTTTGGAAACAGACATGCGCACGGGGAGAATGTCCTATGAAGACAGGAGATACGCGGCCGCAAGCAAAGGAACAGAGAGAGACCTGGGTCAGACCCCTCCCCCACGGCCCTCAGCAGGACCAGCTCTTTCGACACCTTGATTTCAGACTTCCAGCCTCCAGAGCTGTCAATAAATTTCTGTTGTTTAAGCCACACAGTTTGTTGTATTTAATTGTGACGACCCAAGAAAGCTAATATAGTATTTATAACACTATGCTATTAAATCCACTTGCCTACTGACTCTTTACCTTTTTATTTTTTAAGAATTCTTTTTTGTTTTTGACCTCTTATCCCTGACAGGCATTGAGGATAAGATGCTGATGGTCCACGGTCTCTGTTACTAAAGTGGCTACATTCGCCTCGGTTGGGGAAGTCGCACTGAATGGGGGAATAAGCGTGGGTGTAAATGCGGGAAGGCAAGCACGTCTCTCCATCACCCTGCAGCTGTCATCGGTTAGAGAAAGAAAGGTCATTTAGCCCCTCCTGTGACAAGAATGGCAGTCTCATTAGATACTCACCAGTTAATTAACTTTATAAACAGGTTACAGTCCTCTTCACAAAGTTTTACAGGGATTCTGTTAGATTCCTACAGGTCACACAGCCTTTCCTGTTCCAACAACTACCCAATCAGCATTTCCTAAAATGTAGAGAGATTATAAATAATGAGAGCAGCCACTCACTGGAGGCATGAAATGGCTGCCCGATTGCTCTTCAATTTTTAAATTGCTTTGACATAAGCAGCAACTTTGCAAAAGACAAGCTTAGTATTTGTCGAGCTGTGAGTGCGCTGCAAGAAGATTTCAGGGAACATGTTATGTACGTAGACGCCGGTGCGGCTGGCGGCTGAAAGGCAACCACAGCACACCTGGCATTAAAGGGAATTACTGAAATGCTAGGATTCGAAATGCATGGTTGCCCGCTTTTCTCCCCATTGCAGAGTCTGCTGACCAATAACCGGAGTTCATTCATTTATTCCCTGTACCGGGAGTGCCCTAAGGGAGATCTGAATGGGTCCCAGAATGGGCCCTCATTCCCTACTTCCTTCCTGCCTGCTCGCTTTCCACATTTATTAGTTGTTGAAATGCCTACCATAAGGTACTGTCTCTGCTAAATTATGTGAAAACAAAGGCGAAGGTGACACAGTCTGAACTCAAGCGCCTGATAGAGCAGCAAAAGCAAATTTTCCACACCCTCTCCTCTGTGCTCCCACAGCCCGTCCAGCTTGACCGCGTTATAACAGGCATTGCGGCTTGTCTCCCCTCGGCACGTGGTAGAGCGAGGAGGGCGAGACTTCGCCAGGCGCCACATTTGCCGCCGTCCGGATAAACCCAGGAGAATACGGATGCTCTCCAGAGAAAAGTCGTGATGAGTACCAGACAGAACGGTATCAACAATATCATGTCACTTGCCCCTGTCCCTGACTTACCTGGGGTTCTCTAGGCAATATTTTTATATTCTTAAAATAAGTTTTTGTTTGGGGGTTTGGGTTTGTTTGTTTGTTTGTTTTTGGTCACTGTTGTTTTTGTTGCTTTAAGTTAGATCAGGTTGGGCTTTTTACATTTCAAGCTAGAAGAACCACGACTGACTGGGGAATTGTACCAGAAGCTGAGACCAGAGCTTTCAGAACTGAGATGCAGAACGGGCTTTGTCGGGTGGGACGGGGCATCTCCGCCACCCTCACCATCGGCGGCATGGATGCTGGAAACATTCTGTAGGGTAGAATGGCATCTGGCTCCAGGTCCTCACAGTATCTTGGGGATCCAACCTTGTGACCAACAAAACTGAAACTTTAGTGATTTGGTAGAAAAGTGTCAGGATAGTGAATTATAGGCTCCGTCTTTTAGTTCCAATGCTCAACTCTAAAGGTCAGCAGTGACGTATGCTGTAGAATTGCAAGACTAAGTTTCCTACCCCGTGATAACGTCCGTTTGAGCAAAAACAGGGCAGCAAGAACCTGGCTGCTGACCAGTTTCTCCTCCTGACAAAGGCGATAACTCCCGCCAGCTTAAGCAACTTGGGGTGGGTGTGGGGAGCGAGGAGGACTGGCCTCGCCTTATCATCCTGTCTTTCACTTACTCCGAGGCAGGAGTCAAGACAGAAGCCATTAATCAGAGGCCAAGGAGGATGTTCAAAACGCCAGGTCCATTGATAAGCAATCGAAAGGGCAGAGTCCTGCCTCCAAGACGCTGACCAGACACGATCTGTGGCATCGGCCCTGCAGTCCTTCCAAAATGGAACTGTCAGAAAGCTGATGGGGGCTTCAGGGATATTTATGGCTAGAGAAACAACAAACGCTGTACAGAGAGGTGTGGACTGCTAATGCCCCAGGATAAACCCAGGCTCATTACAGCACGGTAAGTGAAGGCTCAGCCCCAGAATGGGAATTCTCCTCACTGCACTGCCCCTCGGAGCAACTGGCCAGGGACAATACCAGGTCAGGAAATCCACCTAGTAGGCAGATTCTATGGCAACCACATTGGTTGAATGAGAAACTCAGTCTACTGTTGACAAGTGAGACAACAGAAGCATGTATATTTCTATCCCTACCCACTAACATGCTGCGGCCACTGCTTTTCACTTCCCCTTCTCCCTTCCCCTTCTCCCTTTTCTCCATGGCATTTTTATTTTGATTCTTCTATTTTACCTCAAGGCTATTTATTAAAAGAAGCAAGTAGTTCTATTTATCATCATAAAAGTGTCCAAGGTTTGCAGAATCTTTCTAAGCTCTAGTTAGAGAGAAAAGACCATAAGATTTAAAGATCTGGGTATGAAGGCAGCATCTAGACATAATTTTGAAAGCAGTGATTTTTGTCTGTACACGGGGTAGCTGCATTCTGACGAGCAGGTACATTTGAGGAATTAATCCATGCTCAAAAAAAGAATCTGTGAATACTCTGGGGACTCAAAGACTAGGCTGTGTGCAGTATGCAAGTCCCCTTTCTTCGGGCACTTGGACTCATTTCCTTTGACCACGTAGACACGGGCCAAGTGCAGGCCACTCATCTTATTCCGTCCCTCGGGGAGTGTTGCAGGACTCAGCTGAGCTTTTATTTGAAATGTTTCTGCTATACCCATTGCAGAACGCTCTCCTCTGTTCTCCGGAGTCTTGAAGCATCAACTACGAATCCCTAGACCATTTGGTGGCCAATTTGTGTTTTTAGGGGAAGACGGAATTGAGCAAGAAGAGACAATGCCAGTCCAACACTGAGTTCGTGGGTCTGGTCTCTGACACCCTCAGCACTTTGTGAGTTTTTGTGGCTCATCCTACTATTGCGAGAACCAAGCCAGCAGCCTTCTGTCGCTTCTAAATGAGCGAGTACTGAATGGTACCGTCATCTTTTCTGTGTTGTTGTTGAACATTAGTGTAATAGAATGAGTTTTTTAACTAATAGAAAAATTTATTTCAAACGTGTAATTCGTTGGACAGTCTTAACTTAAGAGAGAAGCACCATAAAAGGAAGAATTTCTATAAATCATCAATAAGAGTCTTCCGATTTAAACATGTGTTATCCTCACAAACATTAGGACTCAGTGAGGTATCACATACCTCCACTGAGATAAACGTGGTATGGCTAAAAGGCAGCAAAGCAGGGGTTAGCATCCTGGGCCTCACGGTGGATCAGCCCTGGGTGGACCCCTGCTCTGTCATCTACTTATGTTATGGCTTCGAAAGACTTAATTATCCTCTCTCAACTTAATCTTTCTCATCTTGAAAATCAGCATGACACGACGGATGCTACGAGGATTGGCTGAGTAATGTAAGCAACACTCTTAGTACTCCACACAGTCTGTGATGGGTAAATGGCATTCTCGCGGGTACTCTGTCATTTATTCAGACGTCCCACGCACAAGCAGAGATTCCCATGTGCCTCAGCAGTCACACGGAGTTGGGAACAGTTCTTCCTACAGCACTCGGTCACTACTCCGAGTTTTATAACTATCTCGGGTACAAAAGAGCTCATGCATGCTTGTGGGTGCCGTGCTGAGCGCCATGGGGCGTCTCGAAATGATGCCAGAATAGGTCTGAAGTGAAGTACGGAGCAACGAACAATTTAGGCACTCGGATGCTTGCCCCCCCACACACACTCGCCTTCCCATTTCATGTGTAACCGGTGGAACACAATTATGAAAAACTCAATTAAGATAAGCTTGTCTTAAAAAAATAAACACACATTCAATTTATACCATTTCTTAGAATTAGTTTAGTAGGGAGAAAAAAATCTCATAATACTATTAAATTTCCCACTCAACTTTCAGCCAGAGAACAAGGACGACTGGCAATAATTGCTTTTTAAATGACTCGCTGCAACTCAGGGTAAACTCTGCTGTAATTATAGTCTTGCCAGGGAAATATCTTATGATTAGATTTTGGACAGAGCCAAAATATTATTCCGTGCATTCTGCCTCGTCCCATGAAGATGGAGTTCCAGCCTTGCATGTCTGACACTTAGCTAGTAAGTCTATTTAGAGAAATTATCATTTTCCCCTAAAAAGCTAAGTGGGTGAGTATTAAGGTAAGAGAGCCACCGAATTATCCTTCAACTTGGTTTAGAGAGCTCATTTGACTGCCTGCCTTACTCCACATATCTTCTTTATTCATCTCACTCTGCAAACCTGCTTATTTTTGTTAGTTCCTCCATGAACTAGATGAGTGGCCTCTCAGCCTAGACGTGGAAAAACCTCAACTCTGTTGGGCGCCGACCCCAGCTACATGGTTTCCCAGGGGTGTGTGGCAGACCACCCCTGTTCGGTGGCCAGGCAGGAAAACCCGCAGAACGCAAACATGTCTGCCTCACGCATGGGCAGCAGACACGGCTGTGGGCTGAGAAGCTGTGGGCCGAACAAATTCCCCAAAGAGATCTACTTCACAAGTGTTATCCCAGTTTATTAAGTAAGAAACTGTCAGGAGCCCAGAAAATTTTCCTTCAGTTAATCAAGTCACCCAGCTGGTAAGTATGTGGATTTGATCTCAGGTCTGACTATAAAGCTTGTGATTCCTACTAAATCAGTAGTTGTCAGATGGGTTACACAATACAGTCATCTGGGTTTTCAAATGTTCAATAGTTTTCTTCTCTATATCTTTAATGTGTAAATAAAAAGTAAATTAAAGTTTATACATATTTAATACGCAGGTTGACATTGAGCCGTGGACTTGGTTCACATGTCAAATGGTAATGGATACTTATAGGGACAGGTGGTAGCTCAGTGACGTGGAGAGCTTAAAGGTTGTGGCCACACTTTTATTTGCTTACAGGTGATTCCAGCGTATTGCAGTTAATAATGTGCCCACTAAAGAGGATTCACAGGATTAAATGTAGTTTTGACTAACCTAACCACCACAACATGGACAAATGATCTAAAAAATTCCTGCAAAGAGAACACGGCTTGAGGCTAATAATAATGCCAAAAAAAAAGGCACCAATGAGAAATGGTACAGTTATTTGAAATATGGATTTAAGAGCCAGTATTCCTAATGATAAATCTTGCTTCAAGTGTATAGTGAGCCTTGAGATATTAGTGAATGAGAGTATAAAGCCGTTACAATTAGAAAGACATTTAACATCTAAGCGTGCAGAATATTATTAATAATGACACATCTCAAGGAAGAAAAAGGATCCTTATGCTGGGAAAAATAAAGTGAAATAGCAGTATTTTCAAAACATCATTTATTTCATTTTTACATCATTTTTTATCCCATTTATATTTTGGAGCATTAGTATAGCAATATTAGGTTGAACTGTATGAAATAGCCACTTTTCCTAAGTCAAAGAGGCTGAGCACTGGCAATTTCATATTGTTCAATCTATATATAATGGTTGTTGAATATGATTTGAAGTAAATAAACAAGTAAATTTATTTTAAAACATTTATCTTTAATTAAAGAAAATCCAGATAATTTCTAGAGTTTTTTTTTTTTTTTTGATAGATGGAATATATGATCAACAAGGTTTGTGGCCATGTGTCTCGTGTCATGTTAGACTAAAGAAGGGTTCGCTGAGATGAGAGCACTGGGTGAGACCTTACAGAATGAAGAAGTTCTTAAGAGATGAAGAATTTCCCACGAAGAGAGAGCATGGCTCTTGATTAGAAACTAGGCTGACAGATCCGTATGAGTCAAGATAACCAAACAGGAAAGTACATGGAGGCTTGGGGCAGAGGGACTAACATGAGGGAAAGGAGACATTTGCTATTAAATAAAGCCTCTTCCCCCACATGGAGGATAGTTATCAAGTGGTCAGCAAGACGAGACAAATGAAAAAGGCATAATTTTACAGCTCCTGCCTGGAACAGAGTAGAAGGAAGTCATTCTCCATGCTATGCATCACTGAAGACCCTCTAAGGCAGGAGTCCTCAGCCCCAGGGCCAAGGACCTGTACTGGTCTGTGGCCTGTTAGGAACCGGGCCACACAGCAGGAGGTGAGCAGGCCAGAGAGCGAAGCTTCATCTGTATTTGCAGCCGCTCCCCAGCACCAGCATCACCGCCTCAGCTCCGCTTCAGATCGGGCATCGGTTCCTCATAGGAGCACCGGTCCCTGGTGCCAAAAAGGTTGGGGACCACTGCCCTATGGTATATGAAAGGATGGCGGTGTATTCCAATGATGATCTCTTGTTTTTCCCATAAACATTAGAAGTTTTACACATTTATTGGGACAGGACAAAAAATATGCTTCTCATTGCCCTTCTAAGATCTGTTCCCTCTGGAGACCACCAATTTTCTGCCCTCCACCAATATATCATACAGATTTAGAAGGTCAGATGTGAATCCATGACTATTTCCATGAAACACTAAAATTTAAAAAAAAAAATGATAAATATTGTTCAGTATTTTTTAAAGTGAAGAAGAGATATGAAAAAGTTTGCCACAGTGGCACGAACCATCACACGCACACATCTCTAAGATGCACTGTCCCTCCTTACCAAGGGGGAGATATGTTTCAAGACCCACAGGAGATGCCTTGAACCACGGAAAGTACCAAATCCTACACCATGTTTTTTCCTAATGATACATACCCACATTAAAGTTTAACTTATAAGTTAGGTACAGTAAAGATATTAACAACAACTGATAATAAAATAGAATAATTGTAATATACTGTAATAAAAGTTATGTGAATGTGGTCCCTCTCGCTCTCTGGAAATATCTACCTGTCCTGTACTCACCTCTTCACTTAAAGAAAGCGCTTCATGGCGTCTCTGGCATATATATGCAAATTGTCACCGGCACTACACTTGCACTTTGGGGCCATTATGAGGTAAAGTCAGGGTGGCCTGAACGCAAGCACCGTGACACGGAGACAGTTGGTCTGATCATTACGACGGCTACTAAGGGCGGGACGTCTACAGCGTGGAAACACCAGCATGGGGATCAGTCATGGCCCAGGTGGGACAGAGCGGGACGCGCGAGGCTTCATCACGTACTAGGAATGGCGTGAGATTTGAAACTTATGAATTATTTATTTCTGCCACTTTCCACTTAATATTCCCAGATGGCAGTTGACTGTGGGTAACAGACACTGCAGAAAACAAAAGTGCGAACAAGGGGTGGCGGAGGGCTACTGTGTAACACACTTTTTTGTCACTGCTGCAGAACTCGAGGCACGAAGGCACTAGCAGGATGCTTCCTAGGGTCACCACTGCCCTGTTTTTGGAAGGGAGGATACGAGACTTTGGAAGGAGGCAGAAATCTGGTATTTCAGAGATGGGTGACAACCCCATCCACCACACGCACATTTGCTAAAGTTTGCAGTAATGCGCTGTTTCTCATCTTAAACACTGATAAAGCATATGCCTATTATATGCCAGTGAATTTTAATCACTTATATAGAACAATAAGATAAAAAACAAAATTCCTGCTTAGAAACTTGACTACAATTATAATTTATGATTTGCGAAAAGGCAAACCTTTCTGTCTTAGCTGATTTTTTTTTTCTAACTCTTGTGTGTGTCTGGATGACTTTATATTTTATAATTAAAAAGTATAGCTAAATAATTTCTGTGCTTTTCTAAATCCTTCACGAAAAACATGGTAAATTATTGAGCGATCTGGCTCAGCATCGTCCGGTTATCTGCGCTTGAAGTAAGTCCAAATGCTTTGCCTGCCTCGTCCTCATCAGTAGTGGCTGCTCCCCAGTGTCAAGTAGCAGAGGAATTCACAAACGCACAGCGGAACCAACCAGCTTCATGGGTTTCCTCGGAAAACTCAGCCCTTCACCATGATGGAAGCGTCATCTTCAAGAGTTACAATCATCATGACTTTACAGGAAAATTTATAGAGAGAACATGGCCACTCATCCAGGGTTTACACAACTCCACTCAGGGTGACCTGGAAAAGCAGCTCTAACAACTGACACATTTATATTACTATTTTCAAATGGCTTTTATTACATAGTCTCTCATTTAACCCACACAACGGGATATCCAAAAATTAAACATCTGCTAAGATACATGACTTTGTGTGGGAAGTTATTGCCTCATTCAAATTTAAATTTACTGACAAAATCCATCAGTCTGAATTTACAAATTAGCTTTACCCTAGATGATTCGAGTGTGTCATATGGCATCAGTGGGCTACAATGACATTGACCACAAGGAAAACAGGGATGGAGCAGAGCACTGGGTGCAATAATAAAGTTATGAACATGTTTTGTGCTTGTTGATTTATACTGGCAATCTGTCCATGGTTGCTATAGTCAGCTGGGCTTCTGCTCTTCAAATGTATAATTATTTTTATTTACATCTCAAGTTAAAATCATGAAAATGATATGTTTACTAAAGAAATTTTGAAATTTCTTGTTTTCTTTACAGACTAATGTATTATGGATATTCATAAATGTTCCCTGTATATTGACAATAATGTTTTCTCTAACTTTTGGATATAAGGTTTCTTTATATCTCTAATAGTCCATTTTATAAATTGTATTATTTAAATCTCCTGTATTATTAATTTTTCACCCCGAATATCATTTATTATTAAAGTAATATTAAAATTTCCTATTAATCTGGACTTGCACTTGTGTTTTTGTATTTCTGCCAATTTCGTTTTAGATTTTTTGAGGTTATATTATCAAATTCACACAAGTTTAGGAAAATTATCCTGCTAATTAAATCCTTTACCGCTATATAAAATTATGTATCTCTACTGATACCTTTGCTTGAAGTTTATTTTGTCAGATATCCTTTTAGCAACAATAACCTTCCTTTGTTTTTTGCCTTTTATAGATTTTGTCCATCTTTTTTTCTTTTTGACTTTGTGTCATTATCTTTTATATCAGCCTCTGTTTTATTATATATTGCTAGATTAGCTTTTTTATCCTATTTGAATATTTAATAACTGGTAAGTTTTTTCATTAGAGTAGGCCAGTCACATAATAGGTCTTGAACAAAGCTTGTTGAAAGAACAAATGAGTGATTAATTGGATATTGAAAGAACAAATGAGTGATTAATTGGATACATTTTTGTGATTAGTGATATATTTGAATTATTTCTATTATTTTGTTCTGTTATTTATTATCATTATGTATCTAAACAATACATATATGATTATGTAAATATTTGGATTTCTATTTTTTCTGATTCTTTCTCCCTATGTCTTACATTATTTTCTATTAAAATATTTTTATTAGTTTTTATTCTTTCGGCTGCTCTAAAATGTGTATACTATATATTCTTTCTTTTAGTCATTATTCTTAATTTTTTGACCTACACAATGAATTAACCAAATATAAATTTAATCATACCTCTCCTATTCCATTACACAATACAAAAATCAGTTCATCTCCTTCAATATATTTTTTAAATGTTGGGTATTTTAATTCCACCTTGTTTTTTTCAAGCCAATTTAAATTATTATTTTTGTTTTGTATAGACAGTGTTGAAATAGATCTGTCCACATACTTATACATCCTTCTCATCACCATTCTTTGCTGCTTCTCAGGCCTCCTCTGAGGTCAGTTTTTTTCCTTTGTGAGTTATAATTTTCACAGATCTTTCAGTGATAATGTCTTCATTTCGCCTTCACTCTGGGATGATAATATTGCTGGGTATGAAATGTGAGAGTAGTCGTTATTTTCCCTCAGCATTTTGAAGAGGTTTTTTTTCGCTGTCTTCAGGCTCCAACAGAGAAAACTGAGTCGAACTGCCATCTTTTTTTAATAACCTGACATTTCTCTCGGGTTATCTTTAAGATTTTTATCTTTGATGCACAGCAGTTTGACGATAAAGAAATTCAAATCTAAGTTTGGATTTCCCTTCCATCAAGTCAGCTACCTAAATTTGACAATTTATGAATTTCATCACTAATTCTTTTTAAAGAATGTTTTCCTCCAATGCCCTCTATTTTTTTTTCCTGGAAAAATTAAATTAGGCTAGACTTTCTCATTCTCCTCTGCTTCTCTTCTACCTCTCCTTCATATTTTACATCATCTCTCTATTCTATACTCTTATTAATTTCTTCTCTCTACCTGTCAAATTCCTGTACTAATTTTCAAAGCTATGTCCAATCAACCATTCTTCAAAGTGTCTAAAATATTTTTTAATTTCAATAATCATATTCCTTCTCTAAAGATTCTATGTGTTCATTTTTAGAATGCCTGAAATTGTATTGGTAGTATATTATTCCCTTCTCATATATTCCATCTTTCATTTCTTTCAATGTTTTTAACATACTCAATGTATATTATGTATCTAACAGTTGCAAGCCTACATTTCTAGGGAGTCTAATTCTGATGTTGTTTCTGCTGACTCACACTCATGGTGATGCATATCCTCCTGGGTTTTGCAGTTTTGGATTGTGAGCTCATCTTCTGAGAGACTTTACCTTCAAGAATCCTTGGAGGTCTTGATTGTAGAAATGCACCTGCATTTTGTCATTTGTTTCTGTCAGGTACCCAAAAGTACTATCAACCCAAGATGACTTGACTTTAATTCTTAGCTTCTGTTTTTCAGACCACATGAGTGGCATAAGCTAAAAAAGGATAGGTTGAAATCTAAGATTCCCAGGACTTTAGGAATCTTTCTCCCCTCCACAGACAGACGATCCTTCTTGTTCTTTCTGTTTGCTGGTGAGCAGAATTATTTTCTTTAGAGGCTCTTGGAGGGTCATGGCCTCATTCAGGAGGTCTCAATTCTGATTTCCAACCCCTCCCTGTTTTCTCTCTCTCTCTCTCTCTCTCTCTCTGACTCTGCCATCACTCAGGTATTCCAAGTTTCCTTTATACTTCTAAGCTCCATGTGGTAGGCAGCCTACCAGGGACCTCTCTGTGGTGATCCTAGCCAAATCTCTGTTCCCTTTCTTCTTATTTCTCTGATTGCCAGGAATAAAAGTGAGGTCAGCTTTTTCATGGGGGTATATTACCTTGACTTTAGTGGACTGAGAATATTTTTTAATCTCAATTTTGTCGCAAGCCTAAGCTCCATTCTCCACATAGCTTAGCAAGGAATTATGTACTTTGTATAATAAAATAATGTAGGTGATGATACTTATTTGGCTCAATTTTCTTTTTCTAACTTAAACTCTATGCTCTAGAAACCCTGAGGAGAAAAGATAGGACTGACAAATATAACCTCCACCTATCTCACTCTTTAATAGCCCTGAAGGATAGGCAACAACTTTTTAATATCAGTGTTTCCTTTTCCTCCTTCCCACCGTTACTCAAAAGTGATAGAAAGCAACATACAGACGAATGCACCAGTGATATCAATTATGTCATCCGTAGAAAGCAGAGGCCGTTTCCTGCCACTCGAGTGTTTGGCTCTTCCATAAAGTGTCTGTGTTCTTTCTTTCCCAGGTTATAAAATTCTAGATCTACAAAAGGTTGTGATGGTTCCAGAGGGAGCGATGTGTCCAAGGGGGAGACGGATAATCCAGTTCGCTTTTTTTTTTTTTCTTCAGCACATACTTATTAATCGTATCTTATGGGACAGGCAATGTGCTAAGTGCCACAACTATACAGACAGACAGGACACGCCTGTCCCTTGAAGAGGTCACTGCCTAGCGGAGAAGGCAGGCACGTAAACGGATAATGTCATACAGTATCCACATTCAAGAGAGGAGGCAGGTATTACCTGGGATGAGCAAAGGCTTTCTGGAGGAGATAAAGCCTGAACCGGATCTCTGAAATTTACTGAGAGTCCGTCTATTCCTCTATTGAGCACATATTTATTGATTATTGATTATGCATTGGTCATTGAGATAGGTCCTGGACATAAATCTGGTATTAACAAAGACGTCGTCCCCATCACCACAGTACTTGCACTCCTAAACATTTACCCTGCAGAACTAAAGCCGCATGCTCACAAAAACACATACATGAATGTTTTATCGGGTTTATTCGTAATAGCCCCAAACTGGAAACAAGTCTGATACTCTTGAGTGAAGGAAGGGGTGGGCAAAATGGGGTCAGCCGTACCGTGGAATGCTACTCAGGAATACAAAGAAAGGAACTATCGATATATACGACCTTGTTGAATCTCCAGTGAATATGCTGAGTAAAAAACAGCCAAACTCAGAAGCTCACATAGTATAAGATCCCATTTACATTATATTTTTGAAGTGACAGAATTATATAAACGGAGAGCAGACGGGTGAGGGGTGGAAGGGGATCTGGCTACAGGAGGACAGCAGGCGAGACTCTCGTGGTGAAGGGACTTCTCTGGTCTTCACTGTGGCGGTGGGTACACGACCCACGCAGGTGCTGAACTCACACGGAACTAAACACACACACACGAGGAGGCGTCAAATGGGGGCCATCTGAAGGTCGGGGATTGTACCAACGTCGACGTCTCAGTTGTGATTGTGCACTACAGTTGTGCAAGATATTATAATGGAGGAAAACTGCGTAAAGGGTACATGGAATCTCTCTGTATTATTTTTTCCAATTGCATGTAAATCTACAATTATCTCAAAATTTCTTTTTTAATTAAAAAAAAAAGGACTTTAAGGAAAAGCACCAGGATGGTTCCAGCTTCGGTTGCTGCCTGTCCTGAGCTGACACCGAGCTTGTCGATGAGGCTGCCATCCTCTGCCCGTGAGCACGGCTGCCTCCCACTGCTCCTGGGGACACTAAGCCTGTGGAAATGTTTTGCCCGAGGCCGAGAGCAGCCTTGAAGCTGAGCTACTGCAGGTCACCCCCACACACACACCTCCTGCTGTAGCCAGAACTCCTGGCCAGGAGGCTCCGCGCTTGGGATGAATCCAAAGTCACTGCGCCGTGGCGCTGCGGGGCTGCCTGCCAGTCTCATCCATCACGCCCACGGGCGCCTCCTGGCGACACCCCCGCCCCATGCTGGATTCTGTGACTCAGCTGCCTCACCTCAGGGCTGTCTCTGGCTAACGCTGATTCAGCATTTGGGGCTGTGCGGGCAGGTGTCCTCTCTCCCCACTGCCCCCGTGCTCAGGCCCAAAGCCACACGTGTGGCCGGAGGTGACAACCTGTCGGTCCAAGGCGAGGCCCCAACACAGCATGCGGGCACATCCCTCCTCCCTGGCTCCACGCAAACCCGCTCGCCGGCCGTGAGAAGGCGACTGTAGGCGAGGCACACACAGTTCTTCGCCGTGGGACGAGATGAGGAGACACTGAGCGTGGAGAAGGTGAGCAGTGTGATCAGTCTCTCCCACAAGCAGTGAAGGCCGCAGGGCTGGGAGTCAAGGAGGGGTCGCACTGCACCCCAGGCTCCTCTGTCCTTCTTCCCGCTCGGCCATCATCCTTACACACCTCCGAGCTGTGACGCTCAGGGGCTGTGACTGCCCAGAACTGTTTATACTCTTCGGTTCCAGAAACCTTGGCAGTACGGCCCTCCTAACCCTGCTGCATGCCAGTGGCGTCTAGCTCAGCAGCGGCGCCCGCCCCGGGAAACCCTCTAGACCGAAGCCGTCGGCAGGACGAGCCCTCGGCGGCTTTACTGCTCCCAGCCGGGCGGCCGTGTGCTAAGAGTCCCGGTATTATTCTGCAAACTGCTTTACAGACCAAGACGTATTAAGGCAGAAAGAGATAACGTTTCTAAGAAAACGACGATGAAAAACTTTGCACTCTGCAGACTTTAAAAAAAAAAATGGCTGGAAAATGACATGTGGTCGTTTTAACCGGAAAAAACTGAGGGCAGGGTCATAAAAACCTAGACGATGTCTGCATCGAGTTTGTAGCTCAAGTACCTTAAATCATCTCTCCTCTCTAAAGAAAGAAACACCGGAAAGAGCAGAAGACACTTTACACACATGGCTTATGCCGGAAAGATGAAGAACTCCAGTGGAAACGCTTCAAAGCAATGCCTGGTGTGCATCACAGTTGGTGAATACACACATTGTTTACATTGCTATTTATATTCATATATTTTTTTAAATTTGAAATAAAAAGTTGAAGCTATGCATGCATATTTTTAATTATTGCCCGCTTTAATTTTTTTCCTTTGACTCATGAACCGTTTCCAGTCGCTTGTGTCAGAGGGCGCTGGGCCTGCCCCCCGTCATACATGGCGTTCACCTCAGAGACTCCGTGAAGCAGCGGCTAAGAGCCAGGGCCTTGGGGTGTGCGGAGAGCAGGCCATCTGAACCCGCTAAGTCTCGGTCGCCTCACCTGTAAGTAGGCATAACACACGTCTCTTAAGGGTAGCTGAGAGGGTGAGATAATTTTTGCAACATGCTTAGCACGTTTCCTAGCGTTTACTGAGCACTTAATAAATTTTGATGACAATGAAAACGATCTTGATGGATGAGGAAGCGGGGACTGACTGCCAGGCACTGTTGCAGGTGCTGAGGCCCCTAGACACGTGAGCCCAGGCCTTGCCGCACAAAGCCCACAGTCCACTGGGAAGAACAGATGTGACAGAGGTCTCCAGAGTCTGTCCAGTCAACGACTATCATTGGGAAGCTATTATGCATCAATAACCTGCTATTGCTATGGTGATAAAATTGCTATAAAGATCAAAACAGACGCAGTCTCTGCCATCGCAGAGGCTCAGGTCAAGTGGAGGAGACAGATATTTAATAATTAGGATCCACAGAGTGCATCGCAGAGGACGATTCTGTCCACTGGGGGTGCACAGGTCCGGGCTGGCTTCCCTGGGCAGTGAACCCGGAGTGGGGATTTAGAGTTTGCTGGAACATTAACCACAGGGGTGGAAGGAGGTCCGGCCCTCCAGACTGGGAGGACGCAGGGAGGAAGGCCCGAGCTGGCCTGGGTCTGGGGACCTGGGGTGACCCAGGAGGGCTTCACAGAGGACGTAATGGTGGGATGAACTGTGAAGAATTGATAGGTGTTCTCCAAATAAACAAGATAAGTAGAGCTGTCCAAGAAAGGGAGCCAGCCAGCCGTGTGTACGATGGCCGGAGCCGGGGCTGGGGACAGTGACGAGGAGAAATGGCCTGGAACGGAGCTGCAGAGGCCAGGGCTGTGTGCTCTGCCAAGTGTCAGGGGAGGGTTCAGGCTGGTGTCAGAAAGGCCACTCTGGCAAGGGTCACGGGACAGACAGGCGAGCAGGAGATTATGTGAGAAGACAGTGCCGCTGTCCAGGGATGGAAAATTAGGTCCCGGCCTGGAGGGTCTAGGGAAAAAGAGGCAGGACCGCTGTGGATAGGGCAGGAGGACAAAGCTGTTGGCCAGAGACAGCCTGGCCCTCAGATGGGATAGTAACAAAAGCTGACTATGAAAAAAACCAAACACATTTGTCTGCCACTACAGAAGTAAAAAAAAAAAAAAAAAAAAAAAAAAAATCTGCAAACAGGAATCACTGGAGGCTTCGTGGAACAAATGGTTTGTGAGATGCACCTCCAACAGTGCACATTTTGGCAGATGGCATTTGGAAGGTGGCACTCAGAGTGTGGACCACAGCCCCAGCTGGAAACTGCCTCCCAAGGACCATTTCTTCTACCTCATGCAGCTTCTGGTTTATCTCTTTTATATCTCTTCTTGCCCATTTACTGTGACCTCTGCCAAGATTATTTTGAACTCTGCAATACACAGTTAATCCGGGTGTTAGCTCAAGTGCATGACGGCTTAATATTTTCCAGATCCCAGGCAGTAAACTTCTGAAAGTCCTTCCTAGCCTCCACAAAAAAAGTCTGGCAAAATTAGTGAAAGAGAGATTTGGGAACTGTTTTTCTTTTTGTTTACATCCCTAAATAAACTAGGAAATGCCCAAATGACAGTTCTGTGTTACTTTAGATCAGTGATTTGCAAAAGGGCAGATTTTGTTCCCCAAGGGACATTTGGCAGCATCTAGAGACATTTTGGGGGGATTATCAAAACTTGAGGTGTCGGTGCTACTGGCATTGAGTGGACAGAGGCCAGGGGTGCTGTCAAACATCCTACAACACAGTTCTTCCCTTTGACAGAGAATTATCCAGCCAAAGAATTATCGATAGTGCTGACGTTACAAAACCCTGTTTTGGACCATGAAAGAGTTTTTGAGATGGTTCATTTCAAATTTCTAATTTTGCAGATGCAACGTGTAAAGTCAAAGATGTGAAGCGATTTGTACATGACTAGGTAGTCAACAGAGAATGGGCCAGAACCCGGACTTTCCAGGCACTGTTCCCCTCCCTCGACGCACCTGACACCTGCACGTTTCGAATCAAAAGGCCAGTGCATTTTGATGCCATCAGTCCTTAATCTCAACACCAAGGGAGAAGCTATTTTATCAACACCAATCACACAGGTGGGAGTGTGGTTTGAGCCCAGGTTTCCTATGATTCAAGAAGGGAAGGGAGTCTATGGTCATGCCACCCTGAACACGCCTGATCCCGCATCTGACTGCAGAAGCTAAGCAGGGTCAGGCCTGGTTAGTACTTGGATGGGAGACCACCTAGGAAGACCAGGTGCTGTAGGCATAGAAAGAAAGAAAGAAAGAAAGAAAGAAAGAAAGAAAGAAAGAAAGAAAGAAAGAAAGAGGAAAGGAAAGGAAAGGAAAGGAAAGGAAAGGAAAGGAAAGGAAAGGAAAGGAAAGGAAAGGAAAGGAAAGGAAAGGAAAGGAAAGGAAAGGAAAGGAAAGAAGGGAAGGGAAGGGAAAGAGGGGCTTCCCCTCACCTAGTCTGAGAGTGACACAACTGGAACCCCAAATGTGGCTGACCAGGGGCACTGGTGAGCAGTGACCAATCCGTGATGCTGCCAGGTCTAATTATGATGAAAGGATAAGCAATTTAGTTCTATTTTCCTTCAGAAGACAAAGGGCTTGACCAAAGCACGAATGTTTCACCGAGGACTGAACAAATGTCAACAGTGGGAGGAAAAGACAAGCAAGCAAGGCAAAGAGTCTGCAGCAACCAAACCCCTCCCTTCTCTGCAGAATGTGACAAAAGTCCTCCTGTGCTTGCAGGGGAGTGAGGTCTGCTGGGAGGGGGCTGGGAATGGGAGTCAGAGGTCACTCCCCTCACTTCTGTCACTTGCTGACCATGTCACTCTGGGCATTTTAGTTTAGTCTCCCCAGCTATCACATGACGAAACCAGAGTCGCGGAACTGCAGTGCCCGAGTTTCCTTGGGGATCATGAGGTTTAAGGTGCCTCATTTCTGGGTAAAGAAACTGAAGCTCAGAAAATCTGTGTCTTGCAAGTTGCAAAACCAGTGAGCGGCTGAGGGCCGTGACCCAGGCTCCTGAGAAAGCGAGGGCAGCTTTTCTCCATCTTAGTTTCTCAGAGTGATTTTCACAAGGTTTTCCTTGTCTTAGCAGAACAGCTTGAGGCCTTTGGGAAATTTCCAGATGTGGAGGCTTTGGCCGCATCCTCGGCACTATCTGTTTGTCCAAGGTCCCTTTGTGTCCCCTGATACGGGCATCATTTTTAACCTGTGAGGCTCCTTCTCATGTCAGCTGCCCTCAGAGCCCACCCTGGACATGACCATAAAAACGATTATTCCAGTTAGGAAAAGCCGGATAGACACTACAGGAAGCATAATATTTAGTGATGGCTGAACCGCGTGACTCCAGGGAATGACTTATTTAGGGAAATGCGGTTTCCAAACAAAGAATCGGGAGCAGGCAGAAGCCAAGAGAGTGAGCTGGGTGGCCACAGCCACCGCCCGACTTCCAATACTATTCAATAATCACCTGGTGCTTCTGGGGCTTGCCTAACGGTAAGTGCTCTTGGATAACAGATTGGTGAAAACAGAAGGCACTTGTGCCCTGGGATTGGTTTTTGTGCTCCTAAGATGAGACAAGTCTAATAAAAATAGTCCGCATCTCTGGAATCAGCAAATATTAAGAAGATCAAATAAAATTTCCAGAGTTATTGAAATGCCATGCTTATGCGGTGAACTGATGCCGAATCCTTTGAAATCCTTCAGCCTGAGGCTGGCGGGCTGCTCAATTATGAGTTGCTTTAGAACTATCCCCACATTACAGGGAGGAAGAGGCTGTCTTCAGTGTAGCCTCTGGGGAGAAAAACAGCAAAATGTGTTGTCAGGACAGTTTTAACAGTGATCTCAGATACAAAAGTCTCATCGAATAAGGCCAAATTGAGCTTCCAGCCATTTTTCTTGTTCACATTTTGCTGTTTTCAATTGCAGATACAATATGGACAATTCGAATCCTTTCCTGCAGCAACTGGCAAACGCTTGGCCTCGAAGAAGCGGGGTGACCCTGACTCGCGCAGTGAGGGGGTGGCCTGCGTGATCTCCACGTTCTCATCTAGCGCCAGTGTTTCATGATTAATCAGGGAACGATGTAAATTCTGATTCCGCCAGTACTAATTTAGCAATTATAAAACTGTAGCACGCAAAAGCCTGTAGAGACATGCCTTCTCAAAGAGCCAGGATTATTACACTTAGTTCCTCTTAATTTAAAAAAAATCTTGCTTAATTTCGGCTTTTTTTTTTCACAGAAAGCATGAAAAGAATGCATTTGTTCCTTTTTTTTTTTTCTCTCTCTCACTCCTTTTTACATCCAATAAATACCCACAGAGCATCTGCTATGTGGCAGCACTATTCTGCCACAGTAAGTTCAAGTTGGCAATTTCCTGCATGGTCCAGGATTTCCAAACTTTAAACATTAACACAAAAAACAGTCGCCGACTGGTCACGTTCCTGTGGCACATGGCGAACGTGTCCTCAAATCTACCCTGGAAAAAGGCACTCTCGACCCAGTTCTCTCAGAATTCAGAGATGAGAGCTCAAAGAAAATGAGCTCAAAATTAAAAATTATAAAACACACAAGGATATAGACATTGGGAGTGAGAGTAGCAGAGATACGAAGCGAAGAAACAAGCAAGATCCTTAGGCTCTCCAGACCTTAATGTAATATTATTGATGTAGATTAAAAATAAATATATTTAAAAATTTTAAATTATGAATGACTAAACAAGAGGGACAGAATGAAAAAGAAGGTCATTGCAATTAGTCACAATGGACAAATTAGACAGTCCAATGTGCACAACTGAAGAAATAATTAGGAAACTGAAAGAGAGAACTATATATGTTCACCCAGAATGCAACACAGAAAAATAACATAGGGAAAATATAAAAGACAGGTCAGGAGATATAGAAACTAATATAAGCAAACCCAACACATGTCTAACGGGAGTCTGCGAGGGGGCAGGGTGAATGGGATTAACGAGAATGGGGCGGGACAGTGTTCGTGGGTATGGAGTTCCCAGGTTGATGGAAGCCATGAACGCATCATTCAGGAAGCACAGCAAACCCCAAGCAGAGATCATTAACTTGATTTGCTGTATACCACAGACATATGTAGAGCCTGACACCAAGGGTACTTGGACAAAAAAATGACTGTGGCCCAAGAATCAGTAAGTAGCACACAGGCCATTTGCTTTCATCTCAATACAATGAAATGAGAAATCAATAACCAAAGTATAATTCAGAAAGTATAATATGAGTGTTACGAATGTTTTTGCGTTAAGGTCCTCACTGTGGGTGCATAAGCAGCTAGGACATACTGTCGTCACTCAGGCTCACCGAGCCTGGCCTTGATATTTGGTTACTGGGGGAGTCGGGATTGAAAGAGTTTCTTTCTTTCTTCCAAGATAACTCCCTCCCATTGCTGTATTGGTTAAGAAAATATGTATATAGGAACCAAGTTACAGATATTCGAATGTATAGGAAAGCACCGCCGCCTACCAGCTGGTTACCTTGGGTGAGTTCATTAAATTCTCTGTGCCGAGCTTCCTCATTTGTAAATGGGGGTAACGATGATGCCTATTAAAAGGATTAAATTAAATAGCACGTATAAGAAACTCAGAACAGTGTCAGTCACTATTTAAAAAATATCGACTGTTATTTTATTATTTTAAAGTGACATTGATTCTTCCTTTCCTGCAGTCAGAGATTCAGGTGCAAAGGACCTGCAGAGTCTGGAGAAGGAGGGGCTGGGGTAAGGAGAGGAGAAGGCTAAGGAACACAGGTGGTGCATATTCTCTGAGATAAAACAGTAGAAAATCTGAGGGAGGTGACTTTTCAAAGGCGTGCAGAGGACCTGCCTAGACAAAGCTCCACGCTGGGCTGCAGGATGGCTACTGGGACAAGGTGACATTTCCTCCATTTTTCTCTCTTACTGAGCCCTTTCACAGAAACAGAGTCTGCATATAATTTGTAGGCTGGCTTCAAGGGATGGCTTCTGCAGCTTATGAGTTTTAAGTCACAGAGTGCAGAAGTGTGAAGATGCGGCCAGGTGAAGAGATGAAAGGATTAACTTCCAAGAATAGCAAGAATTGAAAAGAAATGAGGTGAAAGGCACAGGGGAAATAAAAATTCACAGCATTATCATGGAGGGAGGTCCGTGATAGGGAGAGACAGACAACAAGAAAAAATGTGTTCATGATGCGTGCAATTTCAAACTTGCCGGCAAGTTAAAATAATTACGATTCATCATATATTTACTAGTTGATTTAAAAATCTAAAACAATACCTCCGTAGGAAATGAAAGATTAAAGAAAAGACATGGTAACAACAACAAAAATATTTCCAAATGGTAGTTTCATCTAAAATGAAATTCAAAATCTATTCAGCTGCGTCATTTTGAAGAATGTGCGAGATTACATGGGACATGTGTCTGGAATAGATAAATTCTCAGTAAACTTTAGTTATTGCAGTAATCACGATCCTGCCATCTACTCTTAGTAATATGTGGTTAATTTCCTCACGGACTTGTCCCCATGCATTGCTTTTTTTACATGGAGTTGTGATCATACAGTGTGCACAAAGGTAGATGACATTTTTTTCTTTGAATGTTAAAAGTCACGTCATACTTTTGTTTTTAAAAACACCCCAAAGCTTTCCTTGAAACTCTGTCCTCCCCTTTTCAGCTTGTCCTTTGTAATTCCCCTCCAGGCTGCCTGCCTTTTTTGCCTGAATTAGGACAATGCTCCTTTGAAAGAACCGGTCCTCATGTCTGCCGTAACACGCTGTCCTCAGGAGTCTGTCTAGGAAGCCAGTTGGTTCTGTCCCTAAGACTCTTCTGCATTTTCATGAGAGATTTATTCCATCATGTCCTACTGACCACTTGTGCTTCTCGCTGCTGTTTCCATGTCCCTTTTGTTCTGAGCAGAGGGCTCAGACAGAATTCACCCACAATTGGCCAGTGTCACAATGAAAAGAATGACAGTCATTTATGACATACAATCCACTGTATTCTCATGCAGCAATTTACATGGTTCTTATCACATTGGATATCCAAAAAGCTATATGAGAGTGTCATAGAAAATGATAATATGTACATTTTAAGAATAATAATAATAATAATAGTAATAATAAAGTTTAAAATCCAGATCTGCAACTCAGGAAGGGGCATAACCTGCCCACATTTTCCCACAACTGTCACCTTAGCTCAAGTGTTTCAACCCTCATCTAGCTCCACTTCACCCAGATCAGAGATCCGCTGAGCCACGAGAGACTCAAAAATCATGTGGGCCAAAGGTTTAGATTTATATACAAGAATGTTAGGCCTAATGAATTTCTGAAAAATTATAATTAGCATTTCTAGAGGACTTTGTATTTTGTGCTACATTTGCATTTAAAGCTCATTTCACTGAGGACTGACATCCTCCAACGTGAAGACACAGAGTCAGGTTTTCCTGGGGGAACTGGAGGGCGCCTCCTGCACTGGTTCCGGAGCCGGCAGAACAGCCCTGGAGTCCGGGCTCGGCTGCCCGCCAACCACGTGGTCCTGAAAAAGTCCCCGGACTCTCCTAAACCTCAGTTTCCCCATCTTCAGAATGGGACTTCGCACCACAACTAAGTCACAGAACTGTTGTGGAGAGTGAGAAGATGACATGTGACCGGAAAAAGAAATCAGTATGGAACACGGAATATGTTCCCCCAAACAGGCTTCCAGGATAATTTCTTCTGCATTTCTGGAAATGCTCACATACAGTCCTGAGTGAATAATCCCAGGTGGTCCTGGCTGAGCTGTCGCTTTCTGCCCTTATTCCGCCATAGTACATTTTCCCAACCACCGTCAACATCGACAACACAATGACGTGGTAGAACGCATTTTATGGAACTTTCTCACAAAGCCTTGAACTAATGTTGTATTAATTTTTCCCTTTCTCATCTAAAGGCCACAGACGCCCACCTGTATCCTCTGACCCTCCAACTGTCCCCCACCCCCTGCCCTTCTATCCTGCAACTTGCCCACTTTCAAAGCAGAGATCATCATGAAATTAGTTCTCTCATCACAAAATTAACTTCACCATGAAATTAATTTTTTCTCTTTGGAAACATGTGACATTTTTTAAAGTATTTCCCACGACTGTGAATAGAGTCCAGTATAAGAGAACATTATATTCCTGGAAAATCCCTCCGTGACCAGTAATGTCCAATTTTCTATGAATTTTATAAATTATTGATACAGAATCTATCAAACTATATTTCATAGTTCCACCTGGACTCTTCTTCTGATAGCAAAATCAGTTCATCCGATAGCCCTTGAACCTCTCAAACTAGAAATTCCGCCAGGACTTGAGACTTAGATGCCCATGTATATCATTGCATCACACATAATGCAAATAAATATTTTTGCATTATATGTAATGCTTCCTGTATTCCCAATCTGTTATTTTCCTTACCGTGGCCTGAGCCAGTCACCAGGGAGCCAGCCTTCCACTCTTTCAGCCCACCCATCCACATCACAAATTGATCCCTTGGTCTCCTCTGCTCCTGCTCTAGTTAAGACGTGTTGTCACATTCCTGTGTCACTGCAGGAGCCACCTGGGAAGTTCATCTCTGCACAGGCCACTTCTCATCTGCTCTCCTCACTAAAGCCAGAGTTAAGTTTCTACAACTTAAATCTGTCAATAGCCTTTAGCAACAGCACAATTACTTAGTGGTGCATACAAGGTTTTCTAAATCCCTGGCATTATTTCTTTATTTCTTTTGTCACACCCTCTAGTACATAAAGTAGCTTCTAGCTGATCAGCAGCCAGCTCAGGGTAAAATCCTGCCAAGCCTGTAGGGCTGGTTCTATGATTTAAAACGCTAACTACGCATTAAACATTCTTGCTGTGCTATTAGCTAACAAAATAATTTTGCATTGCTGACCAGCTTTCACCAGAAGAACCCAGAAAAAAATCAAACAGATGGAGGTAAACAGAAAAGAAAGTTAATATACAAGTGTAAATCGATGAAAACATTGACAAAGAAAATCAATAAAATCAAAAGCTAGTTATTTGAAAGATCAATACATTTGATGACTTTATTGTCAGACTTATCAGGAAAATATGCAAAAGACACGTCAATATCAGGAATGAAAGAGTGGGTATCACCTTAGATTATAAAACACTAAAATTGTAGGGAGAAAATATTATGAAAACACAACAACAAATATAACAAATTAGTCAAAATAAATAAATCCCTTGAAAGATGAAAACTACCAAAAAATTACCAAAAAAAAAAATATATAGAAAATCTGATAAAGAAACTATGGACCATAGATGCAAAAATAATTTTTAAAAACAGATGCTCACGGTATATAAAATGGATAATGCATTATGACCAAGTAGAGTTTACTCCAAGAATGCAAGGCTAGCTCAACACTTGAATATCAATCAGTAAAACTTATCAAGAAACTAATAAAGAAAAGACATGATCATTCAGTAGATGTGAAAAAAGCCTTTGATATAATTCAACATCATTCCTGATTTTTAAAAGTCATCTCTCTGCAAAGTAAGAACATAAGAATTCCTCTATCTGATAAATTACATAAACAAACAAACAAACAAATAAAACGAGAATTAAAATCACACCTAAAGGTGAAAGATTGAATCTCTTCAACTTAAGAACAAGAATCTTATTAAAAATCATAGTAGAGGTCTTGGCCGGTGCAATGAGGCAAAAAAGAAAGAAGAAGCATAGAGATTGGAAAGGAAGAAATAAAACTATCTCTTCATTCACAACATGATTTTTTTATGAATCTGCAAAGAACTCATGCGATTCCAAAGAATCTGCAAAATAACCTCATAAAACTAATAAATGAGGTTATCAAGGTTGCAGAACACCAGAGTAAGACACAATATATATTTTATATTTTACCAATAAGCAATTGGAATTTTAAATTAAACCATTACCATTTGCAACAGAGCCAAAGTACATGAAATACTTATGTGTAACTGTTACATAACATCTGTGCTAAAAATCATTAAATCTTAATAAAAGTAATCAAGGACAACCTAAATAAATGGGGAGATATACTAGATTCATGAGTTGAAAGAATCGATTTTGTTAAGATATCAAATCTCCTTAAACTGATTTATAAATTCAATGTAATTCCAAACTAATCTCAGTATTTTGGTAGAAAATTAACTAGTTAATTCTAATGTTTAAAAGGAAAGGAAATGGAAACAACATCTAAAACAATTTTGAAATAGAAAAATGATGTTAGTGTACTCGCACTAAATGTTTTCCAGACTTACTATAATGCTATGGTAGTTAAGACAGTGTAATATTAGAGAAAGGATAGACATACAGATCCAACAATTGGAACTGAAAGTATAAGACAAAGATTCACAAGTATACGGTCAACTAATTTTCAATAAGGGTGCAAAAGCAACTCAATGAAAGAAGATCACCTTTTCAACAAATGATGTTGGAATAACTGGATATCTACTTGCAAAATAAGAATTTTAACCCATACCTTGTATCTTAAAAGATTAACTCAAAATGAGAGACCCAAATGTAAAACTTAAAATAAAACTTCTGGAAGAAAACACAGGAGAAAATCTTTGAGACATTGGATTACACAAAGATTTCTTAGATATAATGCAAAGAACATGATCAACAAAAATTGTTAAAATTAGATTTCATAAAAATTTAGAACATCTGTTTTTTGTACGACATTGTTAAAAGAATAAAAAGGTAAGCCACAGAGAGGAAATATTTGCAAATTAAACATCTGATAATGGGCTGTGTCCAAAGTACAAAAAGAACTCCCAAAACTTAATAAAAATAAAAAACAAAGTTAATTAAAACTAAGCAAAAAAGTTAAAATATACACTTCACCAAAGAAAATCCACAAATGGCCAATAACTACATGAAAAGATGTACAATGTTATGGCAATGCAAATAAAAACCAAATGAGGTACAACTACACACCTATTAAAAAACCTAAAATAAGTAAAAACTGGTAATGCCAAGAACTGCTGAGGATGCGGAGATACTGGAATTCTCACACACTGCTGGTGGGAATGCAAAATGGCACATCCACTTTGGTAGTTAAACATGGCGACTCGGCATCCCAATCCTCGATATCTACCCGGGTGACATAAAAGCCTGTGTTATCACAAAGCCTACACACAAAACTTCATAGCAACGGTATTCGTAATTGCCTCAACTGGAAACAACCCAAATGTCCTCCAGCTGGAAAACGGGTAAACAAAGTGTGGAGCGTCCACACCGCGGAATGTTACTGGACAATACAAAGGAGCTGTCGAGGTGTACAGCACCCCCAAAGGATCCCAAATGCATTCATTACGCTCAGGCAGAGAAGCAAGACTCAAAAGACGACGTACTATGTGACTCCATTTAAATGACATCAGGAGAAGGCGAGCTTACAGGACTGGGGACCAGAGCTGCAGTGGCCAGCAGCGAAGGTTGGGGGAGGTGACTGTGGAGCCCTACAGGACACTGTGGGGGGGTGATGGAACTGTGCCGTATCCCAAAAGTGGTTGGTCACATGACTATATATACATACAAATGTACACATATATATATGCATATATTTGTCAAAATGCACGGAACTCTACACTAAAAAAGTGACATATGTAAATTATGTTAATAACAATAAATGAAAAAACTCAACAAAAATTAAAATTCTGATAAAGAATAAAAGGAAATCTGGAATCTGAATAGCCCCTTATCTAGCAAAGAAAATGAATCTGAAATTAAATACTTTCCCACAAAGGAAACTGCCCAGAAAGCTTTACTGATGGATTCTAACAATTTATGAAAGAAATTGTAACTATTTCACACAAACTCTTTCAGAAAATAGATACAGAATTTTTTTAAGACCAGGATTAACCTGATACTAAACTCAGAAAAAGCTATTACAAAAAAAAAAAAAAAAAAAAAAAAAGTCTTGCAATATATTTTCATTACAGGAACATAAATACAAAAATCCTTAACAAATATTAGTAAATCAAATCCAGCAATATGAAAAAAGGATAACATCCCATGATTAGCGGTGCATCCCAAGGTTCTGAGGTTGATTGAATACCCCCAAATCTACCATGTTCTTTCTTTATATGCATATTTGCCCCCCACACACACAGTCAAGAAGGACTACAAACTAAGCTTATCAAAAGACTCCTTTAATTTTCATTCTGCTAATTAATCCACACAGCTACCTTCCAGTGCTCCATCCACACCTAGCTTGGGACACTATTGTCACTAGCCCAATGACTCAGTTTTCTGGTGATTTTGCAATTGGCTACTGTCACCATTTTCACTGGCGTCCACCTCTTATCCAAGTCCTTGGGGTCACTCTATTTTCGATCTCGCCTTGCTTTTTCAAAAAGCATCATTTCACAAAATCCTACTCCGGACATCACCTGCCAATGAGAATTATGCACTTTCTGCCTTCATTAGGCTTCCTCCAGAAGCCAAAGCTGAGATAAGAAGTTGAGGGCAAGTAGGTTACCTGGGAGGTGATCCCAGGAACCACTGGTAGAGAGGTGGCAAAGTGAGACAGGGAGGAAAGGAACACAGAGGGTTTATTCTCCAGGGATTATGGCTGTGGGGAATCTCAGCTAAAAGGGCCCTGGAACTGTCCCACCAAATAGCAAGGGAACTTGGGTATCAATACGCCAACTGCCATCAGTCACAAGCTAACAGGTGCTGAAGGGGATGTGAATTTCCTGGCATTTCCGGCTAGCTGGACAGGCAGCAAAGCCCGCTGTGGCACCTAAGGAGCTCTCTTGGCATAGAAATTGGTTCCACCAGGTAGAAGTTGGACCAGTGAGCAGTGAAGTGGCAAGGACAAGGGCTACGGCAGGGCATCGACACCACCCATACTGGCCCCGTCAGATTCTCGCTGATTTCCAGCACGAGATGTTAACTACAGCGTATTTTATCAGCAAAGCCTACAAAAATGGTTCCATGTTGATAAAAATACACGGAAAAATACTCGACCGTGTCAGGCACAATATTTCCGGCTGGGATCTCCCTCTTGGGAGACCAGAGATGTCCTTCACTACCAAATCCCACGGGGCATGTGAGGACAGGGTGAGATGACGCCAGGACCCGCCAGCTTTGTGCCATAATCGATGCCATTTTTATGTTGCTTCTATTTCACAAGCTGATGCTTCTGCTCTGTGCGTGCTGTGAGGCAGACTTTTCCCAAGCTCCTCTGGATCACAGTGCCTTCCTTTGCTTTCTGTGATATTTTTTCTCTATCTATAGAAAAAAAGCATTTCGCCAGAGGTAGAGTTAAGTTTAGAGACTCATGTGGTTAAAAAATTTGAACTCTTCTTGTAAAGGGTCAAGCAAGCTTTGCCCTTCACTACCTCTGTGCCCTCAGGAAGCAGGTTTCACATATTTTGTAGCTTTTCACTGAAATCTAGCCAAGCGGGGTCGAGGGCCAAATATCTTTGTTCTTTGTTCTGCTCTGAAAAATAATGAACTCCAGACTCCCCCATCCACTGACAGATGCATCATATATTGTGGTGGCAACAGCCATGAATGTGTCACAGACACCATTTTGGGGATATTTATAACCAGAGATGGGCCAGATACGTCAGACAAAAAATATTTCACAGGAGGTGGTCACAGCAGCCTGAGACGGGAAGATCTTTAGCACCACTTTGATGGTACGGCGGTGAGGGGCTCCATGCTCTCCCTCAGCGGTGGGCCCTAGGGGTGACTGGGCGGAGTGCGCCCCTGCCCCGGCGTCCTTGGCGTGGCCGGTGTGAGCCGGTCTCCACCGCAGCGCCCGGCGCGTGGGTATGTGGGGAGGACAGAGGGTCATCCTGGGAGCCAGTGAATCAGGGTGAAAATTTCAGAATTAGATTCCAAGATATCACTAAAAAAAAAAAAAGCTGCTAATTCCAACAATGGGAAATTGAGCACAGGTCTGGGAGACATCACAGGGGCAGCTGGTGAAGATGGTGGCCGTCGCCCCTAAAAGCTTAGGTCGTATTTTCTGCATATTTTCCCATGTCTGGCTTGGTTGCATTTATAACTGCCCTTTGTCAAACACTGTGTATCAGGACGGTGCTCAGTGCTCTGCTTGGAATCAGCGTGTGGGATCCTCACCAGGCTACCGGTCAGCTATTATTATCGTTCCCATTTTACAGATGAGAAAACAGAAATGCAGTTTAGGTTAAAATCGTCCCCAAAGCTGCCCAGTTAGTAACCGGGCAGGCAAGGAGCTGAGGCCAGGCTCTGCACCGTGACTCGTACCACGTGCTTCCTGCAGGAGGCCGGGAGGGAGGGGAGAGGGATGGAAACGGAGGGAGGCTGTGATGGGCGACAACCCCTCTGAAAGGGGACCCCGCACCTGCAGTGGATAGTCCAGTTCAGAGAACAGGAAGGAAGGGCGTGCGGAAGGACGGGAGGAGCTGATGAGAGACGGCTCTGCTGCAGCGGACGGGAGGGGTGAGGGCTGACCCCGACCCCACAGGTGGAGCTGTGGGGGAGGCGTGGAGAGAAAGGTCCTGCGATGGCTGGGCGCGCCCGCCCCTCTCTGAGCGGGTGCCACTGCCGCCCCCTGGTGGTAGTCAGCTGTACCGACTCTTCCCAGAAGGCTTCCCAGCTGGGGGTGCTGCCTTCGCCCGGGGCACGCCTGGCTCTGCACCCCTGTGCCGCGGCTGAGACGGCAGCGCCCAGCCACCGCCCACGGCATGGGCCCCCTCACCCCATGCTCCCCCTGGGCTGAGCGGATTCTCTTCACTTCAGGGTTCTCTATGGCCCCACTGAAACACGAGGTGAGTAACGGGATGGACAAACCCATCAATGCCAGCGGCCACCCGTTGTGTGCTTTCTGGGTACCAGGCACCTGTCCGGACGCCGCCTTGCTTGTTTACTCCTTGCAGCAAATCCAGAAGGGAGGTATGAGAACCCCCGCGCTGCCAATGAGGAAACTGAGGCACGGGAAGGCTGAACAGCGCCCCTCCCCCATGCAGAGAGGCGCTGGTCGGCTTGAAGCAGCGGCCTCGTCCTGCGAGGCCTGCTGCGCCGCCGGGGACACTTGTGCCACACGCCAGGCCACGCTCCGGCAACACACCCTCCCCGGCCGCTCACCCGACTCGCCACTTTCTGATCTCTGCTCTGGACGAGATCGGTGCTGGCTCTGGAGATACAAAGATGAAAGAAATACGGCTTCTGCTCTTTTCTCTCCTCCCTCTTCCCTGGGTACAGGGAGCTGGGTGTTTAAAGGATGGGTGAGAAAGAGGAACCCCGGAGGATTAGGAGAGAGTGACAGAGGAGGCTGGACAACCACAACAATCATGGCTATGGCTCCCCCCAGAAAGCGATTTTCCTACAGGTACAAGAGAGGAACAAAAATGACTTAGGAAGAAATAAGTTTAGCTCATGATGCCAAAAGACCATAAGAAAGCATTTAACGTTTTTAGATGGTATTGAACGATATCAACGTTAGGGTCGCCCCTCCACCCAAGTTTCTTTATAACCTTCGGCTCTCACTTTGCAAAACGCAGCTGACAAACCGTTAGGCCCTCAGCTCTCGCTCCGAGCCTGGAATCAGAATTCCAGTGTGAACCTGAAGCCCACAGGAATCCCACGTGACAGCCTCCCTGTCAATTTGAGGTTTATTTGCCTGAAGGCCTATGACGGCTATAACTATCTCAACCGGGATCTGCGATTTTATGAAGGAGTTTTGGTGAGAAATACTATTTTAAGCACCGTTTATGCTTCGCTCAGACTGTTTTTATGGGGAAAGTTATGATTCTTGGTAATTGCTGGAGTTTACTTTAAACGTGTCCTCCTCAGATTTTACTGCGGCTTCTCCGCCTTACTGAATAACCCTGTCGGGGTTGCTGTTGCATGGCGTTGTCACTTGGTCTCTAGGCTGACATTATGTACAAGCTAATGACAGAGCAATAAATATTTTAGTAAATAGTGGCAGGGTGACATTTGCTCAGCCAGAGTTACAGGCAGCTGGAGAGTGTTTTGGTGTGAAATTGCGTTCCCCATTCTTCCCATTGCGATGACCTACGATGTAGATAAAAATGTTTCTGTCACCCTCCCTCCCCCCAAACATGCTGCCGTCTTTAGAAGATCAGTAGACCTTCCCGTGGAGACGACTTTATGTGCACTCGGTCCTGCCAGTCCTCTGGCAAGCCTGAATTCAGGGGGAGCTGGCACATACTCTGCATGGGTGCACTTCTGCCTCTCCTGGGTTCACTGCGCCACATTTACTGACACCTGCTATTCTACGACTCTGCTGGTTGATGCTGAAATGGACCAAAGCCACACCTCTCTTCCCGGAGTGACACAGGACAGGAGCTTAGGGAGGGTCTGGGAAAGGCGGAAGGAAGGCGGCAGAGGAAATGAAGATGAACTATTTTTTGACTCTTTAGATCAGAATATTCCCAAAGGGGAACACATTAGCCCTTTGCCCTGACTGGCGTTTAGGACGCAGTCTCCTACTGTGGTGACTATAGTGTTTCGCTTCTTACTGGCATCCACACCGCTCCATTTACTGTGACCCTCATTCCTATCACCCCGATGTGTTTAATTTTAAGATCAGTTAAGGCATTGTTCCCCTCCAGGAAGCCTCCCTTGATAGCCCCAGGCTTGTCTGGGTCCCTCCACAGAAAATGCATATCTGTGCATTTTCAAGTTGTTTGGTCACAGACTTTCTGTACGTGTGTCTTGCCTATCCGCTTGTAAATCCTTCGTAATATAGACAATATCTCACTCATTCTGTGGTTCCTGCGCCAGCCCAGCTCTTGCATGTGGTGGAACCTAATAAATGTTTAATCAATGGGTTGGATGGCTGGGCGACCAAATGGAAATGAAGGACGTTCCAAGTGGATGGACCAATAGAGGCAAATACTTTCAAGCAGAAAGTTCAAAGTATGTGAAAAGGGATAATAGGGGATAAAGTCATAAAGGAAACTTGGAGCTACATCCTGAGGGTGCCAGGCCGAGAATCAGGGAAGCTATCTCGGACGCAATGGACAATCACAGTCGATCGATCGAGATCATTGTACACATCAGAATTCCACCCGTGGCCGTACCTGTGCTCACCCACTCTTTTGGAGAAGAGCTAGCCCTCTCTTTACTCACCATAGGATTTAAGAGGAGTTTGCAACCTTCGCATATGACCCTACCTACCAGGTACGGCAGTGGATCAAGGAGAGCCACTGAACTAACCAGATATCCCAGGCACTGGTTCAGCCAAGGATGCACATGTGACCCAAATCGTCCCGACTGGAGAGCTTTTCTGGGCTGGTTTTCCAATCTGCACCAGCCAGGAAGGTGACTTTCCGTCCTGTGACCAGGTGTGTGCCACTGTCGACCAGATCCCCACCACAGACAAAAGCGAGTCTCCAGTTAAAGAGACTCAAAGCAATGTGCAAAGAGGAGCAAAGATGAGAAGTCAAGTCGCAGGGCCGTTTGTCTCAAGCCACAGCCTTGTCCTTCCCGGCTGGGCCAGTGGAAACCGGGCCTCTGCAGCCCACCATTAGATGCTCGTGGTCATGCGGCCTCTCTCCCACTCTGACACCACCAACGGCAGGCTTCAGGGTGCCCAGAGATGACCCTCAGCCTGAACGACACCTGCCTCATGCCATGCTGCGTAGAGACCTATTCCGAAGAGAAGACAGTAATAAAAAGCAAACGTGCACCTTCCCCCAGAAGCATCGGATGAAGCCCATCGTGTCTGCATCCCTGTTCATCCTTCTCAACCCTTGGGCCATGTCCCGGGGAATATTTATTGGTCAAACCCTCCCAAAGTCCCAGCGTCTCACGACATTCACCATCACTCCGATGCAGAAACAGAAGCAGTGAGAAGAAGGCTACTTGAACGCTCCTGCACCAAGTCATCAAATCCAATGGCTTCTGACCACAAACTCTGGCTTCACTTTTGTTGTAATGAACAGACAATGAATGAACTGGCCCTGGCTGTTTAAAGCTCACCATGCCTCTCTCACTGGTGCCACCTCCTCTCACTCACGAGACTTCATTCTTGTCCTCAGTCCCCGCTGTCGTCTGCACCATCAAGTCTGCCTCTTTCCCCTGGATCGATTCTGGTTAGTTACAAACCTACTGTAATTATCTCCCAGCTGTACAAAAAGGGAAAAATACTGTTGACTTGCTATTCTCTTCCAGAAACTGCTTATCTCTTTTCCTTTTTAAAGCTGAACTTCTTGAAATAGTTAGAAGTAAAAGGTTTTAAACAAGAGATGGTATGTAGATAAAGTAAACCAGACCTAAGTGTTTAAAAGATGTAGCAAAATATCATCCATTCCTCTAAATACTTGGAGACAAAGACAGAAGGTGCCAGGAACCACGCATTAGTACAGTAGAGTAGAATGAATGCAATATGAATTTTAGACTTTCTGCTATGAAATGCAATAATAGGAAGAGAAGAAGCCAGAGCAAGCTGAGAGACCTAATGAAAAATAGATGTTTCAAACTCATTTTGACACAAATTTGCATCTCATTAACATCGAGCTGATAAGAGGTCTTATTTCCACATTTATTAAAGAAAGAATTATCTCTCTTCAATAGTATTTGAGGCCAATATTATACACATAGCACAGGAAATGCAGATGAAGTTTCAGGCTCATCACATCCTAGGTTTGAAGAGAAGAAATGAGCTGGTAACAATTATATATAGCATCTTAAGGCACAGACTAGATGTCATTTAATCTATGTAGCCTTCTCAAATAACCCAGCAGAATTAATCATTTCCTCTTTCTACTCAATTTTAAACATACTTCTGCACACGGTCTTAAGTTGAAATACAACTGTAGTGTTCCTAACTACAAAATGGAGGTACCATAGAAGCTACTACTTACAATCTGGGGAAAAATAAAAAATATATATATAATTATCAAAATCCTCGGCACTAAGTAAATGCTCTTTAATTATTCAATATAACGATTCCTTCCTTTAGTTTCACATATGACAACTGGCTAGCGACTTCCTGTGTGAGCATGGAGCACACACTCACCACCTCCGTCATGCTGCAAGGCATTTGTCACGTCGTCCCAGTCAAAACTCAGGGCTGTGTTTCGATTTAACACAGAGGAAAATGTGAAAGAGGCTAATGTGGACGGTTTATGTAGATGAGTGGGGCTATTCCCTAAACAGTTTCCCACTTCTGGTGCATTTTTGTGACTTTCTTTTAGAAAATGTCTTCGTAAATATTGTATTAGCTATCAGTTGTTACTACTCACAGTATCTGCCTGATCAATACTGAACATGTTATTATGTCCTAAGTCCAGAGTGAATAGAATCTAAATGAAGATTAAAAGAGTTTTGGTTTTTTTGGGTTTTTTATGAATTAAAAAAAAAAAAAAAAACTAGGTTAGTGTAGTGATATCTATTTTGGCTTCTGTTGACCACCCCTGCTTTGACTAATTGAGGTGAACTTGAAGGAATGCTCCTGATAAGTTGTTTCTTCATATTTGTAATCTATTTGTCATGTATGCTTTTTAGGATGACATAAAGCCCCCAAAGCAAAGAGACGCCATCACACCAGCTGTGCGTGGAGAACTCAGGCTTCCTGTGCACCTGTGGCCTGGGCCTCGGGCCCCTCCTCCGCCCTCTACAGTTAGTAGTTCCCCTCCTGGGATTTCCCAAGCGAACGTAAACAAACTCCAAGTTTCATTTCCATAAAGTGACTGAAGATGTGTCCCCTGAGTGAGGCTGCCTTTCACCCTTCATCCTAGGAATTAAACCAGCAGATTCAATAACAAATGCTAACAGTATGCAGCAGCGGCCGGAAAGGGCATGGCCGACAGGCGTCTGGCGGGACTCACTACTGTGCCCCGCAGACACCAAATAGCTAATAAATGCTGTTCTCTATTTATGCACCGCCTTCTGGGACACGTCCTTTGAATGTGTTCTTGGTAAAGAGTTCATCTGGTCTCAAGAATTTGCCCAGAGGAGGGAAAGGCCACAGTGTTTGCCTTAGGTTGGCAGGTGGAAAACGGAAAAACTAAAAGTCTGTGAATTCCCCCAAACCAAAGGGACTTTTTTAGGTCAGGTAGAGATGAGGATGTACTTATTCTTTCAGCTTATATATCACCGTGAGTAAAACGCTTGGCAAGGCCGCCTGGCACACATAAGGGCTCAGCGCTGACGGGCACTGCCGTCACCTTCACCATCCCCACCACCACCGCCACCGCTGCCATCCGTTTGTACGACGGTGGAAGTAGAGGCTGTGGACGTCTGGACCACAAGGGTAGTGACTGGTTCATGGCCCATAGTAGCTCAGGCCCTGAGTTTTAAAAATAACTGGGCGAAGCACTAAAGAGGTCGTCTAGTTCTATGGTTAAGAGCATAAAAATCGTGTCAAGCAGCACCGGCCCTTTGAATGGCCCCCGCCCCACGTTCATGCCAGAGGACACGTGACAGGTGAGTGCATCTCTCTGCACTGCAGAGTTCTGCGAAAATGCACACAGGAAGCCTGCACTCGCGCACGAGGCCTACGGCCTGCAGAGGGAGCCCGCGTGCCCCGCTCGCCGCCAGTTACCCCAAACAGGAAGAGCCCCCCACCTTGCCCCTCCACCAGGAAGGTGAACCCACCTTACTACCCCCAGGCCGGCGAAGGAAGGCTTTCTTGCCCGGCGACAGGCCCCGGCAATGGAAAACACAGCTCGGCCGATGAGAAGCCATCGCCACCCTGAACTCTTACTTTCCTCCAGTGAACTTTCCTTTTTCTTTTGCTGACGACATCCTTGCCCCACCCTCCTCTACAAAAGCCTTCCATTTTGTGTAACTCCTCGGAGCGTGTGCTTGCTAGATGAGATGCTGCCCCATGTACGAATCCTTTCATAAAGCCAAGAAAATCTTCAAATTTACCCAGTCGAATTTTGTTTTTTAACGGTCCTCATTTATAAATCGGGGGCATTACCATCAAAGTCACGGCAGCGTGTAGAGGGCAGGGACTGGTGTAGGGGACATACCCAACGGGTGGCAGCCACTTCTTTGTTAAGGGCAGAGCCACGGTGGCTCAGAGCACAGGCTCTGGGGTCAGAACCACCTGGGGTCCGGTCCTGGCTCTGCCATCTATTTCCCTTGAACAAGGAATTTTCCCAAACTTTTTTCTCTCGTATGTAAAAAAACGTGAAAAGGACAGTACCTATCTCATTAGACTGTCAGCTTACCTCACTAAAGCAGTCAATAAATATATGTTCTTGATGTTATTGCTAAGTGGTTAATAACTGCTAACATTTATTCAGTTCTGACTAGGTACTAGATTTGGGTGAAAATACTCTTCATGTACCATCTTATTTATCTCTCACAGAAACAATATGAAACAAGTAACAGAATTCCCCCCATTTTAATAAAGAAATCAAGGCACAGTGACTAGATTAGGTGACCTGCCTAAGGTCCACATTTAACACTGACAGCGCTGGAATTCAAACCTAGTCTAAAATGCTAGAAAAAGAAAAGCAAATTGAATCTAAAATAAGTGAAGGGAATAACCAAAATAATATCATAATTCAATGAAACAGAAAATGCACAAGCAACAGAGAAAATCAACAAATTAAAACTTGGCTGTGTGTTTCTCCTAAATGATTCTGAGATTCTGTGTTTCCAATCTTCTTTCCCGCCATTCCCATTAAGAAGGTCTCTATAACCTATGAAGAGTTTCTTTCTAGTCCGTCAGGGTCTTTATTCCCTTAAACTTTTACAAGCCCATTCGAGTTAACAGAATCTAAGTGTAATAGTGTGTTTGCCCTGCTCTTGAACTCGTTTATACGGGAGCATCTTTGGGCTTATTGAGGTCCACCGCAGTGTCGGTAAAAGATGTCCCCTTACAATGCACGCCGCACCCATCCTTCCTACACGAGGAGCCACTTCAGGGTGCAGCCTGGAGAGAGCTGTTGGGAGGGCAGCGTGTGACTGTGACCAACGGAACAGCTTCTGTGCCCAGGCCCTGTTCAGGCCTCTGTATAAACTTGTAAGATTCAGCCAGGCGGGTGCAGAAAACGCCTTGTGTCCCAGCTGCCAAGATGAGCCTCATAGGCAAGTTCCCTTGCTAATCAGAACTGCCACCTTCCGACCTGGAGTGGTCAGTTTCCTTGTTCAGTCTCTCCTTGCCTTCCACAAACAGAGTCCGATTTCAGATTTCACCTGGGAACTCCTGAGGTGGGAAGCCAGCATCGTGCTGGTTATTCCACCTTGAAAACTATTTCTCTAGGTCCTTCTTATGCCAGGCAACGTATTCCTGTTTTCATCAAACAGGTGGACTATCATCTCCTTTGGCAGCATTTTCTGTTTTTGTTTGTTTGTTTGTTTGTTTGTTTGTTTTTCTGATTATTCTCTTCGACACTCAGCGGAACCAGATAATCATGATTGTCTGCTTAGTGTCCTTTTCCTTTTGTTAGTACCTCCCCTGGAACATTCGTCCTTTCTTGTTTCATTGTAATCATCTGAGCGCATTTCTCTTCTCATCTTCCCTCTACAACATAAGAGAGAGATGGGGACAGATATACAGAGAAAGAAGGAAATGAGGGGAAGAAAGGGAAACGAGAAAAAGAAGAAAGCAACAGAGATAACCCGCGTCTTCCAAGCTCTGAGGAAGAAGCTGCAATCTACGCAATTATCAATAGGGGAGCGTACAGAGAAAAAAACTTCTACCGACCTTGATTTTATGAAGTGGCAAAAATAAGGTGACAATCGATGACTTCTGAAGATGACACTTTGAGGATTAATGGATGTCTGTAATGTTTGTACTGATGGTGTTTAGCACAGGTCATGTGACCACTGCTCTCACCCGATCTTTGATAAAAATATTGAGAGGTAAGTCGAATTTGAATTCTGTAGCTGAGAGAACTGAGTTTCAGGCAGGTGGAGCGATGTCTTCTCCCTTAATCAGTGTGTGGCGAAGCCAGACCTAACAATATCGACTCCCATGGCAGTGATACATCCACGACATATGGCCGCACTGCACAAAGTTCAATCAGACGGCACGTGAGAATAAGCCCTAGGACAGCCGAGATTATCTGTAGGGCAGAGAGGGCAGCACAGAGGGGGAGCGGCATTGAACGCCGTCCCCCGCATCCGTCCTCGGCATCTGGCGGGTGCATCGTGCTGGCCACCGACTGCGCTCTGTGGCTCGATCCTGGCATCATCACCCCAATGTGGGGCTGAAGGAACCCGAGCCACAGCCCTGGGTGCCGCAGGGCGAAGGGCAGCTTGACACCGAGAAACAGAACCGGAGCTAAGAGCTCGCGAGCGTGGCACTGCCACGTGGAGAACTGCCACGCGGTGCTGCGGTCAGAGCGAAAACGCGTCTCATCGGAGGGACCTGGGTTTGAAACCCGGTGTTGCGGTCGTGGCCAAGGGACCTGGGTTTGAAACCCGGTGTTGCGGTCGTGGCCAAGGGACCTGGGTTTGAAACCCGGTGTTGCGGTCGCGGCCAAGGGACCTGGGTTTGAAACCCGGCGTTGCGGTCGCGGCCAAGGGCTTGTACCTGGCGGAGCCTCAGTCTTCTCATCTGTGAAGTGAGAGCGAGACTCTGTATCACACTGGGAAGATTCACTAGGACTTTATATGTAGAGCGCGCCGCGGGGAAGGGGAGTCCAGGGAATGCTGGTCTGCGCTTCCAGTCTCACGAAAAGAAGAAGAGAAAAAACAAAGCATCACATGACTAAGCTCCCAGGTGCGTCTGGGCCTTCCACGGAGCCAGGCCACTACTTTTATTCCCATGTAAAATATGTCGTGACTGTCCAAAGTGGCTGAGCGCTCGTACTACGAGTCCCGAAGCTGTCAACCAGCAGTTACGTAAAAGTATAAACACTTTAACTTTTTTATCGGCCGAGACCCCATTGCTCACGATTCCCTTTAAGTAAGTTCTGCCTTGGCACACGAAAGAACAACGTCTTCCAAATATTTAGCTCTGAGAAGCTTACTAAAGCCATTGCAGACATATTGTTCGACACGGATCCATCGACATTTCTGCTTAATTCCGGGTCCACATCACTAGCTGCGTGAGAATAAAAATGTACGAGACAATCCCAGGGTGAACCCGATGCCACCTGAGGACCCGCAGAGCCAGCGGCATGTAAAACGCACATCTGTGACCCCGAGAGTGACAGCACTCCGCCTAAGGGGAGGGGCCTCGCTTCGGTCTGTGTGACGTGTGCTACAGAGTAATCGCAAATGACCAGCAGCCAAGTGTCAGAAAGACCCTAATCACAGAAACACAGAGGGAATTTAAAAAAAAAAAAAAAGAAAAGAAAGAAAACTTGCCTCAAGAGATTTCAGCAAAAAGCTCTCTACGAAGTAATAAGGTTGGAACTTTTCCAGAAACTGGCAGTGGGAGGCATTGCTAGTGATGAAAGTAAGAAACTGGAAATGAGAAGGCCTCGGCTCGGGTTCTGCAGACAGGGCCGTGTGCCAGGCGACTCGAGCAAAATAAAACTTCGCGCCCACGGTGGCCCATTCCTCCAGCTGTAACCAGGCGCCATAACACATCGGCGACAGCACCTCTCTCTCTGTGACTCTCTTTAAGAGGCAACGTGGGATAGCTGAAGGAGCACGGGCTTCACAGACCTCGATTCAGGTCTCAGAGTCACTGCTAGCTGTACGAGTTGAGGCAAATGAGCTTCAAATTAACGGGCCAAATCTCTGTAAATAGGTCTCCTAACACCCCGCAGGCAGTGATGTCATAAAAATAAATCAGTGGGGTTGCATACGCCCAGCAGATAAAATGGTATTGCAGTCTCCGTTAACTGTCAGAAAAGGGCTAGTGATTATACAGTGCCCATTTGGCTTGCTGCCCTGTCAATCTTCCTTCTGCCTCCTTCCCTCCATCCTACTGGCCACCCTGCCGGTCCCTGTGGGGTGTGTGACAAGGACAGGAGATAGAATCTCTGGCTCTGTGCAACTTCCCCGTTCGCCAGCTTTGTAATGCAGTGGGTAACTCAACCTCTCTGAGCCTCAGTTACTTCACCTTCAAAATAAGTATGGCAGCTACCCACAGTTAGTGTTTTCTGTGTAGCAAAAAGAGATAGTGTGTGAAGGCGTTTTATAACTTGCAAGAACCATGCATAGATTAGTGGTTAAAACTACAGTAAGAGAATGCAAGGTCTCAGGGACCTTAAATGACTCGTCCAAGGTCGCATGAGTACAAGATACTGAGAGTAAAACTGAGGTAGAAATTTAAAGTCGTAGAACCCAAGAAAATTAAATTTCCTAATTTGTAGGTGACCATGAGTAAAGCTAAAGGTCTAAGTGTCACCTGCCATGATTCTTAGAGCTTACATACAACACATATGCTCTATCTGCATATATGTACATAGTATATGTATAGTACATGTACATAGAGTATGTATATGTGTTATATACATGTACATTAAAATTATAATATATGCATGTAAGTATATAGACCCACATCTACCTATGAAGAGAATGTGAGAGTGGAGTTCCAGATTCTTTTAAGAAAGCAAATTTCTATTTAAAAGTCATAAATAAATTTTTCTTCTGGTGTGGCAGCTGAATTTGACTTTGGGGCAGAATCTCCCTTTCTTCATGTTTTTATTTTGGGGGGGGTGTTAGAGGGGAGGCTATTAATGTAATCAAGTTACTCAAAAGCTGATACTTCAGACTGAGATTTCTCTTCAGAAAAGCAAACTGGATACAAAAGCCATGACACACCCCAGAAGGTCTGAGGCTGTTTTTCTCCTGAACTGTCTTTAGCCTGCCATGCTCCTGACAACCACCCGACCATTCTTGTGAAGTAATTGCTCCTATTAGATTGAGAAACACATGTTGACTGGGGAGAACAGGGCCCGAAGATGTGGTCACCCGAGGCTGGAAGTCAGACTGTGAAGAAGTCTCACCGGTTATTAATTAGGAATTAACGTGGGTTTGACAGGAGGCGTGTGGCAATTCATTGACTCGGCCTCAGTACTAGGCCATATTCGATGAGTGCTGTGTCTTCACCCTGAGCGTTCCTACTGTCCACCTTTTTCTTTTCTTTCTTGTTTTTTTTCTTTCTTTTTTTTTTTTTTTTGCCCTGTCACAAATCTGGAACATTATCATTCTGAAATAAATATAATAAATATAATTCAAAATAAGAGCTTCAGAAGAAAATCCCCTTATAAAAGGAGATGCAGAGAAGCCATGAGAAGTCGTTCTTCTGAGTGAACATGCACCCTCTGAACCTCCCCTCATCTCAGGAGTCTGTCTGTTTACGGGAGAGCAGGCCAGGCCGGCGCGGAGTAAGCAAAGGTGAAGTCGGGAGTGTGCTGGGGTAACGTCAATGGAACAGTGAGCGGTCGGTGTGGCGTGCCATCTGGCCAGGCGGATGAAGGACAGAAGCTGAAGGGAAGGATGGCCACCTTGGGGTGCGGAGGTGATGGCGGGGGAGGGGAGTCGAGGCGTCCCCCATTGACGCCGTGAGAAGTCAGTGCTTTGCTAGCTCTGAATATCACCAGATGGGGAACAGAGGTGAGGGGTGGACACTACACATGTCTTAAAGGACGCTTGAGATGCATCTTACGCTTTGGTATAAGAAACGAGACTAGTTCACATTTAGAATATGGGGATGAGCTCAGTCATTTGACTTTGAAATCTCTGGAGGTGACAGGGATTCATGGTATGAGACAGAGAAAATGATGGCTCCGTACCTAACACCCAAAGAGCCCCAACTCTTCCCCTCAGCTCCAGGGACGAGGTACATGGGGCTGTCTGACTGCGGGAACACAGGCTGTCTCCAGGAACTCTAAATGCTGCCCCCCCACCAGCCTGCCCAGCTCTGGCGGGGCCTAGTTGTGTCAGGCTCCTTGGGGATTCATGTCTGCCAGCCTCTGTTCCTCTCCCTGCAGCAAATTCTCCCTTCCCTGACTTTTCCATTTCCTTCCTGGGTAAAGATTCAGTTTATTTCATGCCAGAGTAAGTTTCAGCCTTGAATCACAACAACGAACATTATCTGACATCAATTGCCAGAGCTTAAAGAGGTTTAGGCTTGACAGACTGTGAAGTCATTTGCAGGAGCTGGAGCTGAGTGACAAAACGCCCGTCATGAGGCGTAAAGCTGTCAACTACAATTACCCACGAGGGAGTCCAGAAAAGCAGAAGAATTCAACCTTGGAAATCCGAAAGGCCCAACTGGAATGACTTATTTGTGTGGCATCATTTAATGAAGGCTCCCGAATGGGCTTGGTTCCTCCACATGGGACTTTGCTTTCTTCCTGTTTGCACAGGACAGATCTGCATGTGGAAAGGGGCGTGTCTAGCAAGGTGTCAAGGTACTGTGAACAATTCATGCTCTACGTCAGAGCCAGACAGCCAAAGCCATCCGGGACCACCAACCACAGCCACATGTCCAACCTCCGTCAGCAACGGGCACTAGAAATCTCCTGGAGCAAGCCTGAGAGACCCCACTACACCGCTCAACAAAATACAGCATTTTCCATCATGTGGGGTGTAGCGGAAATAATGTCATATGCTTACCAACCCCCATTTCTCTCCTCCTGTCCACACTGCTAACCTACATTCCCAGTGTCACTAGCAGCTAGCTAGGATCATATGTCATTATTCTCATAGAGAGAGTGAGCGGCAAAGTGACAGGTCACATCCCCCAGTATCACGGTTCTTCCTCTTTCTTCTCATTCCCATCCTGGCATTTATGCCGGGCAGATGTGCAGAATCCAACAGAAGGCTCGATGGCCTCCAGTGTTCGTGGAGCCACTAAATGGAAGGGACCTGAGTCCCTGAGTGCCTTCATGGAACAGAACCACCCTACTGACCCTCATTCTCCCAGGTTCTGGCAGAGTAAATATTAACAAATGGCAGCTATGGACAAGGAAGACTTCAAACTATTGAAGAACATATAGAATGTCAGTCGTGAGAAAAGATGGAAAATGCGCCTGTGTTGGATTAAAAGGTGTCAGATGGTAGGAACCTTATGTTTCATAAGAATTGACAAAGTGGCACTTAGCATAGATTAACAAGCTTGATATCTGGATATCTAATAGGCATCTCAAACATAGGCTCCAAACTAAACTCCTGTAGCTTAAATATCTTTCCAACTTAATAAGCAGCGATCCCATGTTTTCAGTTTCATCAACCAAAATTCTTGAAGCCAACCCTGACTCCTTTCATCTTCTCACACCCCACATATAATCTGCAAATCTTCTCAATTCTACCTTCAAATTATAGCCAGATCCAACACTTCGCGTCACCTCCACTGCTACTAGCCTCTTACCTGAAGCCTTCATCGTTTACCTGGACACCTTCTAAACCCTCTCAATTCATCTCCTTGTTTCCTACTCTCTCCTTCCCCCTCCACCAGCATTTACTGTCCACGCAGCAATGAGATCCTTGGAAAATGTTAAGTCAGAGCGAGTCACTTTCCTTCTTCCTGAATATTTTCCCATCTCACTAACGAAACTAAAAGTCCTAATCACGGCCAATAGGGCCCCTCTCTGAAGGATCTGAAATGTCCTCCATCACTCCTCTGGACCTTTCCCACTCCTTGGCCCCGTGCTGCCTCTTTTCCAGCCAGTCCAGTTCCCGTGCAATTCCTCAAACAAAAAAGCACACAGCATCCCTGAGCCTCTGTATTTGCTACATGTTCTGCCTGAGAAGACTCTCCCCAGGTGGTGCGTGGCTCACTGCCGCATCTCAGGTACCACTGAAGTAGGGTAGACTCCCCCTCCCGCCGCCCCGGCCACCCTATTTGACATAGCATCCCTACCACCGAGTGCCTCATGCCCTGGACGATATTGTTCTGCACAGGTCTATCCTCGCCATAGAGTTGTGCTCGTTACCTACTCCCCGGCGGGAACATAACTACCAACAGAATGAGACTGAAGCTCATTCGCTGCTGTGCTCCTGCCTCCCCCGCCCCCGCCTTCATCACTTAGCCTTTTGTCATCGCGTCTTCACCACATTGTTTATGAACAAGAAACAATTTGTTCTGATCATCTTGGAGAGCCCCCGGAGTCTGGCGGCATAGAAATAGAGCCTTTAAAAGTAAGAAGCGTCTCATCAAGGCGGGTGAAGCTATCGCAGGCAGAGTGAACCTCGCGGATCACAATGCCATGCCCCTGGGGACAGAGCACCTGCGTGTTGGATTCACTTCTGTGTCCTCAGCACTCGGGACAGTGCCTGGTGCCCTGTGGAAGCTCTATCCATAGAGCAAATGAAGTTTCACTATGCAAAGTATGAAGAAGCAAAACCGTTTGATTAACTCCAGGAAGAGCGCAAATGATGTGTGGTTTACACGCCGAGATCGTATGGAATCACATTAGTTAGGGCCTTTGGTAGCAAGTGACAGAAACCCAACCTGGACTAGCTTAGGGAAAAAGAGAAATTAATCGGATGAACAATAGGTTAAACCAAGGGATCAGAAATGAGGTTGACCAGTAGGTCAATGTCCTCCAGCCAGAGGCCACCAGGAACTCACCTGCAGCTAAACAACTCAGGTTCCTCACTCGCTGCATCGGGGAAGAATTCTCAGTACGAGGGTGTTGGAAAGGACCTATTCCAGGCTTTGGGCTCTGGTCAGGTGATTTTGTGGAGGTTTTAAATAAGCAAGGGTGTGTTCTAGATTGGATGATGTCGGGTGGCAAGAATAATTGCAACTGGGAGGTCTTAGTAAACCTTACAGAGAGAGGGTAGACTAACAAGCCTAAACTTCAGTTGGTAAAGGAGTCACGAAAATTAGCCGGAAGAGGGGGTGTTAGTTGCTGTGTGGCTTAGACGGCGTTTGTGGAGTTTTCTGAGTTCAGACACGATTATGGTCTTATTTTGGGCCTTGATCCATCACGTCTGTGACATCATGGCCTTTTGGGATGTCGACAGCTGTGAAATTATTTATATTCAATATGAGAAAACCGAGGCCCGGCCAGGAGTGCCAGGCCAGCTGCTGGCTGTGGGCTGTTTTTCTTTCTGAAGGATAAGGAGAGGATGACGGGGATGGAAGTGGGTTCCAGGGAAAACTGAAACCCGGGGTTTGCACACATCAAGTTTCTCTCTTTGCCCGTGCCTGCTTTCCACTTCTCTCCATAGCTCAGCTGCTTTCTCATTAGAGCCAAATTCCCGTTGTTTTGGTAAATAGAGCAACTGGAGCTTACAATTTTCGCACTTTGGAACTCTCGTGGATGAAGAACAGCATGCTAACTTTCTCAGTTCAGGTTGAGAGAAACTCTCATGAAAGATTCTGATTGGACGAACTTGGGTCAGGTGCCCATTAAACGAGCGGCTATTACCATGCAGGAGGAGTCATGGAGGATATTCTGGAGGAAAATGGTAGTTCTCAATTCTTAATTGTACCAAATCAAATCAAATGGTGGCAGCAGGGGACAAAAGCAAAAGTAGTTCATTTTCCAAAAAAATCTTCCATAAAAGTCCACTATAGGAATATAGCAATTTATCCAAACTAACCTTTTCTCAACACTCGCCAAGCTTGGGGAGACTTTGGCACTTTTACTCTGCTCAGATGATCACAAAAGAGTTCTCGCTTCATGCCTGGTCCTTGCTAATACACCCAGGATCCCTTGGCCTAGCGACTTCACTTTTGCTCTTTCTCAGAAATTGCTTTATTTTCTCATTTGCAAGGGGCCATTTGCTACACTGGACAGTAACCTTCCCCACGCAGCAATCATCGGCTCTTCAATGAGATCACAGGCCATTGCGTTTCATAATAAGGTTCTTCTAGTATTCCCCCAAGCATGCAAATCAAATGCTGCCTGAGGCTCCAATCTTTTTGCTCAGCAAAGAAAGCGAGCAGAAGGTGACAAGCGAAGAACCCTCTGCTCCTGACAGCTGCATCTGTTCAGGGAATGGCTCCCTGCCTTTCTCCTCCGTTCTCCTCTTTGCCTTCCTACCAAAGTAATCGTGCCTCAGTGTGGACTTGACGTGAGAAGAGGAAAAAGGGTATCTTAACAGGAAAGGAAACAACTGAGAATGTATGGAGCATTTAGAGTGTAACAAGAACCATGCAAGTGTTGTTTCATTCAATCCTCCCAACAGCCCTCGGGAGGTCAATTTTCACCCCGGTTCCCCGGCAGAAGTCAAGGCTGAACCAGGGGCAGTTTCTGGCTCAAGGGCACGCAGCTAGTAAATGACGGATCGGGGATTTCATCACACCCTGCAGTTCCCAAGGACTTCATCTGGGAACAGGAACGACACATAGGCTAGGATGGCGATCTCCATCAGTCAGGCAAGGGCTACGCCAGGAGCACGCGGCGGGTGGTGGAGAGAGAACATCCTTTCTTGCAGTTTAGCAGTTCGGAGAGAAGAAACGATCTAGCTTATGGAGGCAGGAGACAGGTAAAAATTATGCTGGGGGAAAAGTTTCCCTCTCCTTTCCCTTCTTCTTTTTTTCCCTCCCTCCCTTCCTTCTTTCCTGACTACAAATAAATGCCCCTAGCCATGTACTATGCTAAGAACCAGAATACTGGTGAATTCGCCACGTCCTGACTTTGAAGGGCTACGGCAGAGCAGAAGTTAGGGTCTGGGATCAGCCTCACGGTAAACAAATTTGGGGCCCAAGAACCCAGAAAGATTTTTTTTTGTTAGAGCAATGCCTGGGAGGATGAAGGACAGAAGTTTGCAATGTGGAGCTGACACAGGAGTGCCAGGGTGGACGACAGGACCACCTGACTTATGAAGGGGAGAGGGGTTCCTAGCCGTCCTGTGAATGGGAAGGGGCGACTCCCAGTCTCACAAGACAGGTGTGTGGTGTTTCGGGGGCTGGACAGACGGGACTGGGTCTGCAGAGCCTTGCGGCTGGATCAGCAAAGCAGGCCAGCGCTCGCCGGGACAGGGACGTGTCCTCGGCTGTGGAAATTCAGTTCCAGTCAATTCTTTCCAGCACTGCTGTCTCACCTGCTGCTATTTTTACCTTGGCTTGGGTCTCACCTCCATTTATGTAAGTCAATGTTCATTGAGCATCTACTATGTGTCAGTCGTTCCCTTCGTGCTGGTGACGTCACGGTGAGCATGAAGCAGACGGCCCTGCATCCCAGGACTAGCACGGCGGAGGAGTCAGAAAATGGTCCAGTATCCACATAAATGAAGTAAATAATCGCCACTCGCAATGAGAGAGAGGAAGGATGTAACGCGGGCTGCATCAGGGGTCACGGGGGCAGGCCTCCTCCGGCATCCTGGTGCCCCCTCTGCCAATTTCACTTTGCAGGGACCTGAGTGACGTCACCTCCTGACCCCACGGATGTTGGTTTCACTCACGTTCAACTCTCTTCCTCAGTGGAGACTCACCCATCCTCATTTCCCAGAAGGAGCGAGACTGGAATTCAGCGCCCAGCGGAGCTAAACTCACAGTCTCCTATTGTAAGGATCCCAAAGCTTTCTCTTCTGGGATGCCCCATGGTGCGTCCGAGGTTTCTCCATCATTAGCCACGAGTAGACAGGGGCCTCTGCTTACAGCTCTCCAGGACTGTCAACTACCACACCTCCCAGCACGGCCCGAAGGCCCTGGATGATTCTTTTTGAAGGTCTGTCCTTAAACTGTTCCAAATTAACTTTACCCACTGGTCTTACTTAATTCCAAGCCCTAGGTCCTCAAAGAATATGTTACATAGCAAATATTCTGGGACACCTACCATGTGCCGGTCACTACATGTGACCAGCATTTCACGTGTCTGAATATGATGCTCGTAAGTTGCTACTTGTTCTCTTGGCTCATCAAGAGGGGAAAACTTTACCCCTGAATGTGGATTTACTGTGAGCTGGCACTAGAATTTGAATATAAAATCTGCACCATCAAAAGCACCAATTATCTATACAGCATAGATAAAAGCCTGAGACCCAACTACACGGTTTTACCTTCGCTTGGCCAGAGGCGGGGACGCCTAATGGAAAAAGTTGCCTTTGGCATCAGAGAGAACTGAAATTCAGTCATCACTTCCCCACCTGCAAGCTATGCAACCCTTGGCAAGTGGCTGAACATCCTGAGTCCTGCCCCTTATCCATAAACTAGAAACAGTGGAATCTAAAACTTAACCTTGCAATGAGAATTAGGGATTGCTTAAACAAAGCACATGACCCACAGCCTTGAAAAGCAGCTGTTAATATTAACTCTAAGCACTGCCCCGTTTGCATTAAAGAATCTATTTGAATTCGCAGGACCACTCAGCGATGACGGATTTCAGAGATCATTTAGTCAAGTACTCTTAAGTCGGCAGATGAGGACAATGAGGCTAAAATGCTTTGCCTGAGACGCACAGAAAAGGCAGAAAAAGGACTCCAGACCTCATGCTCACCGTGCGGCAAAGCCTTGCAACTCGACATGGAAGACTTGGGACACTAGGGAATTCCCGGGGTGTCGCCTGTCCTGTCACCCCAGGGCAGCCCTACATTGACCTTTTCAATATATGGGTGTTCCATAACAGTTTTTATTTGAGGGGGGAAAAAAAAGGATTCTACAGCTTTTTTTTTATTTAAAAAAGTCTGCAAATCTCTTTCTTTAAGAACACCATGTTCCGATGCCTTCGAGCAGGGGTCTCTAATCCCCTGGGTCACGGAGCAGCACTGGTCTGTGTTCTGTTAGGAACCGGGCCGCACAGCAGGAGGTGAGTGGAGGGCAAGTGAGTGAAGCTTCATCTGTATTTGCAGCTGCTCCCCAGTGCCAGCATCACCGCCTCAGCTCCGCCTCAGATCATCAGTCATTAGAGTCTCATAGGAACACCGGTCCCTCGCGCCAGAAAGGTTGGAGACCGCTGCCTTAGAGCAAGGGTATAGACTCTTGGCTACTATGACTCCCTGTCGAGTTTTAGCTCTATGGAGCTACATCTTTTAAGTGCCTATTCACATAGGCTGTAGGCTTTGATTAGTCTGCCTCTGATTGTGAGAAACTTTACTTACCAAGATCGACTCCTTCCCATCGCCTGGTTCTCCCATTAAAAACCCATTTTAAAAGTTTAGCTCAATTATCTAGGTTGAATGGTTGATACAGAACTATTTCAAATAATAGAGGCAAGCAGGTAATTGGAAGCATTTTTCATGGGTGAGATAAGGAGTAGAATGTGGAGGGCCCTCCAAGCATAGGAAACAGGGTTTTTCTCAGAATTGAAAAGATTTCTCCAAAGAGTACAAAGAACCTACTGCCATCCAAAGTCATGGAGCTTGGTCGCTCCTGCCCAAGGAAGCATAAATTTGGGCAGAAAAATAGATCTGAATTTAATAGAAAAACATAGTCCTGGGAATGAAATTTATGTGGATATGCATTTCTTTGCTCTTGGCTTACCTTAGTGTACATCTGTTCAAGATGAAAGGACCGACACTCTAAAACAGTGGGTGGGTCTACATCAAGCCCCTTCCTGGCTCTTCGACCTCGGCTGCTACTCAGACAAGAGAAACTGCTTCCGGTGGGTGAACAGGCCATGCTGCCCCAGGGTGCCACGCTTTCTCACCGCCTTGCCCTCTGCCTGAGAGGCCCCACCCCTGCTTCCCACCCGGTGACCTCTGGACCAGGCTCTCCCCACCAGCCGCCTCCCCTGGGCCCTTCGGCCAACGGAAAGCTCTACTTGCTTGTCTGTGTCAATAGGATTCACGCACGGTGAGGGCAGGGACGATGTCTCCCTGTTTATGGTGGTATCCACAGGCCTAGCTCAGTGCCCGACACAGAGTAAATGCTCACCAAATCTTTGCCAGATTAATATTTTCAGCTTTGGGATTATTGTCCACATTTAAAAGGTATGAAAATCAGGGCTCAAGTGAGATGGTCATGTGATCAAAATTAAGCTGTGAAGTTGTATTCATCTCCAGGTAATCGGACTAACAACCCAGAGTTCTCTACTTTCCAATCAAATTTCTTCCCAGGAATAGATTCGTATGTTGTTGGAACAAACTGTAACCTGTTTATTAATTTATGTGACAAATTTTTATTGAATATTTCATATATGCCAGACATTGCTGGGCTCTGGGGACAAACTGGTGTGAAAAATAACAGACACTCTCTACCCCATATGTCTTAGCGGGTATCCACGTAGGGGGCACAGGCATTAAAGGAGCATTCATCCAACCAGATCTAAAATAGCAATGCTGAAAAACGCTAGGCAAGAAATACTGAGTGACAAGACAACTTAAGATGGGGGTGAGGTTTAGAAGGCTAAGTCGGGACGGCTTTCTCAAGGACGTGATGAGCAGGCAAGGAGCTAGATGATGAGTAGGAGATAATTAAATCAAGAGAGGAAAGATCAACCGCCCTGAAAGAGGCCAAGCGGATCCATGAGGGTACACTGTTTATCAGACACTGTAATCAAGCCTTGGAATGTAACGATGAACAAGACACATAGCTCCCATCTTTATGGCAGTTATAGTATTAAAGGAGATAGGCAGACACTTAAAAAAGCAATTCCAATGGAGTATGACGATGCTATAAAAAGAGATACAGGTTGCCAGTGGAGCAGAAGGCAGCACAGTGCACGTGTGTGGGGTGGCAGAAAGGGGCAGCCATGCAGCGGAGGCTTCTCAAGGGACGCGGAGACGTATAAACCAAGATCTAAAATGTGAATGGTCCTGGACCTGTTTTCCCAGCCTGCTTTTTGGAGGAGGTCCAGGTGCAAAGTTCCGCAGAACGAGACTCTGGGAGCTGGAATCGCTTCAGATTCTAGGGCGTTCTTTTACTATTGCCTTTGGTGTTGTGTCTGGGTCCCCATGGAGTGAATCTTACCCAGGGATTGGACGAAAACCTCACCACTTTGGCATTCCCATCGGTGCTAATCCTTCGACGTGCCACCTAGATTCTTGGCTTCGGTTCCAAGTGGCCTCCTTGGGGGCAGTGGGGCTTTCTGGTCTTCTACAAATGTAGATGGCTTTTTAGTTCCTCAGTAACTGTAAAAGGCTGAAGCTAGCAGTCTTCTTAAAACAAGGTCCAGAACTAGGAAAGCATCATTTTACCTTATTCTATTGATCAAAGTGGTCATAATCCCAGATAGAATGAGAGAGAAACTAGATCCCATGCTTTAAATGGATGAGAGTCAAGAAAATTCCAGATATCATTAATCTGCCAGAACATATGAATTTGCATCCCCTACACATTATCCTATAGAGAGTTGGGGGTCATTGAAGAACTACAAGCAGAGGGGTGACACAGTGCCGGATAACAGACATATGCATGACAGGTAGGAAAGGCATAAAACTTCAATCAAGGAAAGCAATTAGGAGACACTTTCAATACTAAGGACAAGAGCTGATGGCAGCCCTAAGAGTAGGCATGGGTTTTAAGGGAGGAGATGAATTCAATTAATATTTAGGAAACAGAATCAACAGAATGTGAGAAATTGGGGATCAGGAACAGTGAAGAGCAACTCCCCAGTAAGAGAATGGTAGGTCCAGTATCTAAGAGGGCGCTCAAGGCAAGGATGAAGCCTCTTCTAGAAAACAAGTGACAACTGTGATTATCAAGCCTGAGATCAGCTTTCAGCCCCCTTTACAGCCAAAAGCAGCAGCCTGTAGCTCAAACTGGGGTCTGGGGTGGGGGGGATGATTTGGTCAGCATTAATGAAATGCCAGCACCTGGGAGCCATCTCGGTTCTGCTTGAAATGAAATTCTCTTTTCTCTTTGCTTAGTAAGGAAACGGAGAATGGGAGAAAATGCTATTTTCCTGATACCACCTCATGGTCCGCGTTCGCCGTGGAGGGGACCGTGTGCTTTTCAACTTGACAGAGGGGTAGTTGAGACTCACTGGTTAGGCTCGTAAAGCTGGTTGTGACGAAAAGCAGCGTGTGGGGTGGTGCTGCCCATCCCGGCATGGCGGGCTTCGCGGCCAGCACCGAGCGTGGCGGCACCAAGGGGCCCCCACTCACGGAGGGTAGTGTGTGGCCAGTTCTCCTCGCTGGCGCTCTTCCGACAGCTCCTTCTGAAAGCACGGCGTTGCAAAGCATTGTGTGACATTAGGAAGGTGACCGGAAAGTGACACGGTCTCATCTCTCTGCCTCTGCCCACCGAACCCCCTGCTCGGGAGAACACGTGAGGACGAAAGCAGACGCTGCAAGGCGGTCTGGATGGAATGAACCCCACACGCACGCTGGACTGGGAGGCCAAGGTGGAGGCCAAGGTGGAGGCCAAGGTGGAGGCCAAGCAGTCACACTATGGGTGCAAATATACAATTTTTGTACCATGTTCTTGCTTAAAAATGAAACGAAACTGAACCTCAGACACAAGCTTCATGAGTCTGAATCCAGAGTGTGTGGTTTTCTACACTGGGATGCAGAGGGGAGGTTGTTTGACCTCTGCTTTCTCCTTATCTGTAAAATAAGGGTACGGGGGAAAGGCTAGTGGTCACTATGGGCGTGAGTGGCCAAGGTCAAAGCGTGGCCCACGGTGACTTTCCTACAGCTGCTGGAGATAACATCAACAACAACGGGAGCGGTGAAGGCGGTGACCGGACCGTTCACTGGACCTTCAACTCTTAGTCAGCTCCCACTGTAAGTCAGGGAGAGCACTAGACACTGGCAATAAAAAGATAAATGAAATAACTCTGCCTTCAGGGAACCCTTGGCAGTCCACTTATTCATTCACTCTTTTGTGCGTCCATTCAGCTGACCGATACGCACCTGTGAAGCACCTACTACTGTAAGCAGTGGAATGTTAAATACTGGAGAATTTACAAAATAAAAATAGAACAATCTCTGCTCACAAGCGTCTCATTTATTCACCTATTAATTAGACATGCACTGAAAGCAATTTCTCCGTCCCAGGCTCTGCACTACGCAAGGTGCTGTTGCAGAAAACTTCTGGGCCATTTCGCTCAGAAAATGGCATTTTACAACTAAGAGTGACCACCTATTAACTGCAGCCAAGTCACACGTCCTTCTTCAGCCTCTCTTCCTTCATCTGCCTGTTGGTACAGATTTCTCTGCCACGGGCACTGCAAAGCCTTTGTGAACAGTACATGAAACGGTAGGTGACACGAGTCTGCCACACAAATGTCCCATGTGATGACAGCATGATTACATAAGTGTGATATCTCACGGAACAAACTGAAGAATTGGGGTACAGAGACCAGATATAATAAAAGTGCCTCAGAGGACCGAGGGGCCCTTCCCCGGCTGGAGGTGATAACGGTGATGATGATGGTGATGAGGAGGAGGAGGATAAGGACAGTGATGATGATAATTGCAGAACCTATTGTCAGCCTGTAGGCTTTTCCTAAAACACTGCCTCCTGTGCTTATTCCTATTCTCCTCGTGCAAATAAAGAATCAGGGTGTCGAACACGGTCTAGCGATGTGTCTGCAGCCACAGAAAATCAGACTCGACTGCAGAACGGGGTGAAGCCGGAGCTCCTGTGCCAGCTCCGGCAGTGACTCACGGGGTGCGACAGAAGATGGAAGAGACGAAGCGATGGCAGGACCCCGAGAGAACACAGAGGGTTGCAGAACAGATGCCCAGCGCCGTCTCTCTGAGAGTCACACCTTCGCATAGAAACAGCAGCGACGGCCAGCGCAGAGCCTGACGTCACCGAAAAACATCTTCTGGGTTATTTTTAACAAAAGTAAATTTCCTGTGTATCCAACGCTTGGAGAGCCAAGCAAAATTCACAGTATTTCACACATCTCGGGGCTCAGGGTTGGATAATACTGTCTGTACTGGATTTAGGAGGAAAGAAAAACCATCTTTGGATATAATGAATATTACCTTGTCAGCAAAAGAAAACAAAACGCAATTAGAAATGGTAGTGTTAGTTCTTTTTTTTTTTTTTTAAACTCTATTTTCTCTAACACAAGGAGACAGGATGCAAATCTTTTGTTCTCCATTCCACAATGCCGGCGATGCCGTACTCAAGATAAGAGGGCCATTTCTCTTAACAGGCAATTCGCTGTGCATCCTAAAATAAACTTCACTACCCATATTTTAGAACAAGGTCACTCTTGCTCTGCAAAATGCTACTTGTCAGAAAGACACAATGTAGACCTCGCTGTGCCGCAGAAGAGCAGAAACAAGAACTGCCAGTCTCTCCCTTTCCTTGGCTGCTGTTCCTCTCTCTATGATACTGGCCGGAAGATGGTAAAATGATGACAGTCGGGTTACGGATCAATAAGAAGCGCAAAGACCTCATGAGACCTTGAACCCAGGCCACCTAATCTGAGCCAGCCTTCCAGAATTCTAATAACGTGGAACCTTCTGTCCCCCATTGGTTTCTCTTTCCTGCGTGTACACCTCTCGTAGGGACTTCACAGGTGGAATAAATATAAATATGATGTAGGGCAGGACACCAGACTCTGTAGCCCCCAAACAATAATATCGATACAATAATTAATACTATCCAACATTTAAGGAGACTCATTCATCGACAGAGAATTCAGTCACACTAAAAGGAAATAGAGTGCATAAATAATAAGGGTGTGGCATTTTTAAAATAATTTTCTCTTTCCTCAAGCATCTTTCTTGAGCTTAGCCTTATCCAGAGTTTATTTACCCATCCACCAGAGGAAATCACTGGAATGTAGTTCAGGAAATCTGAGTATTGAAGTGGATATTCATAAATATATGAAAACTGTCCTCAATTCTTATTTACAAGACTGAATTTCAAAAGCCTGCCCAACTAAATTCATAATTATTATGAGAATGAAATGCAGTAAGAGGTCAGAAAATGCTTTAAAAACTGAGCAATGATACAAATAAAAGAATGTTTAAAATTATAAAAATGTTGTATTATATAACCCAAGATGCTATAAGCCTAGCAAAAAAGAATTTCAGTATAAAAGGAAATTTGGAGTGTTAATTCCATCTCCTCAAATACGAGACTTTGTAACTTCTTATTATTCCTTCTCTGTAGTCTGGTCATTAGACTTTTCTATCTAAGTTTTACATTAAGTAAGTTGTTAAATTACTTGGAACAGGGATCTTCCAACATGTACCCAGTATCGATGTCTCCAAATTGCTTCATTCTTGCCTCGATGTATTTCGTGTCCCTCTCTTAATGCGGGTGAGATTGAGGTGTGATCAAATGAAGAGAAAGAAATCACAAGCCTGAAAACAGCTGCTGACTAGCAGAGGGAGCCAGTCGCTTCGGGAAACACCTTTCCCTAAAGTCAAGGAGGAGAATCGATTTTGATTCTCTACCGTCAAGTCCCAAGTCCTAATAATACATGGATTGGATACCAGCTGGATGACAGACAGACTTTTTTTGCAGTTAAATTCTTATTCTACTCAAGAAATTCTTTTCAGTGTGCACATTGTTATTTCTTGCTTCAAACCAACTTCACAGATGTTCAAGATTCTATTTCTGCCCTGAAATAGATACTATGCTGCAGTATAAAACATCATCATCAACTATAATACAAGGCAGTCTGTTTATTCTGCATGCACTCAGAGGCTGTAGAGCTGGCCATCTGCTGTGGACTGAATTATGTCTCCTGAAATTCATATGTTGAAGCCTTCATTCCGAAAGTGACTTATTTGGAAATAGGGTCTCTAAGGAGGTATTTAGGTTAAACAAGTTCGTAAGGGTGGGACCCAAAACCAAAAGGATCTAAGTCCTTCTAAGAAGAGGAAGAAACACAAGAGATCTCTCTCCCTCTCTCCACATGCACACGCACAGAGGAAAGGCCACGTGCGGACAGTGCGAGAAGGTGGGCATCTGCAAGCCAGGGAGGGAGACACCACAAGATACTAATCCTGCTGGCACCTTGACCTTGGACTTCCAGCCTCCAGAACTGAGAGAAAATAAATATCTGCTGTTTAAGCCTCTCAGCCTGTGGTACTGATGGAGGTCCTAGCTGGCTAACACATCATCGCCTGCTCAGATATTTTCATGAAGCTCCTTACAAGCGTTGAGGAGTGACAGAAGTTGGCCATCAGCAAAGAAAGAGAGAGAGCATTCCAGGGAGAGGTGACAAGATGCTTGGGAACCTCATGTCACAGATGGAGAGAATGGCTAAGGTACCTCCAGTGACGGTATAATGTTAGGTAGCATTAACTAACTTTTAGGATGAAAATGGATACAAATTAATAAATTATTTTAGTTCTATACTTACGGAATCACAAAGCGTGAGGAGGGATTACTAACGCCTTCATCATGCGTCGCGGACGTTGGGGAATTGTCATGTCCTATACGGCACCCAGAAAACGTCACACTTTTTCCCACTGCATGTAGCCCCCAGTGCTTAAAGCTTACCCAGCCCGTCAGCCCCTCACTCCAACATTCCTTGCTACCTCCTACTGATATTTCAGATTTGTACTTAGTTATCACTTCTCCTAGAGGCCTCCTTGTCATTGAGCCTGACTGTATAAAGCTTATTTTAAAGCTGCAATAAACAACCAGAGACTGACTCTTAAAGGGGCCTGACAATCCTCTAACTGTAGAATAACAAAATCATGTTATTTGCATTAATTTATCTTAGATTTTCGACTGTTTCCCATGTACCTGCTCCTGATCCTATCGTCTAATGAGCCCAGTTTGTATCATGGGATTATACGGTGAGCGGTAGCCCCAAAGCCTCACCGCAGCGCCCGGGAGCTGACGCCCATTCTCGGTCCTGCAGTCATTTACTTCTCCACCCAGTCTGTTCCCTCTGTCAGACAGAACCAGAGCCAGACACGAGTTCAAGTGGTAAGGGTAGATTTTATTCAAAAACTAGTGGGGAAAAAGAGACTTCAGCCTAAACCTAAGCTCGGTTTTGAGCACGACAAGGAGAAGTGGTGAATCATCGCCCAGGAGCGGGGCGGGGAGGGGGATGGTCAGTGGATGGAAACTATGGAGAGCAGACGTGAGTGAAGGGTCCTGCCAAACCCGCCTACACTTGCTGCTGGCAGGCCTGGGAGACGGGATACCGAGGGCGAGAGTCCCACTCCACTCACTCAGCAGCCTGGTCAGTGAAGGATACGTATGGAGATCAATAGTTGATTGAGAATAAAATACCGTCTTTATTCATCTCTGTAACTGCCCATACTCAGGGGGGGAAAAAGTCAAGTTGAGTTCGATGGTAATTGTTGGGCCAATAGGCCTAGTTCTCACTCCGTGAGCAGGAATTTGCTGAGGAAGATGATGAAAGTTCTCCACCCCCACCAGCTACAGGTGCTTCAAAGAGAGCCAGGCCCTTCCGAGGCAGGCTCACTGGCCAGCAACAGGAGGACAAGACGGCGAATATTTTCTGAGGCAGGGCAGACGACTAGTAAACTTATAACACAGCAGTCACACACACATAAGTAAAGCATGGCCCAAAAAATGCTTATAATTCGTATGTTGTCATTATAAATAATTCTATAGGACCACGGGGCTATATGCACATTTCACAGTCAGACGAGACACTAACAAAAGTATGCACTGTGAAAGGAGACATTTGAGGTCTCCCAATCTACCAATTAACCCTCATCCACTAATTCCTTCTAGTGAATTCCTGACAGCCACTTTCACTAATAGAGAACGGACTATACCTGTAGGCACTTTATTCCTTTTGCAGACCGTTCTCCTTGTCATTAACGTGGTACCCGGTGACTCCTTCCCTTCCATGGTCTTCCCTCTCATTCTAACGCCCTGCCCCTCCGAGTGGGGTCCACAAAGGGCCAATCTGAACTGCTTGTTACAAATGCAGAATCTCAGACCTCATGCAAAACAGCTGTATCAGCATTTATATTTTAACAAGATCCCTAGCTGCTCTGTATGCGCATTAAAGTTTGAGAAGCATCAGTCTACAACTACAAAGTCCAAATTGAATGCAGTTTCACAAATGACCCCATTCAATGTTTCACAGGGGCATCAAATCTTTATCAAAAGACACCAGCATCAGCAAAAGCAAGAGAATAAACCTACAGGTTCTAACACATGGCAACCAAATGACTCCTGGACTTTCTACACTATCCTGTAGTCCATAAACTAAACCAGCAAGCGCAGGCAGCAAAAATTAATTCTGTTTTAATTTCAGTGCTGTTGTGTACGTGTGAGTAACCTAAATTTGCCTTGTAAAATTATCTTTAATGTAAAAATAAGTTTAAAAATGAGTATACCCACTTCTAATAAGTTGGCCAAATACTGTTCAAATTTTAGCCCACTGTGTCCAGCTCATCAGGATGGTAGAAACCAGATGAAGCCTCTTCTCTGAAGGTTCTTGATTAAGTAGAAAGTACAGGACTGTGTGGTCCAAACCCTGACCTGACAACAGAGACAAGCTGTGGGCAAGTTTCTGGCAGACGGGGCAGAATGGACAGATCAAGGAGGAAACTAAACCATCTGAAGAATTCCACATAATCAGAGAGGGAAGACTTTAGGAATGACCTAGCTCAACCTTCTCCAGCCACAGGATGGAAAACTAAGAAACAAAGAGAAAGGGCAATGCCCCAAGGCAGAGATCGAAAGTGACCCAAATCTGAGAAACTAAACGCATTTTAAAAAATATAAATTACAAATGGTTTTCTTTCAACAAAATGTAAAATAAATCTAATCACCTCTCTTCCTTTAGGACAAAAAAATGAGTCTATGTGTTGTTTAACAGCTTTGTTGATGTATAATTTATATACAATTCACCCTTTGAAAGTATACAAAGCATACAAATCTATAATCTTTAGTAAATGTTTACAGTTGTGCAACCATCACCTTCCCCACCCTGCTCCTAGGCTACAATTCACTTCTCTTTGTTGTACTCAAAACTGAGCTCAGAGCTAGGCTGAAGTCTCTTTTCCCCACTCGTTTTTAATTAAAATCTATATCTTTACCACTTTAGTGTCTGGCTCTGTTTCTCTCTGAGAAAGGGAAGAGGCTGTGTTGGAAATGTAAATGATGGCCAGCCAGTGAAGGGGCTTTGATCCTCACAGCTCTGGGGAAAGGGGTGGGGGGAGGGGGGGAGGGGGGGAGAGGCGGGAGTGGGGGGAGGGGGTCTGCACAGGCTGTGTTCCCAGGCAGCACCTGTAACCAGAGAGCCATGTCTCAGCACCACCTTGCAGACTCCTTATGCCGTCTTCCACTGTTTCCCTGAGGACAAGGACAATGGCCTCTACATCAACGTCTCCTCTAATAAAAGCGCACCCAGAATGTCCCCTCTCCAGTCACTCTCTCTCATCCCCCTGCTTATTTCCTTTAGGATCTTATTTGTGTACCCACCTATTGACTGTCTCCCTAAAAATGGAAGACCCATGAGATCAAGTACTCTCTTATTTTGCTGAAGTGCTTTATTCCCAAGGTATAGAGGGAGCCTATTATAAAGCACTTGATGCTATTAATTAAATGAACAAATAAATTAATGAGCAGCAGAGGAGAGACCTCAGGGAAGTAGGTCAGTCAATACCAGTTGGCTGTGCCCCCCACGCAGAGGTAGTGTTTTGTTCTCATAAAGGACTTCCTGTCCCCAGTGTATCAGCCCCAAATGCCATCCTATTCGGTTTTTTCATAAGTGTTAGAATAACAGTCATGTTAAAATTAACCCAGCCTTAGAAGTTGGTCCAACCTTGAACTCAACCACTGTCTTATAATTAATTGCCTATGAATGTCTCTTCGTGGTTGTAGCGGGAGCTGTTTTCTTTAACTTTGTAACCCCAGCACTTATCATGCAGATAAGTGGTGCAGAGTAAGTTCTCAGTATATATGTATTGAGTAGTTAAAAGAATGAATAACAAAAAGACAGCTCACTTGCCCAACGCAAATGAATACTTTATTGTGCCGTGCTTCTGAAATAGGTGATATAGGTCAAAACCATGGGCTTGCGGTCACAGACCCCGGGCTGAGTCCTCACCCTGTTCCTACCTCTGACAGGGAGCGTGGTTCTTGTATGACAACTGATGATTGTGTCAACTAATGTCCAACCAGAGAAAGAAAACCATTCTTGCTACTTCAAGCAAAGAAGGATTTAATGAAGGATCACGTTTACAACAAAAGGTGCTGAAAAGGCCGAAGGAGCAAAAGAGAGGAGAGGATGGTTACCCCCGAATCAGCAGAACCACTGCGGGCCGGGCCAGAACCCCGGTTTGGGCCCCGGGCACCGCCGCCGTTGCCACCGAATCGTGCTGCTGCTGTGAGCAGAAACCCAGAAGCTCCCACTCGCCCTGAAGGTCACCGAACGTCCCCGAGCTGCTGGAGCCCCGGCAGCCAGCCTTGGGTTCCCCATCCCCGTAGAAGTGAACGAAATGGCTCCTTCTTCCTGCCGCCTCCTGATCTCCATCGGTGCCCCCCACTGGTGAGCTGAGGTGAGCTCGCTGGCCATGGAGGCTGGGACGTCACACATCAGGCAGGTGGCAGGCACCTGTCACGTTGCCTGCTGCGGAAGACCAATAGCGCTCTGCTATGGTCCCTACTGTTGTGATTAGTGACTTTAACTGAGACGACACGTGGGAAATGCCCAGCCCTGTGCCTGGCCGACGGTCCCCACCGTCCCCGCTGGCTCTCAAGGGGAAGTCAGAACGACTTAGTGACTGACTGGTCGGCAGCACTTACATTTTCAGTTTGGCTGATTGCAAACAATAAAGTAGCATTTTAAATGATCCGTAAGACACGTTCAACATGTAGAGGATGAAAGTCTACGAAAAAATGCCAAATCACGTTTGGTGCAAATGGTACAAATGGCCTCCGAGGCAGAGAGTTGAAAGCCCCTCTTCCTAGAAGGATTCCTCAAGCTGAGGAAGAGGATGTCGGTTCCGAACCTTGTCAGATCGTTTTTTACAGCAAAGGGAGCTCCGGCCAGTGGGCCGGGTGTTGGGTGCGAGCTTCCGGTCATGCCAACACCCATCCTTCCTGTTTCACAGGCCTGATCTTCCAAAGATGCTATCTGCGTGTCTTTACAAAACATTACAAGGTGTCTTTTCTTTTTTTCTTTCTCTGCTGACTAGTATTTTCGCTTAGGAAGCATATTTTTAAGGTTCTAACAGTCCAAGTTGGGGTAGGTGAGAGGCTGGATCAATCTCAAGAAAGAGATTTTATGTCATGTGTTTTAAAAAATATCTTTAGTTCCTCTGAGATGAATGATATAAAAGTGTGCCCTGTGAGAAAAGTGTTTCATTAATAGGCATTAAGAAATAATGAGTTGGCAATAACACCATCTCGTACGAGATATTGTACAACATATTTAAAAAGGAAAAAAAAAAGCATGGACGAAAATGCCGAGTTGGCCGTGGGCGAATCGCTGCAACGGAGGTCTTCTGTGGTGAGCGTCCGATCTCTACCTCATTATCCTCATGAAGACTTTCTTCCTAATTTTCAAGGCCTGGGGGCTCCTAACATCTCCAACAGATAAAGAAATAATGAGGGTGCCCACACTGCATTGAGATCCACGTGAATCCTAGTTCCCCTATTTATTAACTGGGACAAGTAACTCGTTTCCTTGCAGCTCAGTTTTCCAATCTATAAAATAGGGTTAAATGATCCAATAAATGTAGTGTCTGGCACATAAGAGAAGTTTGCTAACTCTCAGACTTTTTTAATTCCCTTTTATCCTGACTCCTCCAGGAGACAGAGGACTCCAAACAGAACGTATCCTCTCTGTTGCAAACCCCTGGTCTGTTCAACAGAAGAGACATCCATGCCTAGTCTTACCATCAGGCGTTGAAAAAGTCAAGGCCATGTGGGAACTGCCGCCCCCCGTGTGGGAAAGAAGGGTCGTAGCAGCTCCTCCTCACTGGCGTGTGCTACTGACCCAACGCGCAGTCCTCTCAAAGCCCACGCACTTAAAACAGCAGGTGCGGGAATGCCTCCCCTGGACGAATAACCCAGCGGCCACGGAGTGCTCCGTCTCCCGGGGTCTTCAGATCAGACCGGTGTAGCTGACGCCACCGGCCATATGTAGTTATGGCAACCCCTGACACATGCATTTTTCTTTAACTAGTTTCCAAAGATTGTGCATTTGAAACTTCAAGCAAAATTCAAGAAAGCCATGTATTTGATTATTCTCCGGTAAAAATCTGAGAAGGTGGCTTCTCTGATAATACAGACAGGCTAAATAAGCACATGAAAATACAGATTTACACATTTCTTTTAAGACCCCTTTACAAGAAAAATTTCCCAAAACTATATTTTCTATAACTGTTGTGTGTTATTTAATATAATTTTTTTTACAAAAAAAATATTCTGTGGTGAAATTAATTTGGGGAACACTGAGTTAAAACTCAGGTTTCTGCAGTATTTGTCAGAGACTTCGATAGTCCAATGTCCTGTGTGAATTTACGAGCGTACTTAGAATACTAAGGAGTCCCCACATTTATGTGGCTATTGAACCTTTTCCCTCCCAGTATTTCACTAGGACACTGTGCCCTAAGAAACGTGCTACTCAAAACGTGATTTTTGAACCAACGGCATCAGCTTTACCTGGCCCTCGGTAGAAATACAACCCCCAACCCCCCTCCCAGTCTCCCTGAAACGGATTTTAATAAGAAGCCTGGGTGACTTGAGTACCTCCTAACTTCTAAGAAGCACTGCCTCACACTTTTGCAAATATCGGTTATAAATTATAGAGCAGTGATGACCACAAGGCTTTTCTGAAGGTCCCTTCCAACTCTACAGATTGAATAATCAGCCTGCTGAATGCTAGAGACAGAAACCTTGGAAATCATCGACTTCAAAGGCTTGCACGCCAGCTCAGAGCGGCCTTCACGGGAAGCTACAGGGAAGCCCGATGTAAGAGCGAGAGAATGAGCAGACCTGCTCTGGTCCAAGCCCGGCGTGGCTCCTCCCCCCCGACACTCCTTGTTCTCCATCTGCTGAATCATTTTTTATTGTGTCCTGGACATGTCAGTGTTATTTTCGGAGACCCTAGATTCCGTCATGTTCTTCTCAATGTGGCTTTATTCATTATTGATTATTCATTTCTCTGCACTGCTTCATCAGCACTTATTAGTCTCAAACTACAAACTCTAGCTTTTGGGTGGTAGCTCAAACTTCAGTTCATTTTGTCATCCTCGCTAGAATTTGTCCCAGGCTTTTGTATTTCATGAGTCATCCAAAGGACTGGCCAGAGTTTATACTTAGAATTTCAGGCTCCTCTCCCTGCCTCCCTCCTTTCAATGATTCTCCCTTTCCAGTGGTCACCCCAATCTCTGTCCTGTGGTTCTACAGGCCAGAAAGATGGTAGATTTCATCTGTTTGTTTCTTTGTTTGTTTTAGGTCTTTTTTAATGTTTCAGAGGGTGTCTTGTTGTTGTAACCTTCCAACGCGTGCCATCTTTGGCCTGCCCTCAGGCTAAAAGCAGGAAAGCAGGTCACTTTCTCCACGCCATCTTTTCTTCCCTCCAAAGTTGGCCTGCTTTCGTGCCTCTGCGGCATGTCTAGGTCCGCTCTATTTCCCCCCACCCCCCGGCGCTGTCTGCAGACCACAGTTCCCTGTAAGCGGATCATGTCTGGTAGGGGCTACTAAGCTACACGGCAAGCAGAACCCCCTCTCCTTTCCTTTCCGCTCTGTAAATGCTTGAAGCAAAATCCAATCTCATAGTTTAGTCAAATAATTCCTCAACAGTTTATTGAGCCGCCATTCTATGCGCAGGATAGTGCTATGGGGTGAGGGAGTAGGAGGAGGACACAAGTTCAAACTATAAACTTTTAACGCTTCTGTCTCGGCTTCCGAGAGCTGCGGTGGCTTTATCTCATCTTGGACTGCTAAGACACCAGGGGGCAGGACTGCCTTCCCGGGAGACAGGTAACTGGGATTCTCTCCCCAGCTCCACCATTAATGTGTAGCCCCGAGTACATCGTCTTACCTGGGGCTCAGTTGCCTCATGAGAAATTAGAGCCAGTGTACTGGGGACTCTCTGATTTCCTGTTAGGCCTAATGTTCTCTCATTTTAATAAAGCTAAATAGCCAATTCTTGGGCCCCAGATGCCTGCGGAGTTGTAATTAGGATTTTTTTATGTTCTTGATTTTTCACGCTCAGGGTTGTTAAATACCACATCGTACTGTGAAGCCTCTACGAAGAGGTCTTGGACTCCTCAGTGCTTAACATATAGCGCGTGGGATGTTCTTCTAATCGGGCAGGTCGCCCTGGAAAACCTCTCGTACTTCCTCAGAGCGGGGTCAGAGGGAGCATGCTGACCCAGGAGACTGCACAGATATGCGGGTTATAAACCTAAGTTCACTTATGGGACAACCACAGCTCAGGAATTAATACGATTGATTCAGTGCCTCGCGGAGGGTGGGTTTTGCAGTCAGAGATATCAGAGTCTGTATCCTATTTCACCGCTTAATAACTGTGTGTCTTGGGCAGCTTATTTCAACTTTTTAAGCATTAGTTTTCCTCAGGTGTAAAACTGAAATAACAATCCCTAGTTTAACAGTAGCTAGGAAGACACAACTAGTAACATATGCAAAAAAGCTACTATGGTGCCTAAAATGTAGTATTTGACCCGAACATAGTGGCACCTCCCCACACTGCGCTAGGCTCTGTGCAATGATACACAAGAAGGAACAAAGGACAGGCCCGGCCCACAGAAGGTTTGCAGTCATACTTAGGGAAAGGACCCTCCAGCCTGGTTGAGCTTTCGGATGACTGCATCCCCAGATGACAACTTGAGAGACCCCAGACCAGAACGATCCACATAAGCTGAGTCCAGAATTCTTATGTGCAAAAACTTTATGAGGTCACGTACATTTGTTGTTTTAAGCTACTAAATTTTGGAGTACTTTGTTACATGGGAATACACGAGTAATAACAAGACCAACTCCTAGTTGGTGAAAAGTTGACTACATCAACCCCTTCCATCCTGGGATGGCCCCGAAGGTCTCCACTCGGACCTCCTTCGAGAGTGCTCGCCGCGGCAGCAGAACTAACTGAACCCCAAACACCAGCTCTTCAGAAGGACAAGTGAGCTCGGCATGGCTTCCGGCGCTAGGCTGTCTCTCCCTCTCCCAGTGGGTGATCTGGGCTTGGGTGCTTCCCTCCCACTCCGTCACCCTGGCAAAGAAGTCTCAGAACAGCGGTGCCCTGAGACCCTTCCTGCCATCCTTCCTTCCCACTTTGCTGTCACAGGCATCCGACGAACCATGGCCTGAACGTTCACCCTGCCTACTTAATCTCTCACAAGCATTCCCCCGTCACCGCAAATCTTTAATAAGTCCGGTTCCATCTTGCAAAACCTGAACCAGAACAAACAGCTTGCCAGGTTCCATTAGAAATCCTGAGGAAATTTTGTTTCGATTTTTATTGAGTTTATAAACTCATTTTGGGAGAACTACCCTACTTATAATATTGACTTTCTCTGTACAGAAAAATTGTGTCTCTCCATTGACCCAATGTCTTCTTTTATGTCCATCAACAAAGTTTTACCATCTTTTTTTGTAGGACTTTCATATTCCTTCTTAGAGTCATTCTTTAGCTTTTGTTAGTTCAGTCATTACTGTGGGGGGGGGGAGGCTCTTTTTCCTGATAGGTAATTGGTCATTTATCACGCTGATGGTCTGTTTTACTTGTCTCTATCAGATCGAATTCCTCTAAAGCAGAGACTAGGTCTGTGTTATTCACAAGTGTATCACAAATGCCGAGCATATAATTATATGCTTGGCATATAATTGGAGAGTAATAAGCTTTTGCTTGATTAATCATTCAATGAAATAATAGGTGAAGTATGTGCTTCACCTATTAAAAACTGCTGTTCCACCATTAGAAGGAAAATGTGGTACCCACATTTTCACCATATTTTTTCCTACCTTTGCAACTAATCCTTTTGCTGCAGGGAGAATTGAGCACTAGCTGAATCAAGTCTAAACCATACGCTCCATAAGGCATTTATTTCTGTAAGCAGTAGAAACCATTCTGAGCCCCCTCTTCAGCGCCGTGACAAGGTGGCTGCTGTAAGCAATGATGTTTTTAACGCTTGCCTGCCCACCCCTTTGACTTTACTAATCCTTTCCTACAGCCGAAAATTCCCTTTGAGAAGCTACTACCCCTTATCTTCATGTCCAAATTTTATCCATCCTTTAAGACTCGGTTAATTTGCCTCTGTCACATTAACCTCGAGAAGCGTTTTTGTTTGTTTGTTTCCCTTAGCTTCAAGGAAATGCTTACTCTTCGGCAAATATAGGCGATTCTGAAGTGTACACTTATAACCTATATAAATATGTGTGTGTGTATATATATATTAGTTAGTTTCCATATGTGCATCAACTATTTTATATTTAATGGCATAGAAAATTTATCAAGTGAAATGACATGATGTGAAATAATAAAATAAAGTAAAATAAAATAAAATGAATTAAAATAAAATAAAATAAAATAAAATAAAATAAAATAAAATAAAATAAAATAAAATGAAGTGATATGAAGGGAAAGCTGACATGAGACCCACACAACCTCACTGCATCACTGTCTGATCCTTAGCTGATGGGAGAGGGCAAAGAACAAACTTATACTAAACATTAGTAATGTGTCAGGTGCTGCAGTAAGCATTTTAATATATTCCTAAATAAAGACAGTAGTAAGAGTCATGATATAACACATTTCACCATAAAAATGGCTTCTGTTCATTGAATCACTTCCACATGTGAGGCATTTTACGTATGTCATGTGATTTTTCATCAACTTTATGTCATAGACGACATTCCATAGAAGAAAAGGTTGAATTGCCAAGAAGTTCATTCATTTGCCCAAGATAATTCAGAGAATAAATTCCAGTGTTGGAAATCTACTCCAGTCCAGTCTGACCCTAATTCCCCAAACTCGTAAAGCACTCTCGTATACTGGCTCCATTTGATTACAGGCTAAAACACAAAGGATTCCAATAAGTGACATAACAGCTATTATGCCCCATCGCACACCTTTTGGGGAACACGTGCTAAGGGGTACCAGTTACACACATCAGCCAGGGCACGTCGCACTCGGTTGTTCTCCTCACACAGATATGATACAGGCAACATGGTTCCCCCTCATGCTGTTTCCAAATGTGACCAGACACTCGAAGATTCCCTGACGTTTGGGAAAATTTCATACAAAAGACAGAGACGATACATCCCCTCTGGTGACAACCTGCTTATTTTCTCTTTTCCAGATAATCTATAATCTAAAGAGTCACCTCTTACTAACCAACGCGATACCCACTGTCCTGCTGTTCTCATGTTTAACTTATCATTCTCTGAATATCACTGGATCTCAGGCCTCAGAGGGGTGTTAAGATGGTGCCTCACACGTTCACACTCTCAGCGACTGCTGTCTACACCATCTCTGACAGGTAGTCTGAGAAAACTACAATTACGGTGATAGGAAACACAATACTAACCAAGGCATCTTGGTTCTTCACTAGACCGCCAATTACCACTAGGAATCTCCTCCTCTCGTCTCATAAAACAAATCTGTTTTTACTTCTGTTTTAAGGTTCTTCAGATAAGTGATGTAATGCTCTCTCCCGCCAACCCTGCTGTAATGTACGTACTAAAAGCTCCCTCGAGTTGAATATTCTCACTTCTTCTAACTTTTTATATGGCAGGCTCCCCACCCCCTCTCATATGGTAACCCTACCCAAAATGGGCCCAACTACTGTACAAGTTAAACACAAAGAGCCAGATGTGTTCTGCCAGCGCATAGCAGGTTGCAAATCCTAGTTCCTTCATCACCCTGCATATCTAAGGAGATATTTTAAATGTTTAATCTGCATAAGATTGAATCAATGCATGTGTAGCGAACATGCATGGTTTGCTTCTCCAGCACTCTTTCCCACTTTGTGAGGCAATGGTCCCAACTGTATTTGGGGGATGCCCACTCTTCACTCTCACGCTATATGGTTTGAGTTAAGCTCATCCTTGGTCCTAGAGGAGGAGGATCTGAAGCATGCCTGCACCACAAGAACTGGCCCAGATGTGGGCTCATGACAGAAGCCAACCCAATCAGAGGGAACTTCATGACTTCTGTTGGTCATACTGCACGTGATCGTTCTTACACCGAATTCGAACCTAGTAGGATGTCACCTAAGGGCTGCCATTCAGGCATCTGGTGACGCTGTGATTCTCTTGGGAGAATAGAAGCAGCACAGAGAAAGCCAGGCCACTTGCCCTGCGTGATGAGTCACATAGGGAATACATCCCCTTCTGTGGTCAAGTCATTTTAATCAGATGTTTTTTTTTTTTGTTTTTTTTTTTTTGCTTTAGACTGAAATAATCTTACTTAAAAAAAGATTTCAGTACAGTCAAGATCTGGGGAAAGAACATTAAAGACTTTTTGTCTTGGTTCTGATGCAAGTTTACAGGCAATTTCCTGGGCCTATTTAGACATTGATAATATGGGTATTTTCATGTCCATTATCAGAGGAAATCCACACGACTGATCCAAAGAGGCCTTTGAGAAAATTCTAAAAAATGACAGTAGTATAGATATGTTAATAACAGAAATTAATCCTGTCATTCCTTTGTCGATAAATCAAATATATAAGATCGGAAGATGCTATGCAGAGGCCACAGTAGATTGACTGAAGAATGGAGAATAAAATCATTGTTCCCCTTGAAACCTAACCGGGTACCTAACACTTAATATGTTCTCCATTTCTCCAAACCTAGATTTTTGTAACCAATACATATTCAAAGACAAAAAAAAAAAAAAATGAGTAAGATCTTGCTCAACTCATAACCACCATGACCAAGAGTTTTATACATGGCAATTCCGCAGTAGATGGTCCAGCAGGGGCGGCAGAAAGCAGTGCCTGGGCAAAGATGTTGCTGAGACATCGTTATCCATGACACACTAAAGCCATACCCACAATGCACCTGTGTTCTCAAAGCCCGCTCTCCCCTCCCAACACTGTCCTACATTCAATACCATAGATGTCAGAGAAAGCAGAGAGCCTAAAACTCAATTTCTCTCAAGTAAAGCATCGCCCGTCTGCTGTTGCAAAGCTCCAGGCCCAGTGTGAGTCAGAGCAATGGCCCCCGGCAAATTACATCGGCTTATTCTAACTTAGAAGACTCATTGAATTTTTACAAATAGAAATAATAAACCCAGAGGAAATATTATGAAAATAAATCTGTAAACAGTGAAATTGAACATAATCATGAACAAGTCATAGCTTAGACTAATGAAGAATAAATTATGCCGAAATGCAGAACTGGCTTTGTTCCTCAGCATGAGTACAGAAACAAAAACAAAAACAAAAGC
>CM053511.1:3130173-3182822 GCA_028627145.1 Eidolon dupreanum | reverse complement strand
AAACAAAAAGAAATGTAAATATATAAATTCACTCAAAGAGAATGGGAAAGGAAATGTGACATAAAAATGAGTGAGCACAGCTTTAAGGACGTAAATTAAATCTGTGGGTTACAGCTAAACTAGAGGACTGCAGAGAGAGGACCCCTGTCTGTACAGGTTAAGACACCCATGGGAATCAGCCTGAGAGCATCGTCTGCAACCCGGGAATACGGCTGCCTCGTGAGAGCATCAAACGAGACCACTAGAAGGCGCGGTCTGCCTGCCAAGCCCCGCCTCCTGTAGTCTGCACCCACTGACTTTGGTTCAAGCTTGTCACCCAACTAGCGATGTTCTTCCTCTTCCAAATGACAGCCATTCGGATTATTAAACACGTGTACAACGTCATCATTTATGGTCTACAGCAAACCAAACAGACCAGCTAGCTGCCTTCAACAGTCAGCAGTGTGATGTAGCTGATCATCTTTCAATGGCGACACTGGGACCCCACAGAAGATAAGTGAGATGGCTCTGACAAACTTCATCACTATTTCTTTAGGACCAGAGAGAAGTGCTTTGCCTAGAGTAACTCAGCCAACTACAAGAACTAGAACTAGAACTAGAAGCCAACCCTCCATCCCCCGTCACGTCCTCTTCCTACCGGCTCCTTCCCCATCCTCCACATGCTCACCATGGTCACTAGGTGCTTTTATGTTACAGTCACTTTTAAGCCTCAAAACAAGATGTGCCTTATTTTCACACAGCCTTGCGATAATTAAGTCATCAGCACAACTCATGAAAACAAAACTGTGCCTTTTTAATTGGTGTCTTGAATGTGAATGAATGGTTCATTATTCTTTCCCATCTCAAGCTGAGATCATTATTAAAATCTGAGGAAATAATGAATAGCCAGACAGGGAAAATCAGCACAGCAGAAAGAAGGTTGTTTTTCTGCTTGGGTCCCAGAGCACAGGAGTGACCAGGAGGCTGGGCCCACTGACCCAGCAGAAGAGGGACAGCGGGAAGCTGCCAACATTTGTTCTTGGGGCACCTCAGAACAAAGACCTGCCATCCAAAGAATAGACTTAGGGGACTGAAATGTGTTCCCCAAAAACTCCTATCTTAAAGCCCCAATTCCCCGAGTGGCTGTTTTTGGACACAGGGTCTTTAGAGAGGTAGCTAATGTTAAACAAGGTGGTAAGTGTGTCACCTCATCCAATATGACTGATGTCCTTTGAAGAAGAGAGATACCATGGAGCAGCACACACAAGGGATGGCCATGCGAGGACACAGGGAGAAGGTGGCCAGCTGCAAGCCAAGGAGAGAGGCCTCAGATGAAGCCAACCCTGCCAGAATCTTGACCTTAGACTTCCACCTTCCAGAACTGTGAGGAATTAATTTCTGTTGTCTAAGCTACCCAGTCTGCGGTACTTTATTATGCCAGCCCTCGCTGACTAATACAGGTGGGTCACTGGATTCAGACAAAGCTAATCTTATATGAGTCCAGGTATCTTGACTTTGGATCATGGAAGTCAGAGTGACTTGTGCACTCTCTACAAACAATTGTTGAGGCCTCACTGTGCGCCAGTTCCTGTGCTCAGTGCTGGAGACCTAAGATAAATAGGGTGGAGTCCTTGACTTGGACTGTGAGACGTAGATGTGGAAGGAAGATGATCATAGCGCACTATGAGTTCCTTCAGCAAGGCCAGCTGGCCGCATTTCCAATGTTCAGGAAGGTCCTTGCAGAGCAACTGATGTTTAAAATGCTAGTTCTGGAAAGTCGAGAGCGAGCTTGCTCAGCTTCTTGGTGGTGAGGAGGAGAAACAACCAAGAAGAGAGCTGATCAGGGTTAAAGGTGCGGAGGATCAGGTGGCAGGCAGATCTGTAGACTGTCCGGAGATGTGTGTAGGACATAAATCTGATAAAGCTGATCACGTGCTGTGGGTCCTAGGCCAGAGGGCTCTCAGACCCAGTCCTCGTCCTTCCTGGCCCTCTCTGAATCATGGGCAGGCTGACCCTGCAGGCTCCTGGACCAGCTGCTTTCTACCTGGATCAGGCAATGAGAGAGGAGGGGTAGCAGCAGCAAGGAGATGGGGAAAGCCGGGGCGGTCTCCTCGCATTACTCCCCGCTTCATGCACCATCATGGAGTGGCTGCGTCTCCTCCATGGCTCCTTCCATCACTGCACTGATTTTCCCATGACGGTTACTGAGTACCAGTAACTCTGCCTCCTCCCCCTGTCCCTCTGGCCGAGGGCTGGTGCTAGTACCCCATTGTCGCTAACCCACGGGTTGCCTCTTATCCCTCATCTGCCTTCTCAGCAATGCCATCACCCTGTAATTGACTTTCTGCACTAAAAACCCTCGGCTGTATGAAATACTTGAGCGGCCTCTGTTTTCCAGTTAGACCTTGCCCAAGATACCTTGACAAAGACCTTGGATTTTATTCTTAGTTGACAGGGAGCCAGAGAAGGCACATAGAGTTCAGATTCACTTTAGGAAGATGCCTCTGGCTACAGGATAGAGTCTGGATTACAATAGAAAACACTGGAGATGGGGCAACCAGCAAGGAAAATAATGCATGAGAACAGGTGAGCAGTGTTCACAGCTTGAAGCAGAGCGGGTGAAATGGCAGGCTGAGCCGAGCAAAGGAGCAAAAGCTTCCTCAGCAATTTCCTCACACTCTTATGCTTGTCACCTCTGACGTCCGTAATATTGTAGAAAAGCAATTGAATATAACATAAAGCTCAATGGACTGAAAGTCGGAGAAAACTGGGTTCAAGTGCTTACTCTGCTTCCAGCGGACTCTGACTTTGGACGAGCCACTCAGAGGCACTCCATACACCCCCACCCGGGAGAGTAACCTCCTGTCACTACGTTTTACCGTCACCTTATGAGACAGGCATTTTTAATACTCTCTTTCCATGTTAAGAAAAAATAAAAGAAGGAGATTCAGGATTCAGGGAGGTTAAGCAATTTATCCAGACTACTCGAGAAGCTAACGGAAGCGAGAACTGCATCCAGGTCTGCATGGCCCCAATGGCTGCAATGAAAACCCACCTTGCTGTGCTACTGCCCGCCAAACCCACCGACTTTTTCAAAACATTCTAGGGGGAAGGAACCACTAAACTTGTCCGATATAACTGCCGTATTTTAGCGAGAAGAAAACTAGCACGAAGAGCCCATGTTTCTTTCCACGTGCCTAGTTACCCTTAAAGATTCCGCCTTTGTCCTCATCTCTGGTACTTCAGACTCTGTGTTTCAAAGCTTATTATTTTTCCAGAGTTGTAAGGAAAGATTATTTGTTTTTAATTAACAAAAAGAATCACATGTTGCTTATTCCTCAAAGGTAAGCATTTTGGGCTTTGAGGAAAAAAAGGAAGAAATTCCCTTCTTTTGATTATTAGTAAAGAATACTAATATTGAATACAATGTATTTTTTTAATCAAGTGTATTTTTTTGAATCGAGTGTGTTTTTACAGGTAGACAGAGAACTTTCTCTTCCAAGTCTCCGTCTTCAAATCAAAAGCCCCAAATAGCAAAATAATTCTCACAGTCCGTTCACTTTGAGTCGTGACCCCTGCCTTACTCTTTATTTTGCTTAATGCCATCATTTCACCTCTTGGAATAATCTTTAAGTTAATAACTTGTTTATATAAAGTTGAATGAGAACATGTCTCTAAATAATCTGATCAAACGGTGAACACCTACCTGTGCCCTTTCCTCTGCTCAGTATATGTCACACATTGTTTTTATTACACCCCCCTAAATATTTCATGATATGTACTTGAGAGGCCGTACTGCATAACAAATAAAGGCAGCGATTTTAATTTCGGCAGCATTTATGGAGCACCTCTGGCCAGGCACAGTGGGCATCGGTAGAGACACAGCCACTGAGGGGTCAGCCCATCGTCGATGGCCATCGTTGTCCGCAGAAGAAGATGGCATTGTAATCAGGAGATAGTCTAGTGGCATCGTAAGACTACCTGGGCAGGTGACTGCCTGCTCTGGGCCTCATCTGTAACGCGAAGAGGTCAAACATAGCCACGCTAAGCTCCCCGCATTGCAAGTCTATGAAGTATATGGTTTCTCTGAGGTGCGTTTCTACCTGGGAAGCCCCGTCTCCAAGTGACCACCCATGAGGACGGCGCCAAAACTCAATTAAAGTGCCAGGGTGTCTGGTGGCTGAGAACAAATCTATTATCCTAGAACATTCAAGGAGAATTGAAAAAATGTCATCAGAGAGTAGCCAGCAACCTTGCTCGTAACCGGGAGAAGGAGGAAACGGGCAGCGTCCGCCAGCTCTGGGGGCGGGCTTGGAAATGAGGGTGCATTAGCTGAATGAAATGCTTGCCAGGAGCAGGGACCCATAAATATTCCATGACACCCAATTGATTTCTCAAAATGAGTTCCATTCCTCATTTGTAAATCAAGCCCGTGAGTCTTTCGGCTGCTCTTTAGCCTCTGCCATCGACTACGCCGTGTCTGTGGCTAAATTACCTCTGTTTCCATCAAATGATAAACCTCAATCTACTTTACCTTGAAACCATCAGGCATACTGAAGGTTTCTAGCATTTGGCTTACAAAAGGGTCACATTAAGTGGAGCAAGATGCTTGAGAAAACTGAGGCAAAGGAAGGTGGCAAAAACAGACGAAGGTGACACGTGAAACACAACGGCACTGAATGAGTGCCAGGTTTTCCTAACACTTGAGTTCAATCTCTTCTCATTTACAGTGCTTCTCAACTTTTTCAAGTTGTGGCACACAGAAAACTGTTAGTATTTGTCTGACACAATGGAGTTAATAGAGGAGACTGCCTGAAACTGCAAGAGATCGACCCCAAAGTTTTGGCTGCCCAGGTAGCCCACCCCAAGGGCTAAGGGGTAGCTTAGCACACCTGTTGTGTTAGCCAGGAAATTATACCAGCTGTTGTACAAGGCTTATCTCTTATGCAGGTCATTGATTAGTTGGGCATCGCGAGCAGTAATTGGCATTCTAAACAGTGGTCGGGAATCATGGCTGCCCCATCCCACGGTTCTGCCACTCTCTAGACCCTCCTGGGAGCACCTACCGGATGCTTCGTAGACAACCCCCTGGCGAGCAAAGGGAGAGAATGAAGAGTATTGTGGGACATCTTATCTTAGGAATCCATTACTCCCTCCCTTATTTCACTGGCCAAATACCGGCCATGTGGCCCACGCGGCAAGGGCCTCTTGCGCCCCCTAGCCACCCAGGAGGAGTGAATGGGATGGTCGAGCACCTGGTCAGTCTCCACCATAAGTATAACACATCTGGGCTCCTCCTTAGACCTTGCTGAGGAAAATGCCGTCCATGCTCAGCAGCCCAGCAGCACCTGGGACCTTTCTTAGAAATATAGAAGCTCAGGCCTCAACTTAGGGCTCTGTTTTAATAAAGTCTCCAGGTGATCTTGTTTTGAGAAACATTGTCCCAGACCAGTCACACCTCTAATCACCATCAGAACTGCTGAACCCATCAAATTAGCAAAGAATTGTAAACAATAAAAGTTTTCTATGACTGTCATGCCCCAACTCAAAAGTGATGTGGATTAAATGCATTTAAAAAAAATGCACCCATCATGCAAAAAAATTGATATTCACTAACCACCTATTTCATGTCAGTTACCAACGCCAGACGCATGCACATTATCTCATTTAAGAGTTGCCATAACCCCAAGGGAGAAATTATGATCTTTGTTAGAAAAAAGTGAGAAAAAACAAGTTTGATAAGCAAAGAAACTCACTCAAGATCGCCCGGCAGGTTAGTGAGACAGGACGACTGGGACCCAGAACCATGAGTTTCCTGTCTGGTACTTGCCATGCTCTGCCATGCAGAAGGCTAGCTGCATTTTAAGCCTGTTCTTTCTAAAATGTCACAGTAGATAATAATTTGAAAAGGACCCTAGTATTATGTGATTTGGAGAGGAAAATGGAATGCTCAATAGAGGTTTGAAAGATGCAAATTTAAAATTTTTGAATTATTCAGTGGGGAAAAAAAAGATTTTCTTAAAGTGAATTTGGAAGAAAAAAGGAATCTTAGAAGCCGTTCCAGTTAACTTTAACCTCAGTGAGAAGCAAGACTTCTCCCAAGTGCATACGATGAGCTGTGCAGGGGGGTCGGGGCGCCCCGTCCCGTGGCTGGTTCCCTTGAGAACAGTATGGCTTGTAGAGATAATTACAAAATTAAATCTCATCCCAGTGTGAACAAGAGGAAGAAAATGCGCCACTGCTATTCTGGTGTTTCAAGGACATGGAGACCTTCTCGTCATCCCCACTTACACCACCCCAGAGTCGGCTCTGCCAAGCCCTTTGGTCTTCGCTCCTCCCTATTCAGTCATATTTGTTTACTCCGGTAATTATCTGCACCTCGCTGGGGTGAGGCTGGAGTTTATAGAGATCCTGACAAGAGTATTTCTCATGATGTTGACTGTTAGTTCTCAAAAGTGTACTGGGAAAGTCTATTAAAATGTAGATTCTTAAGCCCCATCCCCAGAAATTTCTATTCAGTACATCTGACCTGGCAATCAGAAATCTAAGGGCTTAAAAAAACAGCCTTCTTCATCCAGCTATCACGGAATATGACTCAAGCCTCAGAAAAGGAGGCCGAACACCTGAACTCGAGGCATGGGCAGGGCCGCCATCTCTTCCAGTAGGTTCTGGAAATCCTCGGCATTCTTCAGGCGCGTCCCTGCACTCTCTGCTTCCAGGGTCGCATGGCCTTCTCCCCGTGTGCACCTCTGTGTCCCAACTTCCCTCTTCTTCGAAGGCCCCCAGTTACTGAATTAGGGCTCATATCTAGTATGATCTCATCTTAGCTGGATAACATCAAAGACTCTATTTCCAGAGAGGTCATGCTCACACACACAGGGAATGGAGCCTTGAACTTCTCTTTTCAAGAGACACAGTTCGACCCACAACCTTGGTTCCAACCTTCACTGTCTCGACTGACCAATGGAATGGCCAACTACTCCCCTTGTCTCCGGCAGCATTGTGCCTTCCAATTTACTTTAGAGTTCACTCTACTGCCAGAGGGAATTTTCTAGAATACAAATCTTGTCCCATCATTCTCTTGCTCAAAACCCATTAGTGCTCTGTCAAGTTCAAGTTCAAATATCTTATCAAGGTAAGCATTCGATTATCTGGCCCTGTGAACCTTTCCAGATTTATTTCACATCCCACGCTCCAGAAAAGACAAAATACTTATAACTCCATTGGCACTGACCTCTTTATGTCTCTGCACCTTTGTTTCTCCTGTTTTCTGTCAGAAATTGTTTTTAAGCCCAAATTCACCTTCCACATGTAGCCCAGAGGCGTTTTCTCATCCACACGCCTGATCACGTGGGGGCTCTCCACACCTGGAGGAGGGAGTCTGACCCTCCACATGTGGAGGAGGGGGTCTGACCCTCCACACAGCTGGAGGAGGGAGTCTCACTTGCTTAGCTCGTCATGCCCTCCCGCACCCAGGCTTTGGATGTTTCTCAAGTCTCATCTCCAGAGTACACCTTTGCATCCCTAACTCCCATTATTATCCCATCATTCCTAGTTCTCCAAACTCCACTCTACGGCTCTTGCTGTTTCCTTGGCCCAGGTTGACCTGTTCATCTACGTGAGCTCTTATCAATCTTCGTAAGTGGCACCCCCTCCAGGAAGCCTGCGTGATCCCAGCCCAGTGCTAGAAGTGACCACCGTCTCATTTGTCCTCCCACTGGGGACAGTGCTTGTAACGTCTCCACAATCCTGTGCTACATGTAGTGCAACTCTATCTCTCCAGATAGACTATAGTCACAGAAGAGGAGCGACTGCAACTTCATATATTTTTAGTCTCAACACTCAGCAAAGTGGCACACAACAGGCTCTCAAAAACTATCATGAATGAGAACAACAAAACTATTTCAATCCCACTGGAAGCCCACTGTCCAGGGAAAAAGCACCCGACGTGAGTGCCTAGGAGTTTCCTGTCAGGGCCAGGTGATTTACAAGTCGTATGATTCATCGGGCTTCATGTACCAGGTGTCACCTCTGCATTCAGCTCCACTGATCAAGAAAATGAATTCGATCCTGGCTCTCTGTCCTCCCCAGAGCAGCTTGCCAGGAAAAGGCGCTAATGCAGTAAATTATCTTCCCAGCTGTTAATGCCGTGTTCCCATCTTGTTTCCCGTCTTCCAGTCCAGCTGAGCGTCAATTTGCTCAGTGATATTTACATGAATATCTTCATTCCATTGGTACCATTGTCCATCTGTTTGGCCGAGGGCTGAATTAGCCGATTGCGGCCAGGAGTGGAGGCGACAGCCAGACTGAAAGGCAACGTCTCCCCGGGGAGAAAGGCAGCCCTGTTTCCAGCTTTCCACCCCTGCTCACCACCAACACGCAGCCTGGCGGACACAGAGCGGGGAGTTGAAAAGATTGGCCTTTAGGAGAATGTTAGAAAATTAGGGCATCTGTCTTCTCTAACACAGAGGCCCTGCCACGGAAGCTGAGTGGAGAACACAGAAGCGGCCCTGGTTTCTTTACCCAAGACCTCACCCTGCGACCCACGTCCCACAAACACATGTTTTCTGATTCATTTCAAAAATAGTCACCACGGGCCTACTAGTGACATCTGTAAGGTAAGGAATGAGGATTCGGGGTGGATAACCAACAGGTCCGTATGACGCGCTCATGCGTTAAGTTCGAGATGCCCGTCAGATGCCCAAGGGCAGGGGTCAAGTGCATGAGCAGACCTTAGAGAAGATGGAGAGGACGAGGCAGCCGGGGAGGGCACTGACGAGGAGGTGCCGGGAGGCCCGGAATGCTGCAGACTGAAAGGCAGCTTGCTGTGGAGCGCTTGCCACATGTCACTCGTTAGGTTCTGCGTCTCATGCGCATCATCTCATTGCACCCGCGTTACAAGGGAGACGTCATTTCCCAAGGGACACGGAGCCCCAGTGTGGGAGCCCCGCAGTCTGCTCGCATGTGTCCCCAGGTCTGTGTGGCCTCTGGGCCTTTGTTTCCTCATCTGTAAACTGGAAACAATACAACCCTCACGAGGAGGAACAGGCGCAACGCGTCTAACTACCACATACGGGCAACTACTGGGTAATGGGCATCAGCCACCGCTGGTCACTGTGACCCTGTTACGGGTCGAGTTGTGTCCCATAAAGTGTGTATGTTCCACTCCTAACCCCCAGTACTTGTGACTATCAACTTGTTTAGAAATAGGGTCTTCTCAGATGTCACTAAACTAAGAGGCGGTCATGCTGGATGCGGTGGCCGTGACCCACTGACTAGTGTCCTTGGAGGAAGAGGGGTGTCTGGACACAGACACAGAGGGGGAACGCCGAGTGAAGATGGAGGCAGAGATTAAAATGACGCTGCCACAGCCAAAGATGGCCAGTAACTGACAGCGACCACCAGAAGCCGGGAGAGCAGCACGGAACAGACTGTCCCTCGGCGGCTCCCGACGGGGCCGGCCTCACCGACACCTGGATGTCAGACGTCTGGCCCCCAGAACTGGGAGAATAAGTTTCCATTGCTTTAAGCCACCCCACTTTGTGGCATTTTATTACGACAGCCCTCGGAAACTAATACAAGTTCAACCTTATCAAATGAGGAACTAATACGAGTTCGATTTTACCAAATGAGGAACTAATACGAGTTCGATTTTACCAAATGAGGAACTAATACGAGTTCGATTTTACCAAATGAGGAACTAATACGAGTTCGATTTTACCAAATGAGGAAATCGAAGTTCCAAAGAGGTGACACAGCTCACCTAAGGTCACACAGCAAGAAGTCGGCACCCCTGAACTCGTATCAGCCCCTGTAAAGTGTCAAGCGTGGTGTTAGGACTCAGCTTGCAAATGACTTAGTGCCTCCTTGGCCCCCAGAGTCGGGGGGGGGCGGGGAGGGACAGACGCAAAACTGAGCAAAGCAAACAGGCACTGACATCAACACACCGAATGTCACCATGAGTACAGAGAACGCAACTTTCTGACCTGTCTGACTTGACAAGGCGTGGGGAAGGGCATGGGCTCCTGTGGGGACACGTGTAAGACACGGCCAGCACCGTGAAGCTAGGGAGAGAGCACTGCTTCTGGAGTCAGGCACGGCGGGTCCTTTGTAGGCGGCAGACTGCCACTGCGCAAAACGCCTGCACACGGCCACGCCAGCAATCCTCACGCCTGCACACGGCCACGCCAGCAATCCTCACACCGGCACGCCGAGCAGGGCGTTACTACACACGCAGTCGACAGGTAAGAACACCAAGGCTTAGGGAATACTTAGCTTGACAGACGAAGCCACCTGACCCAGGTCACGTGGCCAGTGCCTACACACAGGAACGGTAGGTCCAATGACCTTGGTCGATGACCCCTCTTTTGACCCTTATACCGTACCCATTCATACTCCGTTATACTGTCCGCACCTTGGTTTCGCCTGTTTCTAGCAGCCTGACCTCAGAAGGGCGCTTAACCTCCCTGAGACCTGCCCGCCCCACCTGCAACGCAGGAATGATTGTAATCAGAGTCGACGGTCAGCATGAAGCACACGGCCCCGCCCCGGACAGCAGTCTAGTGGCCCTGAGAGGGCTCCACAATGCCAGCGCAGTCACAGTGACATCAAGCAAGAACAGGACTTACCAGAAACCTCTGCAGCTCCCTCTGAACATCGATGACGGAGAAGAACGAAGCACTTACCTGTCTTTTTGCAGTGTCTCCAGGCGGATCAGAGGCACAGAAGGCCAAGTCAGGAGGAGAAATATTCTGCGAGTTGATCTACAGGTAGAAACACAGAAAAAGAAGAATTGAGGGGTGGGTGTTCTGGGGCTAAGAGGGGCAGATGCAGCCCCTGGATTCACGGGAACACAGCAATTTTATTTCAATTAGATGCCAGACACCTCCAGTCCGTTTAACAAATGCCCCCGGATGCGGGAACGGATCGTCAATTCCATTTTAAATCAGTCTCCACTGGGTGTGGCAGATCCCGTCTATGCCCAGGGTAGTTTTAAAGCAGCAAAAAGCAGCTGGCGGAACGGTGGGGGCGAGGGGGCGGGCGTAGCACGGATGGCCCTGCAGAGATGGAGTCAGGTGTGGTCTCCCGAGCCCACTCCTTAAACAGAGAAATAACAACAGCAACGATAGTAACAATGGGCGCTATCGACTGGCGGCTTATTGCGTGCCTGGCACCGCTGGGAGCGCGCGGGAGCCCCAGGAAAGAGGTGTCTGTTTCGTTTCTGTTCCATACACCAGGAAACAGACGGATTTTAACCCAAGGAATCGTCCTCAAAATCACGTGCTCTTAACCACTGTTCCGCACATCTCGGTCTAGCGCACAGGCAGGAATGAGGAGCACCGGAGGAGTCAGGCCCCCCCCCCAGGGATGCCAAGCTCAGCTCCCCCCTCAGAGCGTAAAACCCGGCTCCGCAGGGAATCTGGCGACGGCAGACGCCCGGGGCCGCCAGCACCGGGAGGGCCTCGGCGCAGCCCCGCGCATCCCCGCTCATCCCGTCGGGACTCCGCCCACCTAGCTGTGCAGTGGGTTCGAGACACGCCCCCCCCCCCGCACCACCCCCTCCGCCCCGCCCCCGCAGTCTGCTGGGGCTCGGTTCTGCAGAATCAGGCCTGGACCGCAGGGGTGCTCAAAAGAAAGTCCGCTGACGCCGCAATTACCCTGTGCGTGGCTTGCGCGGATTTTCCACGCCTGGAATGGCTGGTACGTAGTGGCGCTTTGGTCTGATGACAATCGCAAAGTGAAGGAAGGAGCAAAATATCAGGACATCAACAGATTCCGCGAGACAGGGTTCCAGGGACCCTTTCGCAAGCAGCCTGTACACATGAGGTGTTCTCAGAGGCAAGTGCCCCCAAACAACCCCTACATTTAAACCAGGACGTCTGCGTGCAGCACGGGGTGACACGTTTGGTGGCCATGGAGGAGCCAGGCTTGGCCCCCCCCCCCCCAGCCTTGATGCACAGCGCGGTGGAGAAAGGGCTCGTCGCCCCTGCATCCACGAGCCGTCTCTGCTCATGTTACTCGACAACATCAGTATGGAGTCTAGAGACTAACTCCAGAAAGTTCTAGAATTGCCCAAATAGGAAGAGCTAGCATGAGGCCTAGTTTAGGTATAAACTCAGGTGCAGGACCTAACTTTTCTAGGCTTCCATTTCTTCCACTCCAAAATGTGGTTGGTGACAGTAAGTGTTATTGAAGGGATTGGATCAAATAATGTACATTAGCCACTTAGGAGAGTACTGGGCACATCAGATGCTTAATAACTAGTAAACGATGTTAATTATGCCACAATAAAGCTGAAAAAGTATTAGGGTAACAATAGTTTTCATTGATAAATTTCTGCTGTTTTATTGTTGTTCTCAAGAAATCCAGAATGTGTGTGTGTGTGTGTGTGTGTGTGTGTGTGTGTGTGTGTGTTTATAAGCCGCCTTAGGGCTACAATAGCATGCTAACCTGCATTTCAAAGCCTGCATGGAGGTGACATGTGATCTGGGCTTTCCAGGAAGAGCTGCCTTGGGTGAAAGAAAGGGGTGAAGGGTCTTCCGACCAGAGAACCCTGCACAGACAAAGGGTCGAAACTGTCTGCCATCTTGGTAGCTGGGGTGCCCGACGCCCCGCGGGGGAGCTGCCTTGTTTCCTGGTGGTTTCAGAAGCCTGTGCTTCACCCACCAAACGACATGAGGTCGTCGATGGCACACTTTCCATCTTTATCCAAAGCTCTAGTTTCCCCTCCTGACCACTGTGGCTTGGCTCAGGGGTGACACAGGATTCTGACTGTGGGGATCCCTAGCAACCCTGGAAAGGGAGATGTACAGAGCTCCCAAAGTCTCTCTGGTGTGAGCTGCAGCCAGAATATCATCATTCATTAACATTCTTCCATAATGAAAATCAACGTTCCTCATTCGTTTGTTTTTCTCAACAAATGCTCATCGAGCATCCACAGTGCCAGACACTGCCAAGTGCGGGGAGCACACTGGTGAGTAAAGCAGACGTAGCCCCCACCCTCACAGTCCAAAACGAGAGACAGACATTACCCAAGAGAGCAAACAAGTATCCCGTCACGGATAAATGACGCCCGGTCACATGAAAATGAGCCGAGATGTGGTCATGGAGGAAAAGCGGGTGGGACATCTCTTTAGACTGGATAGAGAAGAACTTCTTGAGAGGGGGACATCTTGGATGAATCCTGCATCATCAAAAGGGGATCAGTCGTGCAGAGAGCAGAGGGGAGAGAGTTCCAGGGGTGAAGGAAGGAGAGGCATGAGGATGTGAAGGTGGCCGAGGAGGCTCGGGGGAGGAAGTGGCCGTTTGACCTGCAGGCTGGCCTGACCTGGAGAAGAAAGCGATGCAAGGAAATGCTGATGTTAATATCTCTGCAACAACAAGAGCAGCATCCATTCCACAGCCCCAGATGCCTCACGACGCACTTACTTCCTGCTCCCTGCTACTTCCCAGCCCACCACCCTGTCACAAGCCAGCGGGCACCAGCCCTTCCACTGACATGAGGCAGCTGGCGCTGACAAGGCCTGACCCACCAAAAACACAGTGAACGGTGGGAAAGCCAAGCGCTGGACTTAGAACTTGAAACCCCCGTCGGGCCCTCCCAGCCAGGCTGCATGGACTCCCCCAGAATCGCTCTTTAATGACAGGAGGCCACGCGCTCAACCCTGAACGCTCACAAAGAGCCTCCGATCCTCGCGAGGCTCTTGCCTTGGACCAGGGCGCCTGTGCGAAGGTCCCATCCTCCAGCTTCAATGCTCCCTGTAAACATGACTTGCTCTCAATGTGACTCTCATAATCAAGAAAATAAATTAGATCCCAGAATCTCTTACTCTGGATAACAGCTTGTTCCAGGAAGTCATTAATGCAGTAAATCAAACCCACAACTGTTGACACCACGAAAGTGTGTTGTTTACCTTTCTTTGATTCAGCTGAGTATCAATTAGCTCAGTGATATTTACATAAATATCTCGATTTGGAGGACGGAATTGTCCATCTGCTTCTGGAAAAATTTAATTAGGTCCGTGTTGCTAGGGAAGAAGAAATTAATTCTTTCCAGCATTAACCTTTTCAGTTAATGTATGTTTTGTACTGTATTGTGTAATATGCCTTGCTATGTAAATTGAACAAACTGGAGCATTTCATACTGGGAAAATGATGTTTTTTAAGCTGAAAATATATCTCTTTTTCCAAGTCTTGAAAATAAATGGATATTTTTATGCTCATACACACACATTTCCTGTTGGTGAAGTTTTATTTCAATTTAACTTCTCGAAGGTTTCTCTTCGGTGTTGCATGTGCCCGTTAGTCTGGAAAGGATGCTCACGCCCACTCGCTCACCTGAGTAGCTTCCACTAGGCCTCTCCTCACCAGTCAGGGGTACCAATCCCGCAGGATAATACGCGGTCACAGAATGTGTTAGTGTAACCATGGATGGATCTCCCGCAAGCCTGTCTTCTAAGGCCTAAATTCTAAAAGAGTTTTAGTAAAAAATTGTATGAATATTAGAACTATAAGAATGTAAAAATGATGGATGTGTACCAATGTGGAGACTAAAGCCGAGCAAAGACAAATAAAGATAGTTTGATTTACTGGGGATTATGAGATATGCTTTTCTCTTGTGTGCGTTTGCTTTGTTTTTGTTTTGTTTTTTATGGAATTCTATTTAAGGTAGCCACGATATTACATATGAAATAAGAAAAACAGGACAAAGAAAAAGTTTCAATGAACTGACATTTAAAAATCAATGATATTTAGCAAAAATTAAAAACCCTCACCAACTCTAAATAGTATAAAAACACTTTTATTAACTTGAGAGCATTCATGAGAATACTCTTTTGTTTAACTTAATTAAAGAATCTTATTAATTACATTTTTTTTTTTTTTAAATCTCTCACAAACATCTGCCTTGCTGCTTGTGGGCCACACAATAGGCTGCTTAGCTAATTTCCTTCTTTCCTTCCTCGTTTATTACTGATTCCACTAGCCAGAGAAGTGCTGAAATAACTGGGCTATTCAGAGCAAACACTGACGATTATTTTCATGAGTTATGTCTGTCCCACCAGACAGACTCCATTAGAACTTTCCAGAACAGTACAGATGGAAGGTTCCCAGGGCACAAGTTCATCCACTTGTTATTCCAAATAGCCAGGCAGCTAACTTATTGACCAATTAAGCAGCAAGCCTTGAGTTTTCAAAGAATTCTCTTGTTCTAAAAAATGTCTGATTCTCACAAAAGAGGTTTAGAGAAGTGGTATATGCCATGCCCCCGAGGTCCCCAGAACTTCCTCGTTCTTAAAAGGGTACTCTATATGGAGCTGGGTTTGCCCCTCACTCTGCCATTTACCCACCATGTGACTTTGGGTAAATCGCTTAATTCTCTGAGTTCCAATTATGCCAACTGCCCAACTGACCTCGTCTGTATCATGTATATAAAATACTGTTTACCGTAATTTTATTCTTTCCTGAATTACAAACTGAGCACCTACGAGGTTCCAAATTTTCTGCAAGGTGTTTAGCACTCAAAAAGGAAAGACACAGAATCTCGTCTTAAGAATCCCGTAGAGAAAACAGACACATGAACCGAGCAGAAGGTGCTGTGGGGCCACGGGTATGGGAGGAGCAGGACCCCCACGCATCCTGGCGTCATGGAGGCTTCACAAGGCAGATGATGTTCCAGCTGATCCTAAAGGAGAGAGAAGGAAATGGGATGGCAATCACCACGCCACAGAGCCAGCACCTTGGAGCACTCGTCAGGGCCGGAGCTAAGGGAATGTGTGGGAAGGGAGACAATGTGAAAAATATAAGGCTGAAGGAGAAACAATAACAGATTCTTGAGAGTTTTATGTGCAAATATGTTTTTAAAAATCCTTAGCACCATTGGCTCTTATTTTGACTTAAGTCTTCTATGAATTTTCACATTCCCCTTTTATCATTACTGCAATCCTATAAGGTAGAGACTATTATTGAAAAAAAAAAAAAAAACCATAATATTCACACAACAGCTGATGTTAATGTGGCATCAGACCTGATCCTCAGAAGAGTGAAAATAGAACAGTCTGTGGTATTTTGTTATGGCAGCCTTAGCAAACAAATACAGTTCCACAACGATTAGGCTCTGAAACCAATCTAAGTGCATTTCTGCCCATCGAAGGCCACTAGTCCTCCTGTCGGGACCCAGCATCAGCTCTGGGGTACAGAAAGGCCCTGGAACAGCTGGCAAGAACAGGAGGCTGGTCCCAGACCCTGAATGGTTCTGAGCAGTGAATTTCACCCTGACAACAATGCAGCCTTTAATATGATTGACAGCTGAGGTCAGGACGGCAAACCAGAACAGCAACACTCGAAGTGTGGTCCCAGCATCCAGAGGGAGCTTGTGAGATGCAGATTCTCAGGTTCCACACCCGACTCTTTTGGCCTGGGGCCCAGAGACTTAGGTTACAACAAGCTCTCCAGCTGAATCTTTAAGACGCGAGGTTTGGGAAGCTCCGGGCTGGAGGTTTCTAAATGGTCTAATGGCTTACGGCACTCCTGACCGACACTGTGCATTACAGTGGTCTGGGACGGACATGTGAAATGTCCCCACAGGGACTAGAAGGGGTAAATACCTAATTTTGCAGCAAACAATTATTGAACACTTATTCTGCACCAAGTCCTATGTGATGCTCTGAGGATTCTCAGAGTATAAACAGAATGGACCCTGATTCCTCGGCACTTACGGTCGTATCCGTCATGTCATGCGAGGAGTAGCATGGCAGACAAACCCTCAGGGTCAGCAGAATTGGCCACTTGCCTGCAGAGTGCCCCCACTGTGGTCCAGACTGGAGGTACAAGTGGAGATACTGAGACTTAGACAAGCTTTTATCAAGGGACCCTGTGTGGATCGTCCTTTATTCAGACGTGTGGTTTGTTATCCCAGGACCACTAGCGGCTCTTCCCCCGAGGGCAGCGTCCTATCGAAGCATCACTTTCAAAGTCACCCCGGCCAGAAGCCTTGGCACTTCCCTACCTCCTTGGTACTCTGAGGCACTGTGCTAAGTCTGCACTCCCCCAGAAGCAGGCCCTAAGACAGGAACTCGGTACAGGTTCCTTATTTGGAAGGTGACTCCAGGAAGCACGGCACAAAAGCGAGGAAGTAGAACAGCAGCAGGAGGAAAGGCAGCGAACTGGTGTTAACTAGCAAGTCACCACTGCGAGAATCTGGGGCGCATCCCCCGTGGGGACCCCCCGGAAGACTATGAAGCCCAACTTAGACGTGGGCTCCCAAAAGGTGAAGAAGCCGGGGTGCACCTGCCCGTTGCCCTTCCTCGCTGCCCGAGGACTGCTCCTGGCGTCCAGCCCTGGCTCTTCTGGCGTGGCCGGCACACCGAGAGGGGCCCTGCGGTAGCCAGAGGCACCCATGACGCCATAGGTGTGGGGCGACTGTCTGCAGGGGATCCCCGGGGGAGCTGAGGGATGCAGGTGATTCCAGCGACAGCTATCCTGCAGGACATCTTACCAGAATATCTCTTTAAGAAACAAATACCTGCATCTCATACCTGAGCTCTGCAAAATCATCACCCCTGAGGAAACCTACTGTTCCCTCCTCCTTGTGACTCTCCAGTTGGGCAAGACAGAGTTCCTGCTACAGTTTCTGCAACCATCCTTATATCTTATGGAATAATTCAATGCATTCCAATGAGTAGACAGCGGTTAAAACACAGAGAGAGTTTGATTCTGGACAACAGCAAAGACAACGTTTCTGTTCCCCCGCACGTGACCATGGCGAAAAAAAAAGGAGGAGTCAGTTAGGAGTTTAAAATACTGAAAATCACAGGTGGATCCTAATCATTGCCTGCAAAAGGCACGCTAACGGTCTGGGGATGCCAATGCAAGTTCTTGGGGTGCAGACACCCTATCTTCCTCCTTACTGCCCCCCTGGTACCCACGGCAGTGCCCACGCAGGGCAGGACGCCTTGTGAGCGTGTAGTCTGCTGGCCAAGGTAGAACTGCAGAGCTTTCAAGGGTTCTGAGTGTGCCTCATTTCACATAAGTCTAATTTGCTTAAAAATTCTTTGAGTTTCAAATGGACATGTTGAAAATTCACGCTTTCATTCACTTTTAATGAGAACTTTCTTTCTTCAAGAATAATCTGCAGGCTGCCATACAAGTCACTCCACAGCCATCTGGAAGACTCGTGTTGCTACTTAGAAGTGCTAAAAGGGATCTAGATGGAGACTGGCTCCCGGGGAAGCTGGAAACGAGGGGAAGCACGCTTCAGCAACACCCGCCGCCCGTCCCACCTTCCTGTCCCCCCTCCTTGTCCTCCGCTCCCCTGGGCGTAGACTGCATGCATCCCTCCAAGTCACACAAACGCTTCGAAGATGTAAGATGCCACTCTTCCCACAAAAACACTTCGTTTTACCAAGGATACTGGGAGGAGGAAATGCTTATTTCTCAAGGATGCCCAATAAAGACCGTATTTCAGGCGTGGTGAGTCCAGGCTGGAGGGTCGATCACCGACAAAACGATGTGTCTGGTGCACCAGGCATCACGAGACATTAGCCGATGCGTCTGTTTATGAGAACCCTGGTCATCGATGGCTCCATTCAGAGCACTTTAAAAGGCTGTCAGGCACTGGCCTTGGCACTGAAGAAACACAGGTGAGAAATCCGTGGCCCTAAACACAAGAGCACACACTGCAGGGTCATGTGATGCCCAGCATCCAGACAACTGCACTTGCTGGGGAAAGAAACGATGACCTGGACATGGACCCGTACAAGAAAGCATGCTACAAGCACGGTGCTGTGGGAGGCCGGAGGACACTCTAGCTCTGCTAGGATGTCCCAGGAGCCTGAGGAAGCAGGAAAAGCTCAGCTGAGCCTGGAAGCAGAAAGAGCAGAGCGACAGGGAGGAGGATGGATAAAGGCTCATGGCTCCTGCAACTGCAAATCAGACAAGCAAAAGAGCTAGAAAGACGGGCTGAGCGTGCGTCTGGAAGCAGACAGTGGCCGCAGGTCACACGCAGCGCTGCCACCCGTCCAGTGTGTCACCCTGAGGGACAACTCTGCCCGTCTTTGCTTTGGTTTCCTCATTTTAAAAATGAGGATTATAAGAGACCTGCCTCCTAAGCTCGTTATGATGATTAAATGAGCTAATAGATCTCAGGCACTTACATAGTACCCGACACAAAATGAGAGCTGTAACATCGTTCGCTGTCATTACCACTATAAAGAATGTGGACCACAAAGGCGGTGTCTGGTTGATTTGCTCCTGGGATCTGGTAAATATATTTTTATGTATACAGCGATGCATTCAACAAACATTCGTCAAGGGCCTGTTGTACATCATGATAGGTAGATGTGGCCTTTGTCCTCCAGAGACTGAGTGCAGGACAGCAGGAAGCAGGCAGGAAACCAGCCTTGCAGGGTCACTACAGGTGTCTGCAGGAGACAGGGGAAGGTGGGCACAAGGAAAAGGACATGGACAGCGAGGCACGAGGGAGGCACTTTGACCCGAGTCTCAGCTCTTGGGCTAACCTCTAGAACATCCACGTCCAAGTGCTTGTCTCGCTCAGTGCAACGACAGGGCAGGGCAGGGACCTGGAAGCCTGGAACAATCATGGAGACGGGAACGGAAGGGAACTCAGGTGCTGTCACCTGCTATTTACCCAGAACGCACCTGACGGCGGAACATGAAACTCTTGCTGAGAAGGAATGGCAACAGAACTCACGGGGCGGGCAGCTCAGAGAAGAGGGAGGTGGAGGGGAGTTCGTGCCATTCTGTGAAGTCGGGGCTGCATCTGAAGAACGAGGTCCCGTGAGCAGTGTTTGCACACGAGCCGCCTGGAGACGATGCTGATACGCGTCTCTTCCAAACGACACGCACGCTCCTCTCTAGCTAAAGAATATTTCCTCCCTGGAGATTCTTTAGTGATTCTAACCCATCGGCTATTTTAAGACCCAGATTTATTATTTTCCCTTGTGTTTCTAAAAGGTTTTGAAAATCTCATCCTTCTCTTTTATTATCTTCACACATCCTCCCACCTAATTCACCAAAGAAACGTACTCCAGAGTCACCATCGTGTGCTGGTCCTGTTTGGAGACAGCAGCTGCACATCATGAAAAGGATACAGTCGGGCTTCGTCTGGCTGTCTTAGGTCAGGGGACACACTACGAGGCAGTGGGGGAGGAGGAGGGACGAGGCTGTCTAGTTCTTTATGTTTGCACTTTGAAAGTACCATTTTAAAGGGCCTCCTTTCAATAAAGAAAATGACATAAATTTGATATGACAGAGTAAGTATGGCATGAGCAGAAAAAAATGCACTTCTAGGATCTTTTATGTTTTCTGATGCAGATATACAATTAATTCTTAGGAAAGAGAAGAACAAAAATGTCATATCATTGTAAGAAACTGACATTGTAGCCCCTAGCCTATTTGTTGGCAATTAATGAAAAAGATTCTCATTTTTTGTTTTGGTCTCAGCTCAGAGGGCCTTTTTTTCTGGAGAAATAACATGATAAGCAGAAGCAATTCCTAAAAGGATTTGAGGACGCTGGTGGTAGCGGGGATGTACACAGCGAGAGGAATAAAATCAGAGTGATTGAATTAAAGTTGTCTTTTAGCAGCCACCAATATACTAATTGATTCAGGCAAGAATCAGCAATGGATGTTCTTCCCATTACCACTGCTGCATGGCAATTATTCCAAATCCCAGAGACTCGAATGGCCATTTCATTGTGATCACATTTTTGTGGATCAGGAACTCAGGACGTGCTTGTCTGGGCCGTCCTCACGGCAGTCACTCGTGGGGTTGCAGTGAGAAGTCAGATGGGCTGCAGCCATCTACAGGGTTCAACCGGGCTGGAGCATCTAAGGTGAGTCGCTCACATGGTAACAATTGGTGCTGGCCTTTGCTGGCAGCTCTGCTGGGCTGTTGGCCAAAGTGTCTACTCTCTCCCCACCATGGCAAATTCAGGGTGGTCAGATTTCCTATAGGTGCCTTGCTTTTCCCAAGGCCACCATCCCAAGAGGACAAAGCAGAAGCTGCATGGTCTAAAAAGAGACAGTCTCCAAGGTCACAGCGTCACTTCCCCTATGCTCTAGTGGCCAAGGCCACCATGGCCTTATGCAGTTAGCGGGAAGAATGCAGACCTCACCTCTCAATGGGAGGAGTCTCAAAGACTTGGGGGCCATGCTTTATAAACCACTGCATACGGGTAGGAGTTTTATTGGAGAAGAGGATGTTTACACAGCTTCAAAGTATTTCTCAGAGCTTATCTCTTTATTAAAAAGGAAATATAGATTCTTTTACGATGGAGAAATCTGACAGAGACCACCTTAACCAAGTGAGCCCAGTCAATATCACCAATAACGGGACGTATTGCACTGTGTGCCTTCTCATGTGACGCGCTGAGAGGACACTTGAATCTAAACCGACCTTAACTGAGGGACATTCCGCAGAACAACGGGCCTGTGCTGTTGGAAGCGTCGGTGTGACTAGCAGATGCCGTCAGCGCCGCCCCTGCACCCCGCACGCCCTCAGCACCCTCCGTTCCGGCCTTGAATCTGGAAGTGTCCAGAGGACGTGCTGGAAGTGCCGGGGGAGCCGGTACCCCGAAAACCCACCCTAACACAGTCATGGAGGACAAAAGCGGAGACTGAGGGTCGCTCCCAATCAAAGGCAAGTGGAGCACATTCACGGGTGATAAGAGGTGATGTACGGTCTTGGAACGGAACCAAGATTTGGAATAAAAATGCTGTGAATGAGATTATTGGGACAATTAGCAAGATTTGCATATAGGCTGTAGATGAGATAATACAGTAGGGCACCTCCCCGCCCCATTATCCGCGGTTTTGCTCTCTGCGGTTTCAATTACCCACGGTAAACGGCAATTCGGAAATATCAAATGAAAAATTCCAGAAATCAACAGTTCATAAGTTCTAAATTGCATACATCCCCCTCTGTCCTGCCCAGGACGAGACTCATCCTTTTGACCGGCATCTCTACACTGCGGTTGCGACCCGCCCGTTAGTCACTTAGTGACAGTCTCAGTCGGTCATCTGGTCAACTCCTGCAGTGTTGCAGGCTTGTGTTCAAGTCACCCTCATTTTACTTAATAATGGCCCCAAAGCACAAGAGACTTGGATACGCCAAAGAGAAGCCATAAAGTGCTTCCTTTAAGTGAAAAGGAAGTTCTCAACTTAAAGAAAAAAAAAAAATTGTATGCTAAAGCTGCTAAGATCTACAGGGAAAGACAAATCTATTCATGAAACTGCCTAATTTATAAATTAAGTTTTATCATAGGAAAAAACATAGTGTATACAGGGTTTGGTACTGTCTTCCATAAGAGAGACGTCGTGAGCCTGAGAGCCTGAGTCAAGTCTTGGGGAAGCCTGACCTGTGACGTCAGGCTGACGGGGAACGCACCGGTAAACGTGGCTGCTGTGGTCCACGTCCTGTCCTCCCTTCCTAGGAGAAGGGATGCTCGTGTGGCTGCTGCGGAGGCCTCCACAATCGCCCAGGGTCTTGGTGGACCGCACGCTCACCGAGAGTCGAAAGTGTCGCCAAGGAAAGCTAATCTGAATTCAGATTTGAATCACTGGCGCTCCAATGTGCTTTATTATTTTATGCAACTCAGAGGAACCTCGTCAATCTAACCTGATCTTTACAGAGGAGGAAACCGAGGCCCGGGCAGAAGCAGGTGTTGTTGGAGCAGCGCGCAATTAGCAGACGATGCGGACACAGAGCCGCAGACGACCCCGGCGCTGATGCCTCTGGGGAGAGGCACTGGCATTCCCAGGCTTGATGTTTCTCTAATTTTTATAAATCATGTTCTTCCCCCTTGTACTGAACTGGAAATGCTCTGACAAGCTTAGAAATGTTAGCAGACCATCTGAGAACGCTGGCACCCAGTGGAGTTAGAAATATGGAAAAAGGGTAGTCAGTGCGCTTGACATCCTTCTCCCTTCGGATGTTCCCAAAAGGTGGCCTGGGGAATGGTCCGTGAATGCTAAGGATGTAGACCGCGGGCAGCCGAGCCCTGCGAGGTAGAGAGAGTGGGCGCCAGGCGGCCAGGAGCCTGGGACAGGGACGGGTCCGCAGGGCCTGACATCAGAAGAAACCAGGTGCCTGAGAGTCTGGAGAAGAACAATTGCACTGTACGGTAGGGAGCAGGGTATAAAACCTTACGGAGAAAAGCCGGCCCAGACTGGCACGTGCGGAGGGGGCGTGGGGAGGGAAAGCGTGTCTTCTCCACAACTGATCTGGCAGAATTTGATCTCTCTGGTTTTTAAAATGATACCCTCTCCCCAATCCCATTTCTTTCATTATAAAAATATGGGTGCATGTGTACAATGTATATTGATACGTGTTTATGCACGTGTGTATACGTGTGTAGTGTGTGTACGAGAGTCTGTGTTGTCCCAAGCGCCTTGTCCCTGCCCCCTGCCACACGTTTCTTTTCTCTCCCTCATAATCTCTAGGTCTGGCAACGAGCTCTAAAGCCCTCGCAGCTGGGATCCGGCTTTCTCTCCCTTTCCCCTTGGGCTGAGATGAGATGCACACTTATATTTGAAAGAAGTCCAATCAGCAAAGTAACTCAAACTGCCCACTATTTAGCTCAGGATCATACAGCTGGGCGTTAAGGCGACTCTGAAACTTAATTCCAGCTGTTGCCGGATGCTTCCTGGAGAAAGTGACCACGCCTATAGAGGTCAGAGTATGCGCATTTGCACAGGTGGGCAGGCTCTGGATTTAACGCCCATCCACAGTGCTTTGTGTCAGTCCTAGGAGCGGCGGTGTTTAGAATGCGTGAGCATGCTTGGAGGGATGATGCATTTTACGAAGCAATCATCAAATGGACATGCTGTCTGCCTCTGCCACCGTGATTGATGCTTGCCCATCAGTGGAGTGAAGATTCGATCTGCCAGCCCAGCAGTGTAATCAAAACATTACCCACTCTGAGTCCCAGGACCTGATGAGAAACTTGGTAGGGGGTTGTTTTTATTGTTGTTGTTGTTATCATACCCTTGAGGGGCCTCTGTGACGATTATAACAGGGAATTATAACTGATTTCTCTTGCAGTTCATTGCAATTTACCACTTTGCTCCTCTTGTCAAAAACTCAATATAATTTTCAACCAAAAAAATAAGGCACTACATTATGATAATGGCATCAGCATTTCATCTATCAGCAGGAACTGAATGCATTACTTAACACATTTCAGAGAAATTCGTGATGAACTTGAATAGGTGCTCTTTTGGAAAAAAATAGACTTATATCTTTGGACCATCACTTAAGTTTGGGGAAAGCCTGGCAATCTGGCCTACTGGAGACGAGGGGGCCTTTTAGGACTGACTCACACCTGTTGATAGGCTGGGACAGGGATAATGAGAATCAGCCAGAAGGAAGCTTACAACTGGGCAATGACTGCTCCAAATCCCACAGCCACTGGCTTGGAAGAGCCATCTGTCCAGAACTGATTGGCTCAGAGTGCTGGCATACTGAGATAATGAGTCCAAGGTCATAGGGTCAAGTTCGTGTACATCTGAGCCAACCAGCTTGCAAGAAGTAGTAGAGACTCCCGCCAGCCGCATTGGCTTTGTGTGCATAGAGCATCAATCGCCAAGAAGAATAATGGCAGGAGAGGGTGGGAGCCGGCCCATCCAATTCAGAAAGTTTTGATCAAGCACCTCCTTGGACCAGATATGTCCTCCCAACTAAGTGGAGTTAGCAAAGACAGCAAGGCCCAGTCCCTGACCTCAAGAATCTCACAGTCTGGTGGGTGACTCAGGGAGGAAGACTAGCCGTCCCCATGAGAGCTGGAATAATGGAGGAGACAGAAGCTACAACAACAAAGACCGGGAGATAGTATCGCAGAGGAAAGGCTGCCAGGACCAGGCGGTATTTTAACGGGGACTTTGAGGATAACTGTTACTCCATCTTTGAGAGATAGGGAGTGAGGATGGGGTAAGTGTGTCCCCGGGGTAACCTCAGATCCCTCTACCACAGGCCTCTGCTCTTCTCTCTACACCTCCACCACCGTCTATGCCTCAGCAACCACTTGACTGTCTTCGCCCATCACGGCCTAGACACGGTGTTTCAGTCTGGGTCCCCCAGAAGCACACGAAGCCAGGAGTCAGCACACTTTTCCTATAAAAAGGGCCGTATGAAATACATTCACTGTTCTGGGCCATCCTGTCTCTGTCGCGTCTATCCGACTTGCTCTAACTTGTATGAAATCAGCTGTAGACAAAACGTAAAGGGGGTGATCTGGCTGAGTTCCAATAAAATGTTCTTAACAAAAGCAGGCGACAGACTGGATTGGCCCATGAGCTGTGGCTTGATGAGCCCGGTTGCACGTGGCAGACTTGGGAGCAAGCAGTTTATTGTTAGCGAAAGGAACCGAGGCAGGAGAGGAGGCACGTGACCGGGAAGGGAGCGGCCAGCAAGCATTGTGTTTTAAAGCCAGTGACTAAAGTGAGCTACAGGAGCTTAATCCCGTGGGGAAACCACGTAAAATGGTAGAAAAAGAAATCTCGGAATGATCTTGGCCAACCGGAAAGGGAGCCGGGGTATCCACACCCCACGTACGCGGATCATAGTTCCAGGGCTCTCCCTGGGGTCCCTGGGGGTCAGGGTTCCCAGGAATCACAGCCCCCAGACTCCCAGGCAGACAGGACATGTTCCACCTCTGACCAAACACAGAGACGCAACACCGGCCCTCAGCTGGCCTGCGGGAACAGGGGCACGGACCCAAGGGAGGGGCGTGACAGGGACGGGGCCCGTAGCAGCCCATGGCTGGCACCACCCGGATCCAGCCATGCCTCACATTCCGCTGACTCGATCTTTGAGCTGATTCTTCAGGAAGATAACTGAAACGTCTTAAAAGAAGACAGCGCACATTGGAAAAGCCGCAGTCCGCACCGCGGCCGACGCCGAGGCCACAGCGGGCCGGCTCAGCGCCTCCCCCATTCCAGAGCTCGCTCGCCCGCGGCCGGCACTCTTCCTGGTCTGGGTTTCTTGCCCGATGGGTTAACTTCACCCTAAGGTTTCCTTAACCACGACCACGTATTACATTGAAAACAAAATCTTTCATAAAATCAAATGGTGAGACCATAAATACATCTCTTAGTATATAATAGATGCTCAAAGTTGCTAATTCCCGGCCTTTAAGTTGTACTCGCATGCAAGATGAATGGGATGTACCTACTTCACAACAAAATAGAGCTTTTTTTTTTTTTGAAACGCTTCTTCTGCCTCATTTCACATGCTAACGTGTTCTTGCCAAATCCAGCTGTTGTTGGCTCATCGGAAAGAGTTCATTAGTGTCGATTCTTCTGGTGCTTCCCTGCTAGATATGTAGCCTGTCCCTGGAGTACAGCAGCAGCACCGGCGGCTGATCCGGCCCAAAGCCAGAGAGAGGACCTGAGTCCAAAGGCGCTCTCCTCTCTGTCGCGCTTCTGGTCTCCCCAGTGGCGCCCTGCAGAGTCCGACTCAGTGGGAGAGGAAAGTTCTCGCCCCAGCATTACGGACTTTTCAGAACCCTGGGGCTCTTCTGAACAGCGTATTTTCAGGCTCGTGTCATTGCCTGCCTTTGCTCCGGCAGTCTGGAAAGGAGGTCAGGAGAATGACTCCCATCCTTTGACCCAGGTGGCCTGGAGAGGCCATGCCAGCCGAGCTGGTGGCAATCTCTTTGGTGGATTTATGATGGAGGGTGTACTCTGGGGTCCGCTGGTGGTGAATGCTGGTGGAATCAGATTCTTCTGGCTCCAATCCTGGTGAAGGAGAAGCGGCCATCAAGAATGAGTCAGCATGGCCCAAATGAGAGTCTGTCGAAGGAGAGAGAGAAGCGCTCTCTCTCTCTCTCTCCCACCTCTCTCCCCAGCCCAATGAGAGCGCTGTGGGGGAGGCTCACAGCTAAGTGTCAGCAAGCAGACCGTGGTCCAAATCGGGGAGGAGTCCCAAAGTTCAAGGAGAGAACAATGTCCACCGCAGCCCACACGCAGCAGCACCACAGAGCTCAGCGCGGGCTCCTGGGTCATCCCCGAGCTCCGGGCTGTCCGCTAGCCATGCGGCTGGGCAACCTGTATCATGTACGGTCTCGGTATCCCCATGTGTAATGCATGCCGTAACAATTCTGCCAAGATTCTGAGCAAGGACTCAAAACTAAGGCCATAATGTTAAAACCTTTTGTAAACCATTAAACACTTTACAATTGCAACACGACACGTTAGCGTGGGGCTGGATGTGGCTCCAGTCAGACATCTTGGGTTCGAGTCCTGGCTCTGCTTCTCATTCATTAGGAGATGTCAGCCCTCTCGGCCTCAGTGGTCTACTTGGGAACATTAAGAAAGTAGCTCCTGCTGCAGAGGTCTGCCATGGAGATTAAGTGACCACGATCGGAGTTACTTGGGAGAACAGGCGTCTATTTGCATGTGTCCCAAGCACTGACTCTGGTGGGTGGAGCTTAGAGGGTATAAAGAAATGGGTGGTTTTGAATGAATGAATGAATGAGTGAGCAACGTAGAGCGTAGTGACACACCCAAACACTAACAGTAGTAACAACGACAATGATAACTACATATTTTATTAAGGAAGGCGCTACTAACCACCTGTGTTATCGTATTTAAGCCTCGTGGTGACTATAACGAGGTAGTTCTTTAATCAGCCTGGTTTGTCACATGAGGAAAGCAAGGCTTATGGGAGTTAGTAACTTGTCCAGAATAGCCCACAGAAAAGCCAGGATTCAAAACACCTTCTTGACCCTAGAGACCATGCTACAGACAGATGTGCACACGCAGGTGTCAGGAAAGGCTGGGGACAGTGTCGCGTGCATCTGCCACACCGCACATCCATGACGCTTAGGATCCTGGTGCCATCCTCTCCCCATTTCACAGAGGAGAAAGCCGGGGACCGGCGAGGTTACCTAACCCGCTGCAGTATTAACCCCGAGGAGGCGACAGAGCCAGGATTTGAACCCACCAGAGTCTGTGCTCCATGCACACTAGATACCGCTCCACAGACACATACAGCCACACGGGAGAGGTGCACACACGCCTGCCTGTGCATGTGCATACACGCACACGCACACACACAAACACATGCTCACACACATACATGCACACATGCACACATGCATGCACGTATGCACACATGCATGCACATGGACACACATGCACACGTGTGCAAACGCTCATACACACACATACACACGTGTACACACGCACGCACACACACACTCTCTTTCTCCCCTGGCTTTCCTCCTCTTGTTCTGCAAAGCCCTCACTGACCCCTAAAGGAGACGGACAAGCCCACTGTCACAGTCATGAGGTTTGGGGGACCGGAAGTCCCGGGGGAGGGACACGGTGCAGGGAGGGCGCTGGGCTTGTGCAGGATGCACCACAAGCCACGAATCCTGAAGAGTCCGGGGTTGCTGAGTTTCATTCACACTGGCAGGGGGACAAGGACACGTGAGCAACCGGCCTCTCAGTGTCTCCTCAGGCCCTCGCGGGTGCTCTTTGGGCTGTTGGTGGCACATCAGCAGTTTCTCTTGCGATGGAAAAACCGCCCGCCTTTCGGGGGGAGAGGGGCACCACCTCACTCAGGGGCCTTCAGTGACTTCCGAGAGGAAGGAAAGGGCTAGGTCTCTGCAGAGAAGGCAGGGCGTCTTGGAGGACAGAGGAGACGAATGCCCCAGGCCCTGGAGCTCAGAGGGGCGAAACCCGCCCCGCCATGCACGCCCAGCTCGACTACACATCCATGGGGTCTGCACCTGCGGTGCGCCCCGCCCCAGGCCACGCCCTCCCCGCCGCCCTTCTCCTCACAGCCCACGTCACACGTCACACGTCACACACATCCCCACGCCTTCGCGCTGCGCTCGGGAAGAAGGAGCACCCTTCGGCGTGGCCAGCAAGAGCCTGCCCGACAGGCTTGGGCCAGCGCCTGACCCCCACCTCCTGCCACTCCCCAGAACGCCCCACGTCTGCACGGCAGGCGGCCTCCGTGCCAGCGTCTGAGCTGCTGCCTCCGACCAGGACGCCCTTCCCTCCCCGCCTCCCCTGCGCACACCTCCACCTTGGCTCAGAGTTCAGCCCCGCGTCTCCGCTCCCCAAATCCCACCGCCCCGCACTTGCGCACAGCGCCCCCGAATCTGCTTTCAGACCCCGTACGGGTCCCGCAGCGGCCTGCACAGCCCCGGTTTAGAACGGACGCCCCAATGTATGGGAGTCCCCAACGCGCCTGTTCGCTGAGCTCCTACAGGACCAGGACTCACTCGTGCCCGAACCCCGAACCCCACGCACGAGGCCTGGCACATAGCGCGTCCTGAATGAATGCCTGCAAATTACCCTCATTACTGCACTATTAGAATCAAATGAAATGACGGATGCAGATTTTTTGGTAACCTGACAGTAACTACATAAGCTAAATGCACTATTTCATAATGACTAACGAGATAGAGAGAATTTTGCCCAATTTGTCTGTTTGAAATACATTTCTAACAAAAGAAATGGCAGATAATTTTAAAGTGCTATTCCTTATCCGTACTACCAGCAGGGTATTTACTCCTTTATGTTTACTTATAAACACAAGGATTTTAAAAAGTTTATCTGTGTATATAGGTGTCATTTTGTTTTTATTTTTATCCTGCCATATTCCAAAAAAGATTATCAGGCAACTTTTAAAGACATTAACATTTTCTATATTTCCCACCATCCCAGCCTTGCCAAAGAAGTAAAAATATTGCATTGACTAAATTTCAGAATATTCCAGAATAGCTTTGTTTGTGAGTTTTCCTGACTGGGTCCACAGAACGGGGCAGGGGTGGGGGGGCAGGAGACGTCAGGGTTTGCGCCTGGCCGGGGCTGCAGGGGTCTCTAGAGGGGTGAAACCGGGGTGCGAGAGCCTTCTGGAAAGTGAGTGGTCAGACCAGCTCAGATGCTTGAAAATCACAGTGATCAGAACTTACCGTGTATCCTGTTGTAAACACTCTCCACGCATATTCTTGTTTAAATCTCACCATGAAGAAATCGCGTTGGTTACCAATTTTGCATTCGAGGGCCTGAAGGTCACCAAGATGGGCCAATCTGTGCCAGTCGTGGGGGCAGAAGCCATGCCCAGGACCCTCTGCCTCTCATTTGAGGCTCTCAAGCTCTGGGCTGAACGCCGCCCAGTCTGCGTGAGTGAGGAAGGGTTCACCTCACCTGTGACCTCTAACCTGAGATGTGAACTGCAAGGGAACCACCCACCCTGAGGTCAAAGCCACCCCCAGAGGCAGGAGCAGGTCAGAGGGGGAGCAGCCATCACCGAGTAGGTAGTAGGGAAGAAGAGGGCTGGGGTTGAGAGAGACCCAGGTTCAAAGCCTGGGCCCTCTGCATTAGGAGCACCATGACTGTGGGCATAACAACACCTGAGCACTGACTTCTCCATCTGTTTAAATTAAAAATACTAAAAACAAACTTTTAAATTATCCTTGCAGGTATAAAGACCGACTACATCAGTGCTTTCTTGGTCAGAGCGGGTTTCTCTACTCAGACACTACTGACGTTTGGCCCTGGACGATTCTTTGCTGTGAGCAGCTGTCCTGCACATCGGGGATGTTTAGCAGCATCTCTGGCCTCTGCTCAAGAGATGACAGTAGCCATGCCCCAGCTGTGACGACCACACATGTCCCAGACATTACCTAATGTCCCCTAGGAGGAGCACACTCGCCCCTGGCAGAGAACAGGTAGGTTTGATGGAAGTCAGAAGAAAGGCAGGGGCCCTTGCAGCCAAAGTCACAAACATCGAGAGACAAAGGTCTCCTGCCAGTGTCACGCGTATTCCTGCACATGGTAAAGTCGTTGCTGGATGCTTGTGATGGCTTCTTGCCTGCAACAGCGTGTCTAAGCCTCAGTCCCCCTCATCCAACAAACTCGAATCCAGGTGTTGCAGCGAAAGTATCTCATGGATGACACTGAAGCCTCTAACGGGTGACTTTAAGCCAGGGAGGTGTCCTGGACAACCGGGGGGAGAACTGAATCAGATGGAATACCTTAGAGGTAGGGCCGACGTTTCCCAGAGCGAAAAAAGAAATCCTACCTGGTGGGGAGCTGCAGCCTATGCTTGTGGGTTCAGCCAGAGCGTAGTCCTCCCTGTTCTGACTTCCTGCCCCTTCCTGCCCTGCAGATGTGGGACTGGCTTAGCTAGCCCACCAAACCTTTGGAATCAGTCAATCTCTCTCTCTCTCTCTCTCTCTCTCTCTCTCTCTCTCTCTCTCTCTCTCTCTTTCTCTCTCAAACACACACTTTTTCTTTCTCTCTCCATATATACATAGACACGTATATTACATATATATATATGTGTATGCTATGTATATAAAATGTATGTATGCACATGTGTATACACATACTGTATGTGTGTATCCTACTGATTCTGCTTCTCCAGTTGAACCCTGAATGATACAATGCTAACAAACCACATAAAACTTTGAGGTTGAACCTTATTCCCTCTGTAAAGGGCAACTCCACCTGAGTCCTCATATTCAAGTTATCATTCCTAAGGAATCCCAACACCTTTTCGTGAGAATTGTGTAGATATAGATTGGATTCCAGCCTCGAACAGCTGTGTAATCATGTGCAAGTTATTTAACCTCTCTGATCCTCTGCTGGTTCATCTGTAAGTCTCCTGGGGTTGTTAGAATTAAATGAGAACGTGCGTACTACCTGAAAATATGGTATTCTTTATAAATTAGACACAAACAGATGTTTCAAAGATTTTAACAATCTTAGAAAAACACAAATTATAAAACATAAAGCACAAATATTTCCATAGAGAGAAATATCAGTGCATTCTGATTTATTTTGAAATTATTATTAATGTTCTTTTTAACTTAGCCATATTATAAAGGGATTTACAGAACCTAAAATACCTACAGAAATGTCCACATTGAAAAGGATGACATACATTTAAAAGAGGTCGCGGTGGAGTCACGTGAAACATGTCGGGTCCATTAAGAGGTCTCAGTATTGGACCGGGAGAGTAAAACACCAAGGCTCCCTTCGTTCCTTCAGATGTCAGGCTTTAGAGAACTGCATGTAAAGTTTATCGATGACGGATCTGAACACATGCGCAGTTTAAATGTCTTTCTCTGGCTGTCCCGCAGCCAGCAGGGTGGACACTGTGGCCACACCTCGGCAGGGCGTACTGGGTGGCGGAAGTGGGTACACCGAGCGGGTGAGCCGTACGCTACACCGGGCGCAGGAACTGCCAGGGACTGGGGCGGGGCGTTATGGACGTTTAGGTGGCTATGGCAATACCAAGCACAAAGAAGGACGAAGAGAAGGAACATGCTTTAAGAACAGAACGGATCCGCTTTGTGCTGGCGGAAGAGGCTGGGGAGAGGTCCCTGGGGGGGTTTGGACAAGAAGGGTACCGACTGCAGAGCATCCTGGGCCAGCCTGCACCGTGCATGGTGCGTTACCAGCTGTATTTTAACCACCCATTTCCTCCCCTCCGGGCTGTGAACACCTTGAAGGCAGGAGCCACATCTTCCACCACGTGACCAGAGGCTCACAGGAAACTGTGTGTCCCAGAGGAGTGAAGGTTCAGAATTCACTAGCTGAGGGTGCACAGTGACATTACAGAATGCAACTACCACGGATGATGAGAACTGGCTGTTACTCATTGCCTGGGATGAGGTTCTGGGGACAGCCTCTCTGAGCTAGACAGAAACTTCCAGGGTCTCTTCTCTCTAGGATGTGTTTCTCTCCTGCCTCAGACTCCCCACCATCCAAGGGGCAGAGCCCATAAGAATTCATCCCCGGCAACCCCATCTTCTGGCAGTCAGCATGGGGAGACATCAGCTCAGGCAGGAACTCGACCCTTCAGGTGACAAGAAGTGCAGCCTTGGCTTCCCTACCCCTCCGCGAAAAGAGACGCCCGCCAGCCATAACCCAGCTGCTGGCTTGCCAATCCTTATCACACAGCTCCGTCAGGACAATAAAAAGAATCCATCCCTAGCCCAAGGCATCTGCAGAGAGAAGGCCTCGAAGGAGCAAAGCAACTTCTGCTCCCTCAGAGTTAAGCCCCGTGGTGAGAAAGTGCCGGAGAAGGTCCAGGGGCTGTGACTGGCGCCAGGGGGACAGAGGTCCCCAGCCGGTGACTTTTCCACAATCTCATTTTCAACCCTCACCCCCACAGGAGCACATGTGTGTGCCTCTCGGCTCCTCCCCCAAAGACAATTTAGTAACATCGGCAGCTGGATCTGTCTTTTTTACGATCGTATAAATAACAAACTTCCAGGGCTGGCCTTGCTGGTTTGTTCTCTGCAAAGAGTAAATTAGCTGCCGTGGGAGAAAGTGACTTTAAAAGACATGGCTTATTGTTTCTATAAAAACGGGCAGAAGCAAGAGCAGGGTCTGCTCGACCTGGGATTGCAGAGGCAGGAAAGGGGGGCAGGCCAGGCTGGAGGAGGGGGGCCACTCCTCTGGTCGCGACCCCCCACCCACCCAAAGCTCTTACTTAGGCCACTGCTTAGCTCATGGCTCTTAATTATTTTCTTATTGGAAATGAGTCATGACGACTCCTCGACTCTTCTAAAGAGGCTTTGTGAACCGAAGGCTTAACACCTCTCAGCCTTTGCCCCCTGTCCTGCCCTAGCCAAGTTCTTTGGAATAAGAGTCCAGTTGTTTGCAGGTGCCAGCTCTTCCGGAAGCAGTGAAAGGCCAGCTTTATCGAGCTCCTGCCTAGAAAGCAGAAGGCCCAGTAACGCGTGACCCCGCCCGGAGGCGGAGCCGAGCGCTGTCACTCACGCGCCCACAGCGCTGGAGGAGCGGATGCTGAGCCTCCGCTGCGCTCTTGGCCTTGGAGGCGTAGCCAAGGGCAAGGTATCGCAGGCCCTTGGCGAGCTCACACCCAAGCCAAGAGACAGGCCGAGGGGAGAGCTGCTACGCCCAGGATGGGCTGTGGCGCAGGAGAGCCAAGGTGCCCCCCGACATGCACTGGAGGGCGCCCGACCCAGGCTCCCGTGACAAGAAAGGGAAACCGAGGCCGGAAGGACGGAGTGAGCCAGCCAGGCAGGAGGGGGCGGCAGCCTGCCTACCATCCTCGCAGACGGGGCTGGAAGAGAGCCCGGTACGTACCCAGAGTTCATCAGATTGGCTCAGGAGACTGGAGGAAGTGGAGAAAAGCAAGAACGGGGAGTAGGCGGGGCCAGACCACGCAGGGCCCGCAAACCCACTCCCTGGGACGACGTTGTTCTTCCCCTGAGAGAACTTCTAAGATCTAGTCTCTTAGCAACTTTTGAGTATACTATATAGTATTGTTAACTAAACTTACTGACATAATCAATTTGTCAGACATGCACATATCAAATCATTCTATAGTGCGGTTGAGCTAATACAATATTATATGTGAACATCTCCATTTACATAGATGGATGGATGGATAAATGATAGATAGATAGATAGATAGATAGATAGATAGATAGATAGATAGATAGATGATAGATAGATAAGAATTACAGCCCAGCCCCTCGCTCTGCAGCAGATTCCTGCGGCCTGCTGCAGGACAACCAGTGTCCTATACCTTTTCCAGGGCTAGCGAGTGCCCTGTGGTCCTGGCCCACCCCCTTGCTTGTCGAATTGCTGCTCCACGCCCAGTCTGGGAATCAGCTACACCTTAGAGATTACAAAAAAACATAAAAGGAACAAGATGAGCACTTTTTTCTTCTTTAAGGCCTATCTGTGGGCTGGTCTCCGGCTACGTAAGAGCATTTGTAACTCAAGTCAGAGAGTTTACTTCCCCACACGAGGCGCCCTTTGTCACTTGAGCATGAGTGAGCTGGGGCCTGGCAATCTGCTGAGCCAGATGTCGAAGATTCTTTGTATTAAGTGCCAACTAACATCAAGGATTTGGGGGCCAAACACAGGCATAGCTGCTGCTCAAACAAGGAGACGCCAGCATCTCCTGCCAGGTGCTCCCTGCCCACGTGGAGGATGTCATGCTTGGACCGCAAGCAAGGCCAGCTGCACGTTACATCCAGCAGCAGCAAAGCTGAGAGCTCTTGCACACTCCTAGAGCTGGCCACGGGGTTAATCCTGCGGGGAGGGTCCCTCCCTACCTACGCCCTCAGCAAGCGTGCCGTCCTCTGAGACTCATACAAATCATGCCCTCTGTGAACCAACTAACTAACCCTCCTCCCCTCTCCAGCAGAACCAGTTGCTCCCATAGCTGGGCTCTCTGAGCATTTGCTCTCATCCCTCACATAGCTTGCACAATCGTGTCCCTGTCTGTACCTTCACGACGTTCCAGGACAAGCATCTCTCCTCATCTCCCAAGCCTCAGTCCCTACGAGAGCACCCAGCACGTGGGGAGTCCTGGAGCAACTTCTACTGGGTGCAAAAAAAAAAAAATGATGCAAATGAAGAATTCAGCCTGGAGGTTATGAACTCTGTGACTTGGTTTCGGGACTAGAACGTACCATCTGCTACCTACCAGTTACTCCCACACACTCCATTCAACAAACTACATATGTTAACACTGTCACTGTACAAATGAGAACTAGAGGCCTAGACAGTGCAAGTAACTCGCACTGGGAGAACTTGAGTCCAAAACAGGTCTGTCCTGACTTGCAGACCTACGCTCTCTTCACTATTCCGACTTGACCCCAGTGGCGCAGAAACTTCAGATTTTGCTCAGGTTAGCGTCTCTGTCATTGGCGGCCGTGAGCACTCTCTCCGGAAAAGTCATGCAAAAGACCAACTCAAGTTGTTTAAAGAGAAAAGGGGAGAAGCCAGATCCGGCGCTTGCCGCTGTGGACACAAATACCTAAGCAGAGTCTCTAAATTCTTCTACTTCTCTGGGGAAGCGCGAGCTAAACCTGCTCCCTCACCCCATCGGGCTTCCTAAAAGGTGCTGCACAGTTCCTGCGAGTTTGAGCCAAGGAGCAAAAACCGCAGAGGAAGCTCCAGAGCAGGCAGTTTGCTCTACGCTGCGTTTTCCCGCACCCCGGGCTTTCCTCCAGGGGCCAGCACGGCCAAGCACCAGGCCGTTCCTCTGGAAACAGCCATTCCAGAATCAGCCACGTTGGCACTGCGATCGCCACATCTCCTATTCCGGGCTTATCGTGAGACGCTGGCAGGGTACAATTCCTGCTTTGAACTTCCATGCTCTTTCACCAAGGTGATTTTTTGTGGAAGGTTGAATCGAATCCCATTTCCACAGGTCAGCTCTTGGAATGAGTTAATCCATAAAGTTCAACATATTTATGTTATTGAAGGGTACAAAATGCATTAAATGACTTATATACAAGCACGTGTACACGTGTGTGTGTGTACACACACACACACAATCTGGGTCACAACTCCCTTCTCTATCCTGCTCTTTAAGAACTTGCTGCATTAACTAAGTTAAGTAACTTTACTGCCTTTTCTTTCTCCTACATAATGAATTCCCAAGAAGAATTTCCTCTGAGATCAATACCATCACTCATTAATCAGATCTTACATTTCTTTAAAAGACATTTAAAAATTAATTTTTATATAGTCTCCAGATTTTTAAATGTCGACGGCAAAAAAAAAAAATCAATCAATCAATCAATCAAAACAGTCTTCGGGGCAAAAAGAACACATCTGCGCAGTTTGAATGAAGCCTGCACGAGTCAATTTGTAGCTTCCCATAATTATATATTTCATTTGCCCATGGTTTTCCTAGTAGGCTATAATGCTTCAGGCTGCCTTGCTTTCACCATTCCCTTAATCTACAATTCCTTCTCTCCCCCCTCAACCCGGCTGATCTCTTCTCAGGGCCCCCTTAATGACGTGCCAGCTGTGAAAACGTCCCCCTTCCTCCTGCTCACAATGCCTCCTCACCACATCCCTTGTCCGCCACTCCCAGCATCAGCTGCAGTCAACATGCCTCAGAGCTTTCGGTTTTGGGGACATTTTGGTTTTGTCTCCCAGACAGTTCCCAGACGTCAGACCCTGTCCTGTTTCACTCCGCACAGCCGTATCTCCAACACCCGGGACACGGTGCCTCCAGGTACCCAGTGCTCGGCATGTGGGTGGCCCCCGGTGAATGTTTACTGGGTACGGAACGGAGAGAATGAACGAATGGATAGAAGGACTTCTGAAGCACGCCATGATGTCAAGTTGTTTACAGCTGATGCTGCAGAATCTAGCTGGTGGATCTGAAGGTGTGTATCCTCAAAAGTGTGATGTTAAATTTGGGGAATAGAAAAACAATATCCATAATACCTACTGCGTATCCTACATCGACGCCTCTCTTTCTCTGCTTCCAAGTATGCCAGCCACCCCGCTGGTCTTCCCAGACGGGATTCACGCCCAAAGCCTTACGATTCCGGAACTCATGGTGTCAGGGGGACACTAGGCCAGCTCTCCGAATCATCCCTATGAGGTAAGGAGCAAGGGCAGAGGTAGAAAAATGTGGGGTGAGGGCTGCAGAGCACTCCAGTCCTCCCTCCAGAAAAACCCTGTCCCTCAAGCCTTCGACCCCCACCTCTGCAGAGGCTGCAGTGGACAGCTTGCAACAGTGACAGAGCAGATGTCAGCCTCTCAGCAAGTCCTACATGAGTGACCCGACGCATCGCTCCTGCCTGGGGGTGTTCCTGGCACTGACCACATTAGCCTTTGATGTCTTAGCCAAAACTGAGACAAAGGACCCCTTTGTAATCCCCTGCTACACTCATATAATTAAAGAATTAAAAACTACATAATTTAAGAGAGAAAGGCTTTGGTTTCCCAGGCAAAACTGAGACAAAAAGAGTCCCTTTTTAATCCTATTATACCTGTATAATTAAATAATCAAAGACTGAATCACTCAGGAGAGAAAAAGCCCACAGAAGAGCGAGCAGCGGTATAAAGACATTCGTATCCCTTCGCCCTGTACTACACACGTGCACACACGCGTGCACACACGTGCACACACATACACACAGATGTACACATACATGCACAAACTCAAAAGGCCAGGACATATGAAGCTTCTTGGCCAGTTCTGGAAACCAGGAGATGTTCAAATTTGTGAAAAACGAAGTAAGAATCAACAGAAGCTCAGGTAAGACAGATGCGTAAGATATACACCAAGTCCAAACACGGCTCTCGAATGTTCATCTTTTAATAGTGCTTATCGGAAATTATTACCTGGCCTTCCCACAGGAACGAGAAGCCTGGTGAGCCAGGGTGTGACTAGGTCAGAACTCCGCTCTACACGAGACTGAGCTGCGGTCGCGTGCGGCTTCCTGGGGCAGCCCTGCAGCCATGGTCACTGCCACAGCCGCGTCGGGCTAACTGAACACGAGTTAACGCAGCCCACCCTCCCTGGGGGCTGAAGGAGGGCTGGGATGCCGGCAGGAACTCAGACCGTCTGCAGGCCACGCACAGAGCTCATCGCCCCGACTCCGGGTTCCACCCCTCACCGCCTCACCAGGGCCCGAGAGTCACGTTCCCAAAGAGACTGATTCTCCGTGGACTTGGCGCCGTGCCCCCAGGAGCGTCGGTCTGCCCTGGGTCCGCACACCGGCTTCCCGTGCAGTTCATTCTGGGAACACGGGTCCCCACCTGGGACTAGAACTTGACCCGCTCGGTGCAGGCTGGGGGGTGTTTCTCCTGACACTGAAAACGTGTTGTTTCTCCACACCAGCAACCAATTTGCCCATTCTCTGACATCTGCTGGGTGCTCAGCAAGTCAGTCTGTCTCGGGCCCTCACTACCCCACGGATTTAGGGCTCAGTCTCGAGACCACCCCACTTCAGATGCCCACCACAAACGGGGCCCGCAGGCCACCCACACTGCTGCCTGGCTGGCTACAAGTTCAGGGCTCCCACAGTCCCTTCTGCAGGTCTGATAACTCACCTGGACTTACAGAACTCAGGAAAGCACTTCACTTACATTCACCTATTTACTGTGAAAGCCGAAACTCAGCGACGGCCCAAGGGGAGAGAGGCAGCGAGCAGGGCATGGGGGGCGGGCAGAGTGCCCTGAGCTTCCACGCATGCCCCAGGCAAGCTGTGTGCCCTCGCATCCTCACGTTCACCCACCGGGGAGCTCCCAGAACCCCATCGTGTGGGCATGATGGAGTGAATCACTGGCTGTTGGTGAGTGGACTTGATTCTCAGCCCCTCTCCCCTCCGCGGAGGTCAGGGCTGAGGCCAGAAGGTTGGACCTTCTAATCTCACAGTTGGTATCTTTGGCAACCAGCCCCCACCTAAAGCTCTCTGGGGTCCCACTGAGTCACCTCATTCGCGTAAACTAAGGTACGGTCAGAAGGGCTCGCTGTGGATGAAAGAAGACAGTCCTGTCCAATCATTCAGGAAACCGTAAGGGTTTGGGGGGCTCTGTGCCCGGAACCCGAGATGAAGACCCAACACGTATGTTTGTGTCATACCACACGGGCTCGGCCAGCCGCCCGCCTCTCCGGATCGCGTCTCCCTGAGGGACCTCCCCTTCTGCCCTGTCACGCCCTTCCTCGCCCGTGGGCCTTCGCCACTGCTCAGCCACCCTGCCCATCTCCCTTTGCCTTCCCAAGCCACCCAGCCGAACCTCTTCGATTCGGGCGCCAGCTCAGGTCAAGCCCGAGCCACCTCATTGCTTCAGGGGTGCTGGAACCTCTGGGGGTGAGAGGGCGGAGCCTCCAGCCGACCCCCGAGTAAGGCTTCCTGCCACCACGTGGACGCGAGCTTGCTACCCCAGCAGAGCTTGCGAGTGAAGCCATCCCGCTTGGAACAGCCAGAGCCTTGGCCCTCGCCATCCGTGTTTTCAAGATTTGTCCAGTCATCAGTTAGGCAAAGCAAGAACCCCATTCGAGTATGGTTTCTGTGTCTCCAAAAAAATAGAGAGTTTTCCCAGGCTGACCTTATTCTTTTTCTTTGGTCTTTAAGATTCTCTTCCTGTGATAAAAGTAATACAATTCATGATATGTTTTAAATGATCATTGTAATAGCATCCCTGGGAAAAAGAGTAGCCACTGCTCACCATTTAGTGCATTCGTTCCCACTGCACAAGTGTGCCATGAGCCCTTCCCCTCCTGCTTTGCACTGTTTCTTTGACATAGCTCTTGATAATTAGGGCCCTTCCCAGAATCATCCAAAAAGCTTCCACTTAATGCCACTGATATGTGTTAGTTGCCATAAGAAAATATCATTTCATGGGTCATTAATGGGCTTAACAGTCTTATTTTTAAAAATTTAAATTCTCACAGTTCATAATTTTTTAAGTGAAGTCGAAGGAAAAGCAATATGCTATGACCCCTCATTTCACTTTAGCTAATAGTTATTTAACACTCTCCTGGGCTTGATGCTCTGTGCGTATTGTCCCATTCGACTCACCCGGCAACCCTATCTGGTCGGCATTAATACCCCTTAGAAATGGGGAAATTGGTTCAACAAGGTTAAGTTCCGTTGCAGACTTCAGTGTTAGTAAACGGCGGTCACGACTCGGCCCGGGCGCGTCTGGCACAAGCCCTGTGCTCTCTCCTCTGCGACAGGCGGCCGCAGAGGCACCAGCGAATGAACCTGGCACCGCGGTGGCCCACAGACTGGGGCTGCTGGGCTCAGCGGCTCCTCCAGCACAGGCGAGCTGCGTGACCTGGGCCGCGCTCCCTTCGTCTGTCTGCGTCCGTTTCCCCAGCTGTAAAGCGGGAATGACCCCGTCGATGGCCGAGAGCGCGAAGCCCTCAGGGGAGCTGGGCACGCGCGAGCATTTAGCACACGCGCCCGTCGTCACTGTCCCCACCTTCCTCGCACTTCACCTTCGGCCATAGAGCGAACCAGCTGTGCACTTCTCCACGCTGTGCACGTTCTGCCTTCAGGCTGTCGGGACCTCAGCATGCCCTCCAGGACACTCGGTGTGGACCACGCCAACACACGTGACCGCCTGGTCTTCCTGTCTGAAATTTCAGTCTTATATTTTGATATCTTGTGTATTTCTCCTCTAGCTCCTTTCAGATCTTTTCCAGATGAAAATACGCAGTTCTTTCTCTTCACACACAACTTAACATTTTACACATGCTCCCAGCCCCTATGGTCTGGAACATTCTTCCAGTCCCTTTCTCCTGACCAGTCGCCTCAGTTGGGAGCCTTCCCTGAACCCGTCTCCAAGAAAGACACGTCCTCCTCATCCAGGCGTGTGCTTATGTCACCTTACTTGAGATCACCACGAGGACATCGCAGAGCTACTTGAAACTCTCTACATTTGCAGAACTGAGGATCCTTTCCCCTAAACCTGGTTTGCACTGGTGTTTTCTGATTCAGTAAACGGTGTCTTTTAAGCACCCCCGGGAGCAAACCCCAACAATGAGATGAGAGGCGGTGATGGCTTAGACGAGATGGTAGTTGTGGGAGTGGTAAGAAGTGGTCAGATTCTGGATGTTTTGAGAACTGAGCCAGCAGGGTTGATCACACGGCATAAGAGTAGAGGCTAAGATGACATCAAGCTTTCGAGCTGCCTCAGTGGGATACTGTAAGGACAAGCAAGCCGGCATGCAGGGAAAACCCCAACAATGTCAGTGCTGGTAATGTGATCATGATTTGATTTGTCACAAACTCAATTATCTCCTTAACTGTTCCACAGTAAGGCGGAAAAGCAATTAAGGAGAGAGAGACCCTCCTAGGAGATGTCCTATTGGAAGGAAGAGACACGCCTGTTAAGAATAGAAGGCTGAACAAATTCAATAAGAGGGGACGTGAGAAGTCACAGAGCCACAGGCACTCAGAGCCAGTCAGTGGCGAGACCAACATTCCGGCATGCTCAGTGAGTCCCTGGGAATTGTCCTACGAAAGTTAATTTTCTTAATGCTGGTGGGTCATCGGGTCATCAAATTATGTTTATTATATTTTGCTTAAAAGATTAACAGAGTATATAACCCATTACAGGAAAACTTCCATCTAAAATGCTTAAAATATTTTGCATTTAAAAGAACAAGTCCTCAAGTACCTGGAAAAAAATAGCTGCCTCAAGATTCTAAGAAGCTGTATTTTATTGTAATAGCATAAATTCGCCCACATTCAAACATGAAAGACACATTCACATTCATTACCTCCTTTGATGCTCATGAAAGCCATAAGAGAGAGATAATTATCCCTAACTTCATAGGCATGAAACTTTATAGGGCTAGAAACACGACGTGACTTGTTTGAAGTCACACTGCAGAATGGATCAAGAGCCAGCGCTGGACTATACAAGGACCCCCGCCCTCAGGCCCGTGCCCTGCCCACAGCCACGTGCTGGCACAGTTGCCCACAGTGGGAAGATCGAGACCTGGAAGCGAAATCCAGTTTTGCCACAAATACCTGCGTGACCCATTATAATCTAGGGACGGCCTAACATTTTCGTTTACATGCCACATTTAATTACTCTACAATGGCTCCAGAAGTCCCGTGCTGAGGGGTTCCATGATCACACACACTCGGCTGGAAAGAGATACGAGTCTGATGAGAACTGTCTGCCAGGAGCTGGGACCAGGGAGGGGCCCAAGACGGCAGAGGGGGAGGGAGTGCCCTGGACGTGTCCTCTCCCGGGAGCAGGCTGGAACACACCCGTACACAGACGACCTTTACCCCTGAGACACAACTGGGGGCTGAACGGACAGCTTCTGAGCAACAACGAGAAAGAGGCCAATAGAGAGAGGCTGGGGACTAGAGGCATGCAGGCCTCCCATCTGTCACCGTTGGCTTAGATGTCCTGTAAATTCCCTTCCAAATCACACGTCAGACGATCAAGTCTAAGCAGAAACGCCTGGATCATGAATAAAGGAGGAATTGAAATTCATGAACAGAGCAAGCTTTATACATATTACTCAGCTTTCCACAACACCACAGAGCATCCACCAGACTTTTCTGTATCATAAACAATGTTTTCAAATATTTATACTTCACATTTTCAGAATCCCCTTACTCTGAGAAGCTCGCGGTAATATATTTTGCCTGCACTTTTGTATATTTGCCAATTGCCAGTTGTAAAATTTTTATCTTAACCTTAAACTGTAGCCACAGGTCTTTGATCGTGTTTCCTGGTCGTGTGTTACTGTGCATAGCGGAAGCCGTTTTATTGTCTAATCGGTTACTCTACAAAACCTAATTTGTTGAATAGATGACATTTTTACAGAGAAATAAAACCTTGCCCTAAAGCAATAACCACAGCCTATGGTGAGGGTAATGACGTGATTCCCGTCCTTAACTCTGCCGAGGGCACGCTCCACGCTGAACACACATGCTACCGTGGGGACGGTGGCTTCTGTGGCTCAGCTGTGATGTCTCACCTTGGATCGATGCTTCAGTAAAATGACTGGTGTCTGTGTAACAAAGGTCATCTTTGACCATCACAAAAGGCAAAGGTCTAAAGTCAGCTTCCTTGACTCTAACTAGCGCTAGAAATCCGCTATTTTTTATCGCTCCGAACAATAACAGTCCTGTGAAATCAATTTGCAGCCAACAGGAGTTACCTGTGTTTGAGCCACAAATACATGTCAAGGTGCATTTTATCTCCTACTTCATTTAACACGCGTAACATTCATGGCCGGTGGGTTTTTTAATCTTGGTATTAAAGATAAGGAAACAGAAGTAAAGTGATCGGCCTAACAGACACCAGAGTCAGCCAGGGATCTGCAGCATCATCTCCTCAGCCTCGCTCACGCTCGCTGGGCCCGAATCTGGTGGAAGAGCTTGAGATTCTGCCATTCTGCCAGTAACTCTGCTGATTTCACACATAATAGCATTAACAACAACCGCTTTTGATGACACCGTATCCTCAGAATACTTTCAGCAAAAAGAGGGTGGGCATGATGGCTGGTTAGTAGCAGACGTTCAGTAAATATTATCGGATGACTGCACAAATATTGCTCCCATTTAATACATTCGTTAATCATATTAGGAGAACGCTAACTAGAAAACTAGCAGAACTTTCTTTGTTAAATAAGGAACAAAATTTTAAAAGCAGAAACAAAATAGAGCAAAAATTTTGTGATGCCTCCCAAATAAAGATCATATTCACACAGGGAACTGATGCAGTCTCCACAAAACGTATGCGCAAGAAAAGCTAATTTGATGACCACGATACTGGATCATTTGCAAAATGTTTTCTTTCAAAATAAAAAAAAGTCAGAAGTTGGGCAGCGACCTGAAATGTCATTTCTTCAGCTCCCTACATGATATCCGAACCCTCTCTACACCTTCCGCAGCAGCGCCTCTGGAGTTGGGGGGCTCAGCTGCAGACAGGGGCCCCACTTTACTCCCTGCCTGTACAGCATCTCCGTGAAACTCCTACTCAGCAGCACGATGTCTACACCCAAACCTGGTGATCCACGGCCTTAAACCTTTCACTTAGATATCATGAGAATCAACATGTGTGACATAACAATGACTCGCTTCTGTGCATCCTGCTTTACATACTTTATTCCTCACAAAACCCACAAGAAACGTATGGTAAACGTATTCATTTATTTAAGGTGAAGTTCGTAATTCATATGGCTTTTCTAGACTCTCCACTTGACAATGTATCAAGCTGACATGTAAAAGCACCCATGATGACACAGAAAAAGGCCAAATTTCAAAACATTTTTGAAAACCAAACATATGAGTCCAGTATTTAAAGAGGACCTATGGAATTCTTATTATCATCAAACGTGATTGAAACTTGATTGATTTAATATCACAAGTGGCACCCAAACATGTGTCTCCACAGAGCAGACCAGTAGGTCCACTGGGAGACGGGGGAGTAGAAAGGGGGAGGACCGTGCCTCAGGCCTATGACATGTCACCTTCTGGTGGTAAAGCGAAACAGGGGTGGGCTCGTAACTGCAGATAAAGACTGTGTTTACAAAGATCTTCATTTAGAAGTTACCAAACATTCAAACACCGACATGAAAAGAATACGCAAGACGACGACCATGGACGTGTTCACCCAAGTTGGAGGAGAAGCTTGTGCCTACAAGTAATGTATTATAAGAAGTAAGAGAAAATACTAAACCCATGGAGTTTGTAAACACGCCACACGTCATCCCGCACCTTCCCTCTCCCTCTGGGCCCCTCGATAGCACCTTTGCACACTAGACGCCGGGCCAGCCTTGGACTTAAATTTGACAAAACATGATACAAGTCAAAACTTAAAAAATGCTAGTGCCTTTGTGTTTGTCCTCTTTTGCTGCCTGATGAAACCTCGGGACGGCCACACGCAGAAGCTGGGGCTAGACTCACTGGAGGATGGAAGAGCACGCGTCTGAGCTGAGGCCGCCAACATGCCTGCCAACTGCCAGACAAGTGCGTGAGGCGGTCCAGCCAAGCCAGCCCAGGGCAGGGGAACCACCCACCTAACCTACGGCAGAGTGAGAAATGGTAAATGCTATTCTAAATCGCTAAGTTTTGTGGTGTATATTTTCTAGCACAGCAAAAGCTAACTGCTAAACATTTGTTTGGTTTCATCAATAACATCCAAAAGACAACACTTTTTGAAAAGAAATTCTAGGAGATATAAAAAAAGAGCACTTGAAAAGATGAAAAGACGGTTGACTCCAGTCAAGAAAAACTGCCATGAGACTAAAAACGCAATAACGATTAAAATTGGTATCGCAAAATAGTAGAACAGAAATAACACTGCGATCATTAAACAATGCAGAGAACAAGCTATACGCTTTAATCGTGGACTAGACAGGAAAATGAATAAGAAATTAAACAATGAACGTGCGATAATGTAAGACAAAGTTCTAAATCATGAGTAGTGCTAATTCCAGAAGAAAAAAGACACAACCACAGAATTTAAGAGGAGGAGGAGGAGAAGAAAAAGAAAATAAAACCTCCTGAGTCTTCAGATCGGTAAGGCCCCGTGTTCCAGGGAACACACAGAAATGTATCACCGCACTTGACAAAATACAAGATGAGGAAGCTTCCGGCATACGAGCTTCCGGATGGCCCAATGGTTTATTCACAGAGTCCAGCAGTGGAGATGTGCGAGAGGGAAGGCCAGGGACGGAGACACGAGGGAGGAGAGAAGAGAGACTGCTGTGGATGGGACCCCTGCTGGGTGCCTGGGCCTGCATTTAGCTTTATCAGCACTTATTCCACTTGATCTTTTTTCTAAATTCCTACCCTCGTGCACCACCGCTGCCGCCACTTGAAAATAAGAACAGTCCCCTAGATTATTTGAGTCAAACAGAAAATGAAAGATAATTGTGAAGATTTAAAATATTAAAAATGAGAAAAATAAAACATGCCCAAAATTACGCCCAGGTAAAATCATAGTTTTGAATCCTTTACTTTTGATAATAAGCTAAGAAAACACTTTCACTTAAAAAAAAAAAAAAAAAAAACAAGAACAAAAGGATAATAACAACAAGAACATAATGTATTAAAATAGATATTCATGAATTCGGAAATAAAAACGAAGTTCATAAATTAATTTTAGACAAATTTTAAATGTAAAAGGTGCTCCATCGATGGGCAGAAGGTTTTTAAATGCGAGAAAGCCCTCAGACACTGCTGGTGAGGACGTGAAGTGGCTCAGTCACTCAGCAAAGGTGTTGGCGTTTTCTCAAAAAGCTTTTTTCTTTGTTAACCAGCAAGTCTATTCCTAGATATACGCCAAAGAAAACTGAAAACGTGCCCACACAAGAACTCATACACTAATGTCACAGAGCTATTCATAACAGGCAAAAAGCGGAAACCACCCAAGTGTCCCCTCGCTGATGAACGCGTGCTCAAAAGGTGGCACAGGCACGCGATGGGCCATTACTTGGCAATAAAAAGAAATGAAGTTCCCGACACACTACGACACGGACAAGCTATATTGGAATGCTATATGAGGTCAAGGAAGTCAGACACAAAAAGTCACATATTATATGACTTAATTTCTAGAAAATGTCCAAAACAGGCAAATCCATAGACACCGAAGAGCAGGTTAGTGGTTCCATGGACTGGTGAGAGGGGAAAACGGGGTACGGGGTTCCTTTGGGGGACATGAAAATGCTTTAAAATTAGAGAGTGCTGATGGGCGCACAACAGAGACCAGTGCCTAGTACATCTCTAAAGGATGAATTTACGGCATATGAATTCTATCTTGATAAAGCCATTATTTTTTTAAAGTCAATTAGTATATAACTGATCCGGGCTAGGTAACAATATCAGTGAAATGGAGCTTATAGATCAAAAATAGAACCTCATAGATGTAAAGTACTATATGATAAAAGAAGAATAGCAAATAAACAGAGAGAAACAGATTATTCAAGACAGTGTAAAAAATGGTTTTGCTGAAAAATAAAAAAAAACATTAAATTTAGATTCTCCCCACCATACAGCAATATAAATCCTGCTTAAAGTAATGATTTGTATGTATAAAGGAAGTAGATGCAAACATTAAGAGTATTTATTGCTCTGCAGAAGAGGATGTAGACCTTCTCAGCGTAAAAGAAACAGAAGAAACCACAGACTAGAGCGTTGAAGGATGCGCCATCTCACACCATCAACGTCTACAGAACAGAAATGCCTAGAAAATTTAAAGGGCAGCAATAAAACTAGTATTTATTATTTTTATTTACTATATTTAATATTTACACTAATATTTAATATTTTTATGTAAAGACTTCTTGTAAATTAGGCAAATCCTTAGTTGAAAATGAATACATAATACTAATAAATAGAAGAAAATCAAATAGCTAATAAATAATAACAAAATATGGGGATATATTTTTCCCCCATCCAACTGGAAAATATTTACAAATTAGTGCTGCTGAGGAAAGAAGCGATGAGTCAGAAACTCTGGTGGAAATACAAATCAGTGCAGAAGTAGTTACACAATATATGAGCTCTTAACATAGCCAGGTAAAAATGTATCAATATTTGAAATAAATTGATTAAATTAAAATTTTAACATTAAAATAATTCGTTATATGATAAATGAAATGTACTTCTAGGGAGCTATCCTAGAGGAAAAAAAAAAAAAAAGAACGGTGTGTGTATATCACATTCATTCACTGGACAAATATTTTTTGAACACCTGCCATGTGCCCGGATCTGTTCCAGGTAATAAAGATCACAGTGGAGAACGAAAGAGACGAAGCTCCCTCACACTGCACAGCCTGCACTCCAGACAGACGACAGATCGGATGTGCTGTTAGGTGGTGACGCCTGCACTGGAATGGTCTGGAAAAGTCTTCCTGTCACCTGGCTGTGGAGTTCCTTCTCTGGCGTGGAGGCCCGAGGTAGGCGTGAAAGAGGGACACAGAGACCCTCGCGTCTTGGTCACACTCACGGAAGGCTCTCCACAGCCTCTTCCCAGGTTTCCACCCGGGCCTCGACACCGGCCCCGCGTCCAAGCTCCCTTCTGACCTTACTCAGCAACCTCTCCCTGCAACCAACGTCGACGATCAGGTGCCAGTTCACTACGCTGCCCCGCCTGCCTGGAGAACAGCTCTTCCCTGGTCACTTCGGGGACCCGCGAGAGGGGCTGCAGCGTGGCAGCAGGTTGCTTTGGCTCACACCCCCTCTTCCGTGCTGACCACCTCCTCACCTCCTCCTCTGTCAGCTGACTGCAGGGAACCAAAAAGCTCAGGCTGGTCCCTTCCTGCAGCACAAGGTCACAAGCTCCTCGGGGCACCACAGGGAGAACTGTTCCTGTGTTTGCTTACCGTCGTTTGCAAGTCTCTTCCACGAGGGGCCTCAATCTCCCTTGGAACAGTGGACTCTGGGTCTGAGAACTGCCTCAGGTTGGAAACGGGAGGACAACACGCAATTCATCCTCTGCAGCGGCTAGTTTCAGCCCTCTCTTTACCAGCTCTTGAGTTTTGCCAGTTATTCGAGTCAAGCTACAGCCTCATGGGCTCTGACTCATCTCTAGTGCCCCTTAGAGCAGGGGTCCCCAACCCTGAGCCGCAGGCCAGTACCAGTCCATGGCCTGTTAGGAACCAGGCCACACAGCAGGTGAGCAGCAGCAAGCAAGTGACGCTTCATCCGTGTTTGCAGCCACTCCCAGCGCCAGCATCACCGCCTCAGCTCCGCCTCAGATCATCAGGCATTGGATTCTCATAGGAGCACCCGTCCCTGCTGCCACAAAGGTTGGGGACCGCTGTCTTCGATCACTCTGGTCTACTAGCCATCACTCTAGATCCTGAAAGTTCAAGGCACCCTGATTGTCCCTCCGGCCTTGCCTGTCCCCTTTAGAGTAATTATGTCCTCCTGTCTCTGGTAGTTAAGTGTTGACACCTGGCCACTCTAGACCCTTTCGTGCCCAGTTCCAGGGCACCGTCAGCTGCAGGTGACGCTGACCCATCAACCACACTGCGCTTTTCGAAGATTCCACGCCCCGCACAAAGGGCATCCTTTCTGGACTGCGTGAAGAGCATGTACTAAGCAGGCTCCCAGGGAACATACCACGTAGTGTGGCGTCACCCAATTAATCCCGTCTACTGTTCCCATCGCTCTGAGTCTTCCGACCTCTTTCTCATTTCTCTGCTGAGGTTGTTCTGGCACTTTTGTGTCCCTAAGCCGTCATTTCCCAGTCTCGGGGAGTCAGTCGTCCCATCGGATCAGGACTGGCTCCCAGGTGTCCCTGGCAGGGCATCGGGTTGCGAATCAGAGGACAGCGCCCCGTATCAACAAACTTCCTCCGACCCGCTGCACGCTTCGCAGCCTCTGGCCTGACCCCCTGGAGAGCCACTCCTGCTTGTGTCTCTCTAACTCCAGGACATGCCCAGTATCCAGATCCTGGAATAATTTCTGTAACGAAGCCCTGTCCTCCAAGAGCAAAGGAAAGAAGGAAGACGGGGTCATTTCTTAAGAGGGGCCCAAGGAAGATTTTACAGAGATCTGAGTGTCAACGGCTGAGGTTTTCAGAAGGCCGAGGGTGTCAGAGAGAGAGGACGTCACGTCCTGGGTGAGCAGCTGCCCAGCGGTACCAAATGGCCAGGCACGCTGAGGAAACAGCAGGGAGGACGACCGAGCAGAAGTGGACGATGTGAGAGGAAGTGCAACAGGAAGAGGCTCGGGACGGAGACGAGGGCTGTGGGAGGCGGAGCTTGGTGCCAAAGGAGGGTGCTCCCAGGCACACATACCCATCGATGCATACCACACCCCAATCCTAGAAGGGTAACTGACGATTGTGGGGGGATCTAAAAATATCGTTGAAAAGACTGGTCTGGAAGGGCAAATATTCATTCAGACGCCCAACCCGAGGTGGCTTTAAGGACAGTGCCCACAGCGGAGATGCCATGGAGAGGCGGGAATTCCGCCCGCATGTGGGTATCCAAGCCCAGCAGAGCGAGAGCGAGTGCCTGCCTCATCCGCTGGTGAGGACGGAGTGCCTGGTAGTCACGCTGGCTGCCATTCTGTATCGCTACGATGGTCCATTCATCCCACATACATTTCTTATCCCCATTTCACCCAGGTGAAGACTCTTATGAGGTGTCCCGCTTTAGAGATGAGAGAGTTGAGTTCCGAGAGGTTCAACGTCATGCCTGAGCTCTCCCAAGCAGCAAACAGCAGAGGTGGAACCAGACCCAGGCTTCTCTGAGGGGTCTTTCACCTCCAAACGCGGTGCTTCGTCGGGACTGAGGAGGCTTGAACCGGCTGACCTAAAGGCTGACGCTCCCAACGACACACACCTGTGACGCTGTCTGGTTAGCATCTGCTCAGGTAACTTCCCTGGGTTGTTGCAAGATAATAATGAAACAAAATAATAAAAATAACAAAAACAGGTCTCTGGAAGTACACTGCCAGTGACCCGACACAACAAATGTAAGGGGTTTGCTGATGCTTTTATCAGTAATACTCACATTATTTCATTTTCTTTTTATTGTTGTCATCACCATTTCAATTTAAAATCATAACAGGCTGAAAAATAATTAGCCAGACAAGTAATGAAACTCATGGTGCTTTTTCCTTTCCTACCTGGGACTATAAATTAAATGTGTGAGAAAACTAACCTTTACTCCCGGGGAGGGATGATTTAATGTTGAATGACACCAACCCAGGTAGAAAACATCCCTGATGAAATAGGAACTCCAAGACCGATTTAACACTTGGGATGTTCAAGAAGGCGAAAACCATCACCTGAGGCGATTAACTCGGGATAACATGACCAATAGGTTTCTGAACCTTGATGAGCGCAGGTGAGAAAGGTCCGCACACCCTGCGGGGAGCCATCCAAGAGGATCACAGTCTACAATGGAAACATCCAGAGAGGGAGGGAGAGGTGCCTGACATCTGCCAGAAAAGCATTATTCACCCAGATATTTATTCTTCCTTGACACCAAGCATCTGGAGGGAGCATCCCAACATCTGTCTGAGGCTGTGTCTGTTGTGAGAGGCGTGTGTGTGTCTGTGTGTGTGTGTGTGTGTGTGTGTGTGTGTGTGTGTGTGTGCGCGTGTGTGTAAAAGAGAAAGAGGGCACGGGAACTGGAATAAAGCAAACACACACCTGCAGCAGAGACGGATGGCCGAGCGGGAGCGTCCCTGTGAGCACCCCATCCTGTGGAGTCAGACATGGGTGCATTCAGGTCTCCGCCCTGACAGCTTTTTGTTTTATTTTCCTTCTCGATAGACTCACACAATAGAAGAGCAACAATAACAGTGGTTATCATAATTGACAAGAATAATTAATTGCTTATTCCGTAGCTGGCATATTATATACACAGAAATGTTGTTCAGCTTTCTGAGCTTTGGTTTCCTTACGTGGAAAATAGGAATAATAACCTGGAGGGCTGCTGTGAGCAGGATGTGAGCTGATGTATGTAATATGCCAGCTACAGAATAAGCAATTAATTATTCCTGTCCATTATCATAACTATTGTTATCGTTGCTGGTCTATCGTGTGAGTCCTGCAGAAGGACGATAAATCAAACGGATGGGTTTCCTCTCTTTAAACCAACATACCCATCTCTAATAAAGGCAGCTGGAATTCAAAACCATCAGGAAAGTAAGAGATTGGGTCACATCAAAAAAAGAAAAAACAACTTTTGAATCACTTCCAAGCAAATTCTTGGCAAAAGATAAGGCCCGTGGGATGCAAAGTGTGGTTGGTATCACCTGGGTGCTCATTAGAAATGCACAATCGCCGGTCCCACCCTGGGGTCTCCTGAATCAAAGTCTGCGTCTTAACAAAGGCCCCACGTGATCTGCAAGCATGACGAAGCTTGAGGAGCACTGAGTCGGGGCGCAGAGCCTGCAGCTGTCCACAATCACACCAAATCCTCTCACAAATGTGGAGGCAGTGCCCACTTAGCCCAGCAGCTGATCCATTCAGTCACACCTGATCAATTCATGCCCCAACAAAGAAACAGCAGAATTGACCAGCTCAGATGGAGCAAAGCCCAGCGCAATCAGCCTAAATGGGAAGCAGATGGCGCGTGCGAGGGGCCATCCAAAAATATTTTATGTAAGAGAGTCCCTTACCCCGCGAGGTTTACAGCCTATGGGGCAACAGAGGTAGCCTTCTTGGAGAACGTAGCATTTTCAGCAGACGGTGATGAAAGAGTAGGATTTCAACACGTAGAGAATGGGAGGAAAATGCGAGTGCAGTGGACGGGGCGGGCGGGGGGGATCCAACAAGACGGAACAGCAGAAAGGCGCTTGTGTGTCCAGAGGCAAGAATGGACATTGTGAGTTAAAGCTTGAAGGGTGTTTAGTGGCCGGATCATAGAGCTTTTTAAGCTAAATCAGGTATCCCAGCTTAAAAACAAGGCAAAGAGAATCAATTCATTAGGAATTTGCCTTAAA
>CM053511.1:3101254-3129673 GCA_028627145.1 Eidolon dupreanum | reverse complement strand
TCTCAGAGCCCCCGAGGATGAGAATGAAGTCGTCTTGCAAAGAGGAAGAGGAGAAAAGTCATTCCAGGCAGAGAGAATTAGAGGCATGGATGAGCTTGGAAGGTTCCAGAAGCAGAAATGAGGATCCTGTGATTGAAGGTTGGTGTGCAAGTGGGAAAGAGGTTAGAGATGAAACCTCGGGAGCAGGGGCAGGGGCTGGATCCCTCCCCCCAGGCCAATGGACAAAGTGTAGATCCGATTATAACCATCACAGGAAGCTAGCAAATGGTTTTAAGCAGGAAGAGAGATGATTCCATTCGTTTGTAAGACGGCCTGGGGACTATTGGGAGATTTGCTTGGAGAGGTCAAGCGTGGAGGAAGGGAGGGCAGTTAGGGTCATCTGGGTGAGAGACGAGGGAGGCCTGCTCAGCGTAGTGGGTGCCGTGAAGCAGACTGACACAGCCGCATTCTGGAAAACTCAGTCAACAGCTACGCCAGGGAGGAGGAGGCCCAAGGAGCCGAGCTTCCCAGGCCACGGAGACCAGGCAGGCCGTGCCCACGGCCACGGCCACCAGACTCATGCATCCCGGTCGCCTGCGGGCTGAGTTTTCTGCAGCCCGAGATGCAGCTCCTGGACGCATTCTGCTCCGTGGACTAGATGCACATTCCCGCGTCGCCGGAGCGAGCTCCACAGAGAAGCACAGCCTCTCGCAGAACGAACGACCACGTCGCCTGAACGTCTCGCCCAGACGGGGTCTTTTCCTTCTATCCGGATGTCTGATTATTTTTTTGTCACCCTTTTTAGATTGTTGAAAAGGATTTTCCCATCAGTTTTCCTATAAAACATCCTTATAAAAACGTGGCATTTTGTATCCTGGTGGGTCTGTTATCAAGCTGATTATTTGGCAAAATGGCTTTAGACTGACTGGTCTCCAATGAATTGGTTTGGGGTGAACTGCCCCTGACCTGAGCATCTTCTGATAGGATGGAAGAGACGTTTTTAGAGATGAGGATGGGTTCCACGGTCACCATCATGTCCTCTTCCCCCAGAGGGCCCAGCACAACACAGCTCCTACGACCTTTCGTCTGGTGTGGCTGACCCCGTCGGTTCTCTTCCCAGTACCTGACGTAGTTCAGGAAGTAGAGAAGGTGGCCAAGGCCCAGCTCCGGGGGAGTGCGATGGGCCAAAGCCAGTATGGCGATTCTGCAAAGCCGACAAGACAGGAGAAAAGTCAGCCGAGGAGCTGCTAGAAGTGAAAAGGATCAGTAACCAGAGACGCCAGGCAGAAAACACTCCCCCTGCGCTTCCGCGGGACACACGAGATGCCTGGAGACGGTCAGTGGCTTTCTATCAAGACCCTGACCAGCTCGTTGACCAGAGGAAGCAGCTGAAACGCCAAAGACAAAGAGTAAAGAACCAAATTTACTGCTGCAGGGACCACACTACCTCTGGCTTTCCTATGTGGGAAAATGCCCTTCCCGTGTCCAGGGTTTTGAGCCTGGTCTTTGTTCCTGGCGGCCTCAGCTTCCTGGCGGACCCTGTCGGCACACGTGCGTCCACAGGTGGGCAGGGCAGCCGCCTTTCCAGCCCGGCAGTCCCCACTAGGTTATGACAAACAGGGCCACTTCTGCCAGGCAGGCCCCACAGTCGACTCCGTGTTTCCAATTCAAAGGAGACACTGAGATTTACCCAAGCAAGGTGAGCCCTGGGGACAAGGGGCAGGAAGAGCTGGGTGAGGGCTGTGGACAGAGGGACAGGAACGGGGGTAAAGTGCTGGAGGCCCAGGGGAAACACGACCGTGGAAGACTTCTGCGAGGAGTGCGTGAGGACCCCACACAGGGCCACCCCTAAGCGGGGCACGCAGCAGGCCTGGCTGTCCACGGCTGAGCTTGGCTGGGGGCCTCGCTATCCCTTTGTCAAGGGTCGCGTGGTTCTCACACCTTGGCTGTTGCAGACAACGCCGTGAAGAACACGGGAGTGCACACAGCACTTCATGATCATGACTTCAATTCTGCAGACGCCGTCTCAATTTCTTTTCACGGCAGTTTTTTCCCTACTTTCAGATGAAGAAATGAAATCCAGAACTAATAATGGGGTTCATTTGGAGCTCTCACTACAAGCCAGGCCCTGTGCACACACAGTCACACGCCATCTTCACAGGAGCCCTCAAGCCCCGCACATTCTCTGCATTTTATAGACAAGGCAGGAAGGAGCAGAGCAGGCGGTCCAAGCCACCATGACAGGGACCTCTGCCTGGCACAGAGGAGGTGCTCGGGAGCTCTCCGACGGATGGATGGACGGACGAAGGCCCGTCTACCTCCAGAGCTCACGCTCCCCATCGCTCCACTGCGGTGGCAGGGCTGGGTCGGAGCCCGGAGCTGGGGTGGCATGGCCCCTCGCCTGCGTTCACAGCACGGGCTAAGCCGGTCTCTCGCCTTGAGCCCTGGAAAGAGAGTGTGACAAAGTCCCTATGGAGAGGGAGAGGGAAGCTCGCCCCTCTGGCCTTCAGTTGTACGAGGAAAAAGGGGGCGGGGGAGACGTCAGGGAGGAGCACTGGAGAGAGACGGAGGCTGAAAACAGTCCTCATTTCTCCCACCCCGTGGAGGCCCTGGGGGGATGTAAATATCCAGAAAGGTATGGGTGACTGGAGAACACTGAGACTCCTGGTCACCTCCCTGGACAAACCCAGGGGTACCCACGTGCCTCTGAGGAAGCTGGGGTTTGCTTGGCAGGGTGCCACCATTACCACGTGCAGACGCCCACCTGCCCTGTCACCGCGAGGTCATGAAGACCTCAAACAGCACAGGCTGACCTGGGAAGGGGCAGGTGCACAGGGAGAAACCAAAAACTCAGATAACTTCCCCCGAGGGGCAGAATAAATGCCCGAGACTCCTTTAAACAAAAAGAAATAAAGCAAAGATGGGCTGTCGAATTGGCAAGCTGAGCACCCCCTCCTCCCAGGGGTGTGGGCTTCAGAGGATTCCGGAAGCTGCAGAAGCTGCACTGCCCCGCGTCTGGCGCTCTGGTCTGGCCCATGCATCCGTGCCGGCATTTCAGAGGCTAGGTGCCCTTGGGTCTTCTACCAGCCTCTCCGAGCATCTACTTTATCAGCTGGGAATCAGGGGAAGGATGCTGAGGCCAGGGTGTGGCTGGAGGACTCGAGATGCGGCATCTGTGAAATGTAAATTAGCTGTCATCAGTAAATTGCAAACAGGTGTTGGTGAGGACGTGCAGAAAGGGAACCCTCATGCAATGCTGCTGGGGTTGCAAATTGGTACACACGTTATGGAAGACAAAAAATTAAAAATAGAACTGCCATATTACCCAGCAATTCCACTTCTGGGTATTTAGGTGAAGAAACCCAAAACACTAATTCAAAAAGATATAGGTACCCCTATGTTCACTGCAGTGCTATTTGCAATAGCCAAGATATGGAGGCGACCTAAGTGTTCATCAATAGATGGATGGATGAAGAGGATGTGGTACATATATCTGATGGAGCACTACTCAGACATAAAACAGAATGAAATCTTATCATTTGTGACAACATGGACGGACCTAGAGGATATTATCCTAAATGAAATAAGTCTGGCAGAGAAAGACAAATACAATTTGATCTTACTTAGATATAGAATCTAAAAAATAAAATAAGCAAAACAGAAATAAACTCATAGATAGAGAATAAATTGATGGTTGACAGATGGAAGGGGTACTGGGGTGCTCGGTAAAAAAAGGTGAAAGGGATTAAGTACAAATGGAAAGTTATAAGAATAGTCATAGGTATGTAAAGTACAACATAAGGAATATAGTCAATGACACTGTAATAAGCACAGTGTCACATGTGTACTAGACTTTTCAGGGTGATCACTGAGTTGTACAACTGAAACTAACATAGTAGTGTACATCGACTGTATTTGACAATTAATTAAAGAATAAACAATAAATTTTTTAGATGTAAACTGAACAGTGGCTCTGGGAGCTGGAGAAGACACACAAACCCATTAGGGAGACTAGGGAGACCCCATGGAGAAGGCGGGATTTGACAGAGGCCTACAAGGAAGGTGGAATTTTGAAAGGAGCAGGTGGGGCAACGGAGCCCCGGTGGAGGGAATGGCAGGTGCAAAGGCCCAGGGGCCAGGGGCAGGGGCAGCCTTGGTAACTGGATCGTCCACCTCTCAGGAGGGAACCCACACACCGCAGAGGGAAGGGAGGTGTTCAGAGAGATTGAGCCTGCACGGGGGAGACCTATGGCTTCCCATTTTCTATGCATAGGAACCGCCCTAAATGCCTAAGAATGTTCTGGAACATTTACCTCCAGAACAGTCTGCACCCTCACCTTTATTTATTTTTTGTGGCTGCGCCAGAAAAGATTCTCCTCTCTTTCTCTTTCTCATCTTCCCCGACAAGGCGTCGGGAGAGATTAACGTACATCCAGCTCCGGGCATGGAGGCGGGGCATCCGGGTGCTTTGGAAAGCATCACCCCAGGACAGCTGGGGACACGGGAGGGCAGGCACACTGGACAATGAGGGGGGAAACTCCTTCCTTCTGGCAGAGAGAATGGCTGGAGAAAAGAGGCAGACAGAAAGAGAGTGAAAGGTAGGGAGAGTGCCAACCACTGGCATCAGAGCTCCAAGGAAGACTGAAAACCCAGCACGGACCGCTAGTGTCATCTCGGTGAAAATTAAGTCAGAATGACAGTCATCCATCTCTGTGCCACCCCTCTCCCCTCAGCAACGGCACTTTCATCTTCGCAGCACAGAACAGAGCAGGAGCTGAATGACGGCAAATGATGCTCAGCTGTGTGTGTGTGTGTGCACGTGCGTGCGTGTGTGCGTGTGCGCGATAGCCACCATTAATAATTCATGCGGGAGCTAAATGACAGGAGTGCTGGAGCCATCTTCAGCACCCTCCCCCAGCTGCCAGCACCTGCTCCCTGTCGCCAGCCCCTTCGGGGGACCGCCCGTCCCTCTCTCCGCCTGGGACCAGAAGCGCCTGCCCACCACATCATCCAGCGCCGGACAAGCCCGCGACAGATGCTGACGTTCGCCACCGGCCTTTCCTTCTGCCCACCCAAAATCAGAAGGGCTACAACGTGGTGACTTAGTCTCCCTCCCACGGTCCTCGGGCTCACCCCTGCCCCTTTAGTCCCCATCGGCCCCGGTCCCCCACAGTGGCCCATCAGGCGCACGAGCCTGAACGTCCGGCCCCGGGACTGGCCTTCAGAGACGTCCCTGCTGCTCCTCAGAGCTCCTGGGCGGGCTCCGGAGGGGTGTTATTTCCTCCCCCACCTGCAACCGAATTCTTGCTGTAGTTTCCTCCAGCAAATCCCCAGGCAGACATTCCCTGCCCTCAGCTGAAAGAGACCTCTCTTCTGTCCCTGCCCCACTTCACTCCTCAAAGTGGCCTGACACACTGTCCTGCTAGTGGCCATGCAGCCCCCACGGGGTGGGGGGACGGGAGATCTGACTGGGGCCCCGTCCTCCAGCTGGAGCCGTGGCTGCAGGCCCAGCAAAGCCCCTCTTCTCGCCCCCCAGCCCCCCGAAGTGAGCTTAGAACCTCAACAGGGCACACACTAAACAACCCAAGGCCACAAGGACCTGTTCCTGAAGGGGTCGTAGGGGTCGGGGAAGGTACAGCACCCACGAGACCGCCAAACCTCACACCGTTTTCTGGCACCTCCGTTCTTTCCTCATTTACCTCCTGATAGTCCATTTTTCATTCATTAACTATGTGGTGTCTACAATATGTCAGGCCTTGCACTGTGTTCGGGACACAGCAGTGGCTGGCAGGGCACACAGGGGCCCGGGTGCTGGCTGTGAAGGGTGCGAAGGGCCAGCCTCTGGGTGCTTCTGTGGGTGCTGGCAGACTGGATGTGGGGTGAATAGAAGCCCCCTCCCCCCAGCACAATCTACGCCCCCTTCTCTACAGCTGGAAGAACCGCGTTGCCCGCTGCCCACAGCTCCCACCCACCGGGTGAGGTGAGTGAATCCCAGGCCCCCGAAGCACCGACAAGCTCGGGCGTGGGTGAGATGTCCCTCCTGCTATTCCGAAGGGGTGAGTGAGATGAGGAAATCAAACCTCCCTCTGCCGGGGGCCTCCTGGGTACGCGCACGATGCCAGGCCCATCACGCACCCCCTCAGCCGGTCCTGACGTGTGACACGGGGCCCCGGCCCCAGTTCACAGATGGGGCGCCCTGACGCATCGGACAGCGAGCGCGTGCCCGGGACAGCGCTTCGAGTCTCTGCCCCCGGGAACTGGCAGAGGGGGAGCCACGACTCCCACCTGGGCTGACTGCAGACCACTTGCTTTTCTCTTAAGAAGATCCCAGCTTTCTCCGTCTTGGTCCTGCTATAGAAAGGCCACCCGCCACTAGCTGCAAACCCCTCGGCTCAACTGCTCCACGCTCAGCGATGTGCCTCTGCCATGCTCCCCACTGCCTCTGTCCTCCTGCCCGGGCTCTGAGTCTTTGGAAGGGCAATTTTGTGTGTGTGTGGGGGTGGGGTGGGTGGAGGTGCAAACACCATCGTATAGGTATTATAAAAATAAAATGTTTATACTTACACAAATACACTGGAAGTAAATCCACCGAAACGTACGCATGTCAACAAAATGTAAACACTAGTTCTCCAGAAGTCTGTGTTTTCTTCTTTGTTCTGTTCTATATTTCCCAAACATCCTGTCATTCGTAGGCGACATTATCACACTGAGGGTTATAAATCTGGGCTCGGGACTGGGCCGCTTGGCTTCACCTGGGGCCCAGGACTACTCCAAGCTGGGGCCACACGCCGCCTCACTGGCTTCGCCCTTCTCTTCCGTAAATGGGGATCGTAATCACGCCCCCTCCTCCTCCCCTCGCGGGCTGTCATCAGGACCCAGTGCGGTCATGCTGGTGACCCGCTCGGCACGTTCTGGCACACAGTAAGAGCTGAATGACGGCTCTCACAAGGAGCCTGCGTTGCTTTTAAAATCATGGGGTACAGAGCATGTTTAGAGGAATATTTTTTAAATGATTTAAAGGCAGGGTGGAGGCAGGAAAATGAAAACTCATTCTAATCTTCAAAGCATGTGACTGAGGCTTCTGCACGGGGGACATTTCAAAGCTTCCCAGAATCTATCTTCATTTGGTGCCCGAGCACCGAGGAAAGATGACAGATGGGCCGGCAGCCAGAGTCCATTAACAAGCCACCGGATGTGGGGACATTCCTGAGACTGAGCGGGACTCTCCATTGCCCTTGTGTGTGTGTGCGCGTGTGTGTGTGTGTGTGTGTGTGTGGTGTCCGTGTGCTCTGCGCATGTCTGTGTGTGGTGTGTGTGTTGTTGTGACACAGTCCTGATCTCACTCCCTAGCTGGGAAAGCATGACAGCCTCTTGGAGCCACTCTGTGTTGTCACCTGTTAAATGGAGATGATGTCCGCGTGACGATGAATGACCTCAAGGAGCAGGCTTGGTGTCCACCTTTCTCTCTCGACTCCCCCAGACCCCCACCCATGCAGTCGCCCCCTCTCCTCAAGAGGGGCCTTGGAGGGGAGCCACAGGGCAGGCCCCTCAGCGCGGCATCTGCGGACTAGTCCGCACGGGAAAACGCCTGGTTATGGTCCAGGTGAGAGAAAGCCTGCTCGGACCAGAGGTACGCCGACGTCGCCACTGAGCTGTTGGTGTGCTCCCCTCCCCCGGGAGCCCCTTTCCTTCCTTCTGCACCTGCCCTCCTGACTCCTTTCCTGCATCCTCAGCTCGGGCTGACTCCTTTTTTGTCCCCTGGGCCAGGCTGTCACTAGCCTCTAGGCCTTGGGACATGCCACATCCTTCATCTGGCTGAAGCCCAGCACCCGGAGGCAACCTGATCCTCCGAGCGGGTTGGGCCCCCTCCCTGGTGTGCCCCAGGCTGCCTTACCAGACCAGGACTGGGCAGGGCTGGCGTGGAGTCAAGTTCACCTCTGCACACCCAGGTCTCAGGACAGACTGAGTCCTCAGTAAATACAGAGCACATTAAAAACCCAGGCGGACTGGGCTAGACTCCGCAGGGCAGGGGTAAGGGGGCTCTTCCATCCACAGCCCGAGGGCGCTCTGCGTGTCTCGCCTGCGGGAAGCCGTCAGTGCACATCCGGGGAGGACAGCCAGACGCTCCTCGTGAGGCTGTGCTGGCCGGACAAGATGCCACCATGCGACAGAAGGCAGAGGCTCCAGGAGGAGAAAAGGGAGCACACTCTGGTTTTAAGGGAGTCCCAATACCTGGTCACAGTTCCCATTCCGCTCTGATGGGAGCTGGGGGTGGAAAGGCTCAGACTGACAGCGCTCAAGATGAGCGGCACACAGCCTGTATTTCAGGGGGACACTGTCTGCCTCTCCAGGAGGGGCAGCTGAACCAGCTGAACCCCCCACCCTGGCTGAGGCAGGAAACATTAATTGCTTTTGCAAGCTCCAGAAAGATCATCCACTTTAATTAAGACTGGCCCATCCTGGGAACATCCATCAGCTGTTGGCGGGAGGTAAGAGGGAGGGCTGGGGCGGGAGAGGAGGGGGCAGCCCGGTGTGGGTGGGGGTGGCCAGTGCGGAGCAAGGACCTTCCACCCAACCCGCCACTGTCCAGGGAGCCCAGCAGCGTCCTAATTAACCCGCAGAGAATGCCCTGGCCTCGGCATCACCCCCCGCTTTCAATCACTCAATCCTCTAATTTCCCAGCAATTTAATTAAAGGATCTGTCCCCGTGCACTCACATCTCGTTTTCCTCAGAGCGGCTTTAAAGGAATCAGGAGCCACCGAAGCCGATCTGACCGCCCCGGCTGCCCCATCGGAACAGGAAGGAGCCAGCGGGATGACTCGGACACTCCCCATCCCGACCCCTGACCCAGAGCAGGAAATCGAGGCCCAGGAAGCAGAGGGGGCATCCTCAGGGTCAGAGAGCAACAAACCACCCCTCCCCACTCTCCGCCATCGGCTCTGTCGGGATCTGTCATCTTCAACCAGTGCCCCAGTGTACTCTTCTCTAAAATGGCATGATATCTGTGAAAATTAAATTCGGATGAGAGTAAGAGTATTTGGTTGCTGGCAATCAAAATGTAACACAAGCAGCTTAGCAGCCTCCTCGAGCCTCGCCCGAGGCCGGGCATCTAGCACAGGGGTCGGTAACTACGGACTGTGGGCCAAGCCGGGCTGCCGCCGTTTTGTGAGGTTGTGACAGATACACCACACCTCGTTATGGACTATCTGTGTCTGCTTTCAGGGGACAACAGCAGAACTGAAAAGGTGTGACAGGGACCGAATGGCCTACAGGCCTAAAATGTCCATCCGCTCTTTACAAGCGGCGCGTGCCAACCCCTACAGAGCTGCCGAAGCCGGTCGTCCACCGGGACTCCTGCAGGAGCCCCCGCATCAGGACACTAACCCGGAGCAAACGGAGCGGCGACGGCTGTGACGTCCCGGGGGCACCCTGTGTGCCGAGAGCCCCTGGTCACAACTGAGACATCTGCCACACTGAACCCAGCACCCACCCAACAGATGGGCAGGACATCCTCACTTCCGGAGGCACTAACTGAAGCTCAGGAGCCTAAGGAACCGCCCGGGGCCCGGGCGCCACAGGCTGTGGACAGAGCCTCGGCCCACGCCGCTGTCTGGACGCCAGGCTCCTCCACGCCAAGGTGGTGCCGTCCTTCCCCACGTGCAGGCCAAAGTGCACGAGAGCTGGGTGGGACCTCAGAGGTCCTCCAGCTGCAACCACCTCACCATGGGGTAGGGAAATTGAGGCCCAGACAGCAGAAAAGACCTTCAAGGTCACTCGGCACGTCTGTGGCAGAGGCGGGAAAGGGCCCAGGCTCCTGGCTCCCTGTGCGGTGCTCCATCCATCCAGGCAGGACGAGCACCTGCTCTGAGTCAGGTGAGGCGCTGGGCAGGTAACAGACCTTCTCGCCATCTACACAACATCCACGGATATGAGTCTCGTCACTCCATTCATCAGATAGCGATGCCTGAGGCGCAGAAGTAGAGAGGGGTGTACCCCAGGGCGCACAGCCCGCAGAGCCTGGCACGGCCACAGCTTCTCCTGGGTCTGCAGTCTGCTTTCCCACCTCCCCAGGCTGCTGGGTGAACTGGCATCAGAGAAGCAGAGAAGGGCCGCCCTCTGCTCCCAGGGCAGTGTCCACGGCCACCTCCCGCCTGCACCAAGCAGGGTCAGTCGGCTTAAGCCACCAGGAGGCTCCTCGCTCCCCCTGCTGGTGTATGGTCGCCATAGCACCATTTCTCAATTTCTCCGGTTGCAAACCTTCTCGGGCCCTGCAGGCACTTACTTGCAGGCCGCAGAGCGATCCCACAGACTTCCCTGCAACTGGGATGCCCGGGAAGCGTGCAGCGCTGGAGGAAAGCCAGAGCAAGAGGGCTCGGGGCGAGGCGTGCGTGTGTTCAGATCCTGCCCGGCCACCTGCTGGCTCTGATCGCCAGCAAAACGCACATGTTCCTCTCAGAGCACCGTGACTTCTCAGAAGCACAATTCCACACCCAGGCAATGGAGGGTGCGGAGTATGCACAGCATCGAGCAGAGTGCTGACGCCGTGCAATTTCCACGGCACGAAAACAATTCCAGCAGCTAAACTACATTACAGAGGTGCTGGAAGCATCGTACGACCTAAGGAGAAGAGTGGTTTGGGGGGCGGCCACGTCGTGAGGAGGAAGCACCCTGAGGACGGCAGCTACCGCAGCCAGCATGTGATCAGCTTTGAAAAACGGCTTTGTTTCCTTCTCATTTGGCTCACGTGCTGTTTTCCTGATTTCGTTTGGTAGTCTCTTTACGTTCTCTTACGGCTAGCTCATTGAGCGTAAGACGATTATTTCAAATTCAATGTCAAGCAGTTCATGGATCTCCGTTTCTTTAAGGTCAGTTACTAGGCTTTATTAGTTCCTCCCACAGTGTCGTGTTTGCCTGGTTCTTCTTGGCCTTGGCAGCCTTGTGCTGGTGTCTGCATGTGAAGGAGCAGACTCGCCTCCCAGTCTTTACCGACCGGTTTCAGCGATTAAGGACCTTCTCCAGCCTGGTCCCCGGGCCGACTGAGGCGGCTGCCTGCAGAGGCTGAGCAGGCTGGAGCCACGGCCCAGGGCAGCTTCCGGGCCCACAGTCAGTGGGCCTGTTACCAGGGGCACTGGCCGGCATGGCTCCTCCTAGGCCCCTTGGCAGATGGGACTGCTGGACGACACGGACAGGTGGGCCTGGGGCCAAGTCCCCAGGGGGAAGGGGCTGCTTTCAGGCCTGCCGCGGGAGCACACCACAGCCAGCAGGCCTGCCAGCGGGGCCTTGGTCTTACGCTCCGCCAGCGTCCCACGCGGGCCCCAAGCCTCCCACAGAGGCATTTTGTCCACAGGTGGCTGCCGAGCTGTTTCTGTGGAAGGACGAGGGCTGGGGACCTCCCGCTGCGCCATCTGACTTACATCGCTCCCCAGACACGGCTGTCACACCAGGGCTGTGAGGCTGGGGTCTGCTCTGCGCCACCCTCTCATCCTCTGTGAGGCTGGGGTCTGCTCTGTCGCATCCTCTCATCCTGTCAGTATGTTTCTATGTATTTCTTATTTAATTCTGCTGATACCCCAAGAGGTCAGTATTAACGTCCCCAATGTAGAGACATAGCAGGAAGGACAGACAGACAAGGGCACGGGAAGAACTGAGGGAACAAATGGTTCTGGGTTTACAAGTATTCTAGGAAAAGGTTTACTTACTGCAAAGAAACGAGGTGCCTCAGGACCTGGATCAAGGTCATGGGTGGGCCAGGAAGAGACTTCCAGCTCTGCAGTGTCCAAGGCTAAGGGCTCCCTCCTTCCGCAGGCCATTGGGTCTCCCAACACTGGGGGCACCCGGGGTCTACATCACTGGAGAGAGGATTGAGCTGATGACATGATGTGGAAGTGACCGCTGCTGTTATGAGGCCACCAACAGAGCCACACAGCAGGAGGGGCCTGTCCCTGCAGGAGGTAGGTGGCTTTGCAACAACCCATTCCCAAGTCTCTCTCCTGCCCCCTTACGACCAAAGGGCTGGGCAGAGCGGTCAGCAGCAGCGAAGGATGAGGCTGCCATCAGAGGACAGAGTAACGGGGCCGGGCCTTCTCCAGGCCTGTGGCGAGAACCCAGCCTAGGACACACCCCGGCCAGTGGGGCACAGAACTAGTGCTTCCAGACTCACGGGGGCGTCACCTGCTCCGTGCAAATGGACGAGTACCTTCCCCTCTCTGGGCCTCTGGGTGCTCACCTGTGAAGTGAGGCTGCTTGGACTGTCTCCCTCAGGCCCCTTCACTCTGGAACCCGGGGCCTTGGTTTGTAATCTCTGCTCTGCATTCATGTCGCTCTCTCACCGTCTCTACTGCACGGGGGTGTCACCTCCAACCCCTCCAACCCCCACACCCCCGCCCCGGGCTCTGGTGGTCACCCACCCTCCTGCTCTGCCATTCCCGTGTTCGACACGTGTACTTTAGAGTAAGGGTGATGACGAGAGCATAAGAACTGTAATAATTAACCCTAGTTGGACGTTGGAGCTCTGCCGGGAAATGGACATATGTCAGCTTAGCCTCATGACAACTCGATAAGGAAGGTACTATTACGAGCTCCATTTTAGGGATGAAAAAACTGACGCTTGGGGAGGGTGTGATGAAGCAGCCGGCAAGTGGCGGACCCAGGATTGACGCAGACCCAGCAAAGGCTCAGTTGCTCGTAACACGGCTGCACTTCTTCAGAGTGCCGGCTGACAGGTTTATCGAGCCCCCAGACTGGGCAGACACCCCTGTCATTACAGACACCATGCTGTGACCTACAAGGGATGGACAGCAGGCGAGTACCTCCCTCCTGCGCCTGCGGAACTTGTCTTTCACGGCTAATTTCTGCCTAGGTGCCTGCGTAGGATGTACCTACCCATCGCAGGTAGTTCTGCCACCAGCCCCTCCCTTATTAGTTTCTTCTGGTGATCCCCACCCGCCTGCGGGGTGAGGCTGCTGCCTGGGCCATCTCTCCATCACCCTTGGGCCTGGTTCTGGGATAGTCCGAAAGGATGAGCAGAACTAAAGGACCAAAGCTGGGCTCTGGAGGAGGTGACAGATGGCACCTGGGCCCCACACGGCCTTCTCCTGTCTACAAGACCTGCCTTCCTTTTTCTCTGTTTTGTCATAGTTAATATACCAAAGCGTCACTGCCTTCTTAGCCTGCAGGAAGTGTAACGACTGTTATCTACCACAAACCACCGAAGCCTTAAATTGCAGCAGGAAAGGTGACAGTGATAGATTAGAATTTTTTAAATCAAACGCGACATGTCCCCGTCATGGCTAAGAGAAGTGCCAAGTTGACTTGAAAGTAATTTAGAAAATTTTGCGATGCATGGTAAATTAAGTCACCCCACCTCGGCACACATTTTTTTCTCCAGCAAAGTATTAGTCCACTTAATTGATTCCCACATACTTCCTGCTGTGACTTAAAACCATTAGCACTGGGAAGAGATAGATGCGGATCTGAATTTCATCTAAGGTCAGGATGGACAGTTCACTTTGAAATTTTAAAAGGGCCTGAGTGGAAAGATAGATTTAAAATCACAGCCTCATCTCAAGCCTTGAAAGATGGAACCAAAGAACAAGGGGAAAATCGTCAGTGACAACAGCTAATAAATTTTAAATACATATTTCAAGAAAAATTAATTTGGTAAATTGGCTCTGTAGATACAGATTATAAAATGAGTCACTGTCGCCTCAAAAATGCAAAACTTAGGCGCAGCTACGGCAGCACCGACTGGCTGTGCGTGGCCACGTGGAGGGTCACAGCCCCTTACTGAGCGCTGTCCCCGGGGCGAGAGCTGCCCTTCCACCCTCGACACCGCACTGCCTGTCACAGAACTCCTGGTGAATCTCCCTACCTCGGGGGCTATTTTATAAACTCCCAGATGCATTACGGTCACCTGGACAACAGGTGAGCGCAGCCGCCCCTCCCAGTGCTGGCCAAAGGGTTGGATGCAGAGGCCCAGGCGGAAAGCTGTTAACACCTGGCAGCCGCGTTCACTCCTCACACCTGTCAGTGCCGTGGTGAGGTGGCATAACATCCCAAAGCTACACAAGTACCCAGAGGTGGGAGTCAAGCCAGGGTCCGTCTTGCCTGGGATTCTGTTCCCTAGTCCGTCTGGCATTCTCCTGCTTCGTGAGCAGATGGCAGCCTGGGAGGTGGGCCCACGCGGCAGCAGGGCTGGGATTAGCGCTGCTGACACAGAACTGGCCGAAGGGGCACCTGGGCGACAGCCTGGGGCCTGTGAGCGCCGCCCTTAGCTTATTCCCCGGCCCCACAAGGCTGGTCCCATCTCCCACCGGGACCTGGGCTGTCTCTGACCTTGAGCTGGCCCTGGGTCTCCTGTCTTCCCCTGGCTGTTCACACTGCTCTTGCCTGTTGGCCACACACTTCCTAGGTTTTCGCTCTATGCAGTGGAAATTGGCACACTGCCTCGAACCTTCCCGCCTCCTGGAAATTCGACCTTGCCCCCCACCCCTTGCCCTGGCTCTGCTTTTTTGACCTCAGGGCTGGAAGAGGGGACCGGCATGGCACTGGGATCCTCATACTGGATTCAGGTTCCCGACGTAGCACTCTCTGGTCTCAAGTGTCACCCAGCACAGGTTGCTCAACAAGACTCTGTTTTCTCAGGTGTAAAAGCGGGAGAAGAGTTGGCAGAGGGCACTTTGGTTATGCGTGCAGACCTTGCTGGGACTCAAATTCTAGCTCTGCTACTTCCTGTATGACCTTGAACAAATTTCTTAACCACTCTGTGATATTATTTTCCATCAATGAAACCCTAATGACGGCACCTAACTTGCTGGGTTGCTGTGAGGAAGAAATGAGAAAATCCATACACCTGACAAAGTAAGCACTATGGAAGGGCCAGCAGTTCAACTTAAGACACAGGTGGATGGGAAGATTAAAGAGCCTAGTAGGAGGCCTGGCACACAGTAGGCACATAGGGAGAGATCATAAAACAGGAAGGCAGGAGCTCATTCAGCCATTCAGCACCAACCTTCACTTCTGGCACAAAATACAAGGTGGATCAAAATGTACCCAAGTAAAATGTCCCTGGGGGAACTAATTGCTCTAAGGGACCATGTGGCTCAGAAAGGCTGCCCTCCACCCCTACCAGCTTAGCATTAGCTTCCCAGGAAAGCACTTTGGAGAACCAGGCCCCCTGCCCTGCTCCACCCAAACAATCGCAGGAGTCCTGTAATAGGAACAACTCAATTTCCTGTATTTCCAGTAATTCGGGGGTGTGTGTGGGAGATGGAGTGGAAAAACAGTCCGCTGCACAGCACTGCTGTGAGCAAATACTCCCCAGGAACAAGCCTGCAGGGGCCATGCCAAGGGCTGGAGAATTTAATAACTCTGATGGAGAGAAACAGTCCATAGATATAAAAGAACATCATGAATGGTATTAAGTGGCAAAATTCTTTCCCTCCTTCTCTCCCTCCCTTCCTTCCATACCTAGCACCATCTTAGGTCTCACCATCAGGTGTCCTGCCTCCTCCTCTGGTGCCTTCTCTCCTGGTCAGATGCTCCCAGGCCCCTGAGGTTCCTGTTGCCACAGAGTCGTGGGTAGGACTGTGAGTTTCAAAGTCAGACAGCCACTTCTCAATTCTGGCCTTGCTTCTTACTACCTGCAGACTTTGGTCAAGTTTCCTAACCTGCTGACTGACCTGTTTCCCTCTCAGTTCGATGAGGATAAACTAGAACTTACCCGCAGGCTTTGTGTGGAAGTCAAGGAGGGCGACTGGGGAGTGTTTAGCACAGTGCCAGACTAGCCCACACGAACTCTTGGCCCTTATTACTTGTGTTACCAAAAAGGTCCCCTCCCCAGTCTAGGGGTGGTAAAAAGAGAAAGTTTGTTCCAGTAAACAATTTGCACACCTTGGAAATACAACCTGTGGTGAAAACCCGAGGCACAAGGCCCTGAGACACAGAGGAGGCCCACTTATATAAAGTGACTGCCCTGGGCCCTGATTGGTCCATTTGCATGCAAATGAGAAATCCAAATTTGCACATTTCGATTGGTCCAAATAACACTATTCTGATTGGTCAGAATTGCGCATCCTGACTGGTCATTATGAAGCCACTCTGATTGGTCGGTGAATATGCAAATGAGGATATAGCTGTGCATCTGATTGGACAGGGCAAGTCTCAGCCCATTGGTCAAAATATGACTTCACAAACCCCTTTATAAAATGCAGCTCCGCCCACAGAGCAGGGCAGGCTTGGCAGCTCAGTCTGATATACAGTGTGCGTGAGAAGCGTCTGTAAACGATGGCCGCTAGCCTCTGAATCTGGGCCGTTAACCCCAAGGAGTTCTTTGCGGCAGGTATATTCCTCTTCCAGAGCAGCACTTGTCATTTCCTGGGCAGGTCGTTAGTTCAAGCCTCGTGTCGCAACGACTTCTCTGCCTGGACCTAGGGCAAGTGATGGCTTTCATGGCACACTGAGATGTGCTAGTGTGCCTGCTCTGTGCCTGGAGCCGTTTCCATTTGGCCTTCCCATCACCTGTCCCATCCTCTGCCATCTGACCTGGCGGTGAACTTTTTGAGGCCCACTGCGTCATTGGTAAGTTGTGTTTCTAGTTCGTAGTCCAGTGCCTGGCCACCAGAGGTAGTTCGTTATTTTTTGCTGAGTCGGTGAGTGAATGAATGCACGCTGAGCACTGTGACAGGCCCAGGAGAGGGATGGCTGCTGAGTACAATGCAACAACAGGGCTAGAAAACACCGGACACCATGTGAACCTCACTGGGCTCACAGATGAGCAAGCGATACGTCGCTGTTCAAGCTGCCATTTGTCTTGGGGCTCCGCTAGGAACCCACTGTGAACAAGAGGAAGGTAAATATTTATTGTATGTCTACTATGTGCAATACAACGTGCTGGGTGCTCTGACATATGCTATCATAGTTAATCCTTCAAACAGACTAGACATGGAGTAAAATTACCTACCCCACATTATAAGTGACGAAACTGATATTCATAAAGGTTAACCGGCACAATGAGTCATAAATGTTATCAGGATTCAAACCAATCCCCTTTTCCCCTCCCAAGCAAAAGGCCCTTCTGAGCTAAACTTGGACCTAAAGCACTTCTCCCTCACTTCTAGTTCAACTTTAAAAGTGCTCAAGGACTTCATATGACTCAGTAGACACTCACCGCATCCACACTGAACAGCAGCCCAGTGCTGTTAGGATCTTTATGGGGACTTGAGATATTAGAACAAGGTCTTCTAATGATTTCAGGGTCAATGATGATGCGAAGTGGCACATGTCGGATATGCATCTCAGAAATAATTATGTCCACCTTTCAAGGCCATCAGCACACAGTAATGACCAAGCCTGAAGCCACCCAGACCCTGGGTCATGTGGGCACTTGTGCAGTTGAGAGCTCCTCAGTGTCAGACGGCCCCACCAGTTCAGGTCCAAGGTCTCTAGGCAGAGACCCCATGCTGTCCTGCCCCCAGACGTCAGCTCTGCTGTTACTCTTCTTTGGAATTCCCTCTCTCCCGACCCCAGTCCCCACAAGTGCAAAGCCTGTCTACTTTCCAAAGCCCTGATCACAGGTCACCCCACCAAGAAGGTCTCCCCAACTTATCCCAAGTGGAAAGTGTCTTCTCTTCCTGTCTTGGGGCAAGAGCTACTTTCCTCCTAGCAGCAGAGCAGCCTTCAGGCCCTGCTGGAGTGGGGTGAGACGGTGGTGGCAGTGAGGGCCAATGCGCGGGGCCGTGGACCCCGCCTTCCTCGACCAGAGCCGCCACCACCGCATCTGCCCGTGTCTGCTCATACGATACACCTGCGTAAGATTTCATTTGAAAAAAGGCCCTTAAAGGAAACAAATGTCGACCTCAGTGAGCTGGACGGTGGGTGACGATGTCAAGCAGCCCCAGGGCCGGGCAGGGCACAGGACGACTCGCCTCGAAGCCCTGAGAATGCCGGGCACAGAGCAGGGGCTCAGAAGGTGTGGGACTCAGGAGCAATGGGACGGAAGCCTTGGTCAAACAACAGTGTGTCTTGAGGGACTCTGATTGTCAGGACAAAGCGGACCAAGAGGACCAGCTGGAAAGGAGGGCACCGCCACGTCACGGCTGGCAGCAAATCAAATGCTGGCGCAGGAAATGAAAGGCATGATCGCTCACCTCAGACGGTGGGCCCCAAGGCAGATCTAAGTGCTTCAGAGGGAGAAAGAGCATCATTGCATTCTAAGGGCCTTGGGTCTCAAATGGGGTGGTTCTGGCTGAGGTCCAAATCTGAGATCTCAGTTCGGGACGGGGAAATGGAAACCATGCAACCTCACAGAAGAACCAAGGTGCTCAGGCAAGTACTGGTTTTATTCTACCCACCTCGCCTCCTTAGAAAGGGAGGTGAATAGTAAAAAGTGCATTTTTTTAAAAAAGCAAAGAATGCCAAGACTGTAAGCTGAGACCTCACCTGTGACAGGAGTGAGAGCCATCGAATTGCGGTGACTTCACGCAGTAAGGAGCACCCTCAGATCGGAGGAGCGTAGACCTTTGTAAAGCCTGGACCCCTCCCCTCTCCCCCCAAGAGGTGAATCAGAAACTGTAAGGTCACTTCCCCCGTGATGGCTGTCTCCCCATCACCAGGCTGCACAGCAGTCCCCGGTGAAGATTCGGCACCTCAGTGGGGCCAAGGAGGTGGGGCTGTGACTCGGGGGGATGCTGATGGGGCCTGGGGGTCTCTGAATCTTGAAGCGAAGGGGCAATGCAGTGTGGGCCATGTTTGAAGAACGGATGCAAGTCTTTCCAGAAGCAGATGATACAGGGTAAGTATGTGCATGTGTTTGCGCTGGGCGCAAGGGTTCTGTATGGCTGGTGACGCCAGCTGCCTTGCCCGCCCAAAGTAGGACGAGGAGAGGCCCCCCGGTGGCTGGGGCTGGGAGTGCAGAGGAGAGCATCAGGGAGCACAGTTCTGCGCCCTGGGAGCCGGGCAGCCCTGCCCCACGGCTCTGTCCAGCAGTGCGTGTCCCCTAGAGCTCCTGAGCCGCTTGCCCCACGGCCGGCTCCTCCACGGGCTGCATGGCCTCCTGCACGTAGACGATGAACTCCGAGGCCTCTCCGCCCTGCGTGTAGACAGTCACCGTCTCGATGCCTTCCACGTCATCGGACGACACGACCAGGTGGTGCTGCTCGGCCAGCTCCACGGATGCCTGCTGCAGGGTCTCCTGAATCATGACCGTGTGGTTGGAGCTGGGCTCCTCCTCAGTGACCTGTGGGGGAGGGAAGAGAAAGGTCACACGGGTCTTCCTCTGGGTTCAGCCATGACAACATAATCGCTACTGCTTATGGAGCATCTAGTGCACTCCAAGAGTTTGTCCCTACTGCACGTAATCCTCGCCACAGTGCTCTATGCTCCCTCTCACCCCTGGTTTGTTACAGATGCAGAAAGCGAAGCTCAACACGGCACAGCAATATGGCCGGGGGCCCGGCTGTGGCTAATGGTGGACCCCAAGCTCAAACCCAAAGTCTGAGCTCTTCTTTTGGTGCCAAGCTGCCTCCCAGAGGTGTGGGGATTGCCAAGGGCATCAGGTTGTAAGGCACAGAAACCATGCTGGCGGTTAGTGGAGGCTCCTGGAAGTTCAGAGCCGGTCCATTCGGCAGCAAGAAGGGGACTAGGTTTCTCCTGCATTATGTACGTCCACACTCTGGGAGCTCAACTCTCTGTGTGAAGGTCACTGTCACACGAGGCAGAAGCAGACCCCTGCCGGCCTGACGTCCCCTGGCGTCATCCACCAACGCTAAGTCCTCGCCCCTGGGCGGGGGCAGCCTGCTGATGGAAACTCACTGCCACAGAGCTGGGCAGGAGCACGCGTCTGTCCGTGCAGGGGCCCTGCTGACTCCCACGGCCAGCCTTTCTCAGCAGCCCCGAGCAGGGGCCTGGAGGAAAATGAGAGTCTGGGATCATTTCCCTAAGGAATGAGAGTCCTCGGAGGTATGGAAGATGTCGGGGATCCAGACTTCCCAGGGTAGGTCCCAATGGCGAAGTGGAAACGCCTGCTTTGCCCGGCACAAAGCAAGATCCCAACAGTAGCTCCACCACTGTTATCCATGAGGCCACGGCCACTCTCCCCTACAACCCTCAGTTTTCTCATCTGTAAAATAGGTAAAAAAATGCCCACTTCAGAGGATTGCCGGGAGAATTGAAGGAGATGCTGTGTGCAAAGTGGGTGCTCAATAAATAACGTCACTGCCCTTTCGATGCCTGCCTTCATTCAACGATGCTTTTTACTACCTGAAAGGTACCGTGGCGCGCCTGTTACTCATTCATTCGACCAAACCTTTGTCATTTCATCAGGTCCCAGCACACTAAGCTCCATGAGGACAGGAACCTCACTCTCTCGGCACAGCTCTTTTCCCAGAGCCAAGCCGGATGCCTGGCACACAGCAAACGCTCGCTATTTGCTGAATAACGATCGACCAGGTGCCAGATGCCGGGGCAGGCGCACAGCAGACCAGAGCCTGGCGGGCAGACGCGGAGGCAGAGCGCGCCACCGCACAGAAGAGCCATGATGCTCCTGCAGCGGGAGCGGCAGTACGGGGTGGTCAGCGGAGGCCTCCGGAGGAGGAGTGGGGATGGGGCTCCGGGCAGAGAGTGCAGAAGGGGCGAGGACACGCAGCAGACGGGGAGGGGCAGGCTCGCTCAGGCCGCTTTCGCAAGCTCCCGTTCATGATGCTTCTGGCTCCTGTCTGGCGTTTGGCAAGGGGTAGGGGAGCCGCCGCCTCCTTGCCCGCCCCTCTCTGACACACCATGACTCCAAGCCGTCTCTGGGAGTGGCCCGACTGGTTTCGAGGGGTCTCACTTCAGGGAATGATTGTACCATTCCCTGCAAGCAGGAAGGGCTGTGTCAGCCAGGAGGGTCATGTCTGATTCAGAGAAAAGTGGAAAAGGCGCCTCTAGGGTGGGTTCCAAAGTTACGGATTGGAAGAAACTTTTAAGTCGGCTGACAGAATTCACCAGAAGTTAGAGAGCTATTCTTAGTGGAAATTACTAATACATTTAGCCTAATTTGTTTTTCTAGAATGAATCGAGGCTTTTTCATTTTTTTACTGCTTGTTTCAATTTCATTTAAATAGGAAAGCACACTGTGACCTAAGACTTTAGAAGTAAATACTGATTTATTCCACTCCGAAAGCAAGTACTTGGCAGAAGGCTGGGGAAGGGGAAGGAATATACGAGTTTTTCTTAACAGTACTTTCTATACAAAAAAAAAACAACTGAGAGGACGCGGGTGAATTATACTGAGGTCCCATGACAAAACAGACCTACTGCACTCAGGAGAACAGAGATGAGGTGACAAAAATGGTGAGATCCACCAACGCCGTGAGCTTTGAGACATGCTCTTGGGCAAGCCGCTGTTATGTGGATGTTGTAACCGCCATCAGGGCTAGAGCCTAAAATGAGCAAGGAACTACTAACAAACTTTCCACTGACTAAAAATCCTTGTCCTCTGAAACAATACTGCCGCCACGATGCCCAAGTACTGACCAGGGCTGAAACCACGGCCATGCACAGCGGGGACCCTGCGCAGCCCAGGCCTGGGATGAACAGAGGCTGCAGGATTCTCAGTGCCCGCCCAGGAGGAAGCAAGCGGTCCCAAAATGACTGAGACTCGGCCACTGCCCACAGAGGCAGGGAAGAAGACAGCAAAAACCAAGGAGAGGCCACCGTGTTTGAAATAAAGGTAAACGATACGCTCGCTTGGTAGCATCTGGGCTGGGGGCCGCCTCATGGAAGGCGGTGCTGTCTGTAGATGGGGGAAGATGTTACAAGTGGAGAAGACACGGAGTGAAGAGCAGGCATGTACCCACAGCCCTGCCCTGCCCCAATCACCAAACCCACTGAGCAGAGTTCCTTCCTGACCTTTCCAGAAGGCTCTGTGCTGCCACTGCGAAGCCGGCCGCAGCCTCAGCCTCAGCCACTGGTTCAGTAGCCCTCCCCCAGCGTCCAGGCTTCCCCACGGATCACTGTCTGCCCACCCGCGAAGCCTGAAGGATTCCTGGGTCTCCATCCCCGACATCCTCTCTAGACCCCTTGTCTGCCTCGAGGCGTCGGCTCCTGGCTGAGCGTGAGATGCCGGACCCTGCTCCTGAGCTGCAGACCACAAGCACGTCCGGACTGGGAGGGTCACAGTGGACACGTGTCAAACGTGCCTAAGTCACAGGAGGGAGCGCGCGTTGGGGAAGAAGTGGCAGGTGAGGCCTGAAATGAACTTCACGGTTAGATCCTGAGTCCTCATCCGTGGGTGAGAGACCGAGACTCCATCTAACAGAGGAAGATGCTGAAAGTTCACAGCGGACGGCCCCGTGCCATCCCCCCCTCTGTGGCACTCTGGACGTGGAACTCGCCAGACGTGAGAAGTCGAAGCTTTCGGAGTGTGTGTGAGATTTCCCCCGCTATCCATATGAATATTTAAATTTATTTTGCCATATTACTTTCTAAAGTATTAAATCTACTTAAAGATCATTCTTTCTCCATTTCTCTTTTCAGTTTTCAGTTCCAGCATTTTGTCTGCCAGAAGCACCATTAAGCTCATCCACTGCTCATTATGAGAGTACGAACGCAGGCCTTGGGTACCAAAATTGATGGAGACCACGGTAAACGTGCAGTTTACAGGAGTCCTGCAAAGGGCATCCTTCTCAGTCAGCACAAGTGGAACGGGGACTCCACACCATTGCTGTCATGTCACTGAGCACCTGACAGGTACCCAACAACCACCAGGGGTCCCGAAGTCCACCTGCCGCCCGCAGCTGGGCCGCCTCTCGCGAGGTCTCACGAGCGGCTGTGCCGGCCCTGCAGACGCCGCCCGTCCAGAAGCCCCGCTTCACGAACGGCTGACGCGGGAACATGGCAGGAGGACTAACGGGGTGGTGGCTGCTTTACGGAGGGTTTTGTGAGGCTGTCTGCAGAGTGAGCCCCTCCCCTGCCTTCGTGCACCCCCAGCGTTGCATGAGTCACACTTTCTACATCTTATGTTTTCGCACACCAGGCACTTCCGTCCCTGGCCCCACGGAACCCAGTGTGCACCCAGCAGTTTACTGAACTCTCAGCCCTCACTCGACTCATCTCCACACAATATCCTGTGGCGTTGGCATTTCGGCCCCAGTTCTACAAGTGGAGACGCGGGAGCTTCTAGTGGCTCATGGACTCGTCCAGGGTCAAACAGCCAGAAAGTAACAAGAGCTGGACCTTGGTCTCGGTGACCTCAGGTCCAGACACCTTCCACAGCTGGTACAGTGTGACAAGGACAAAAGGATTATACGCCACAGATCAATAAGGTGAAATTATTACTCTTGACCCAAACCAATCAGTTGAGGGATGGCTATATAACTCTCGATCATTCCTTTTGTTCAGAACAATCACTCCAGTAGCTTAATCTATTACCACAGGCTTTAAATTGTTCTCCGCAGTGGAAATAGTACGGCTTCACCGTGTCACTGTGCTCCGAGATGGGCACTCCATTTTCCCCAGCAGGAATATCTAATATATCTTGCAGCTAAATTATGAGCAGCAACGATAGCTTAATTAAAAACCTCAGCCCACGTGACTGTATAAATTATTCGCTGAATCGGGCTGAGTTCTGCCCACCTCTACTGTTGCAGAGTCTAGACCAGCTCACCGTCAGACCCAGGCACTCTGCCGGGCTCTGCTCACGCTTCCTGCCGAGACCCCTCCTCGTCTGGGGCTGCAGGCCCTCACTGGGCCCTGAGAAGGATCGGTTCAGGCTGCACTGCTGGCCCCAGGCCCCTCTGAAGGATGGACGGAAACAGGCCACCGTCCCCGGCATAGGCCTCAGCCAGGCGGGGGCGGCAGGGCCGGGCCACACCCTCGCAGTTCTGCCCCCATTCCCCGCACTTGACCCCGACGCCATCTTCCTTCACACTTCTATTCCCTCAATAAGAGCACATTGGCAGGCTCCTCTGTCCAAGTGTCCCCTCGTCTCGAACACAGATGTCACGAGAATGGCCGAGGGGGGCAGAGACAGGGAACACAGCTTCCTCCTGGACACCCCGTCCTCAGGAATCCCCGACGTCGGCCAGAAGTGTGTGAGGCGGCCGACTCGCCAAGCAGGATGCCCGCTGGGGAAGCGGTGGCCCATGGCGAAGCCTGCCTGGACGGCCCTTCCTGGGGACAGAACTTGGCCTCTGTGCACAGCTGGTGAACTGTAATACACACACATCCACATCGCACCTTTCCCCCAAGCTTTCAAAACACTTCACGTCGCCTCCTGGGCCCGAAGACGCCACACGCGTGTGCCGGCTCCGCCGGAGGCCCCGTGCCTCTAAGCTCGACCACCACCAAGACGGCTGTGACGTCGCCCTGACAGCACTGCCATGCCCACACAGGGGGCTCCGTCGAACCCAGCACCTTACTCAGCCTGGCCCCCGGTTCACAAGTAAACGGTGGATCAAGAACGATAAAGAACAGCTCTGCTGGCCCTGAAATGAAACCAGAAGGACCCCTGCTGGACGGACGGCATGGGTGTGATGTGCGTTCAGCTCAGTGCTCATAACGAAGGTCGCCCCCAAGGGCAAGCGTTCGGGTGCTGTCCGCGTTCCCAGCATCCCGCACCCTCCCTCCAGCCTGTCACCTGTGCCAGGCTGGGAAGACGCCCACCCCAAAGACGCACTGAATGAATGAAGTCCTGAGCCATCGCCCCGCTGTGGGAGGGGCGACACCGCGGGTGTGTGTCTGTGTCGTACGCCACACGGGTCATTTTTTTCTGCTTTCTACTTTTTCTGTTTTTTATATTTTAAAAATAAGAGAATCCTTTAGCAATTGTTGTAAATGAAGAGGTTAAGCGAGGAACAAGGGAAGAAGAATCGCAGTGAGGGGCAGGGATGGGCGAGGAGGACACACGCGGTCATTTCCGACCCTTCCGGGCTGCCTTCGCTGGTCTTCCAAATGCCACAAGGACGAACAGGGTTTCGGCAAAGACGACACTTTCCCTCGTAAGCAGAGGACGGTGCTGGGCACCGAGCAGGCCCCCCGAGCAGCGCTGGGGAGACCGAAGCCCCCAGCAGCGGCCTGCAGGTGGGGAGGCCAGCCGGGGCTGGCGCTGGGCCTCAGCCTCCGCGGGAGGCAGGAGACGGGCCAAACCCAGGGCTTCCCTGTTTTTACGGCGGGACAAGGGGAAGCTGTGTTAGAGCGAAGGCGACCAGCTCCCGCGGGAACAGATGCTGGCTCGAGGCCAGTGTCCTAACCGCGGTCTGATTTCTGAAGCAGCTCCCGGCACGGAACGCTGCCTGTCCGGTCCTCACGCGTGGGCAGCCCCGGCCCAGCACTGCCGCCGCCATCCTAATGAAGATGGCAGACAGCCAGCTGGCGGAGGCTGGCGGGGCCAAGGTGACTGCGAACCCGGGGACGGCCAGCAAGCGTGCTTCACCATCAGCACACGCAACGGGCTGGTTCTCGCTCCGGGCCGCTGGAGGGGAAAGGCGTCCTCCTCGGATGGGGTCAGGGACGTGCGGCTACGGGACACCAGCACGTGCTCAGGCTCCTCGAAACAGCGAGCCACGGATGGAAGAGCCATCTCTGACAGCCACCCACTCACTCACTTCTCACGTGCTGGGTCCCCACGTCCGTCACGTGACTTCGCAGCGTTCTCCCGGTCCACTGGGGTTCCACACGTGTCCGACACGCTGCTGGAGCTGGAGACACGACCGTGAGCCTCGCACGTGTCCCTGTCCCAGAAGGCTGACCGGGACCTTCACCCGGACACACAGGGCAGAGCTGTGGCGGGCAGGGGGCTCTTCCTGCAGGCGGCGGCCCTGGTCCTACACCGGCGCCTCCAGGCCTCGGGAGCGCGAACGCCTTATGAGGTCCGCTCCCCCGCAGCGGTCCTCAGACTCCACGACCGTAAGAGTCACGGGCTGCAGACAAAGCCCAACACAATCACACGACGAGAAGGGGGGAGAACTCCACAGCCGGCTCTTCTCCCTGAGCGTCCCCTGCGTGTGCTTCTGCTCTGGGAAGGAGCCTGCGTTTCCAGCAATTAAGGTTTCACATGCTTAAATTATAACCAAGCGAGGGCCTCCTGTAATATTCTCAAAAGGGCAGACCCATTTCACAAAGTTAATAAGCCCGCACACTGCCTTTCACAGCCCTGGGTTAGGCGCGCTGCGGTGTATGCTGCAAACAAAGGGAAATAGTAAATAGTATCCTGAGTCTACAGAGGAAGGAAAAGGTATAAACAAGCACGGTTCATGAGAAAGCACCGTAAATTCCCAACTCTAGAAATATATATGTACAGACAGGACCAAAAACAGGAAGAGAGACTCGTGGCAATATTGAAAGATATTCACAGCCACGAAGAAACCATTCGTGCGTCAATGAAGATTTAAAGCCTTTTAGGAAGGAAAGAATGCGTGGGAAGTGAGGCAGGCCGGCTTCGTCTCCCCTCCGCCCTGCTTTTCTCTAGGTCGTTAGTAGACAGCAGATTCTTTTTCCGAAAGTGCTGACCCCACAAACAGGCCAGAGCGCACACTGTAAAGATGGCTGGCCAGAGCCGTCGCCCGTCCCGGGTGTGCGCCCTGGCGCCCTGGCCCTCCGAGACGCGCTGGTCCGGCTGGCCAGCGCACGGGAGCCCTGCTCCTCAGCCCTAGGGCAGCAGTGCGGGCCTGTCCATGGGGCTGGGTCCCGGGCCTGCAGGGAACAGGAGGGGCCAGCTCGCTCGGCTGCGGCTGGGGGAGAAGGGCCTGGAAACAGGAAGACGGGGCTGTCCTACCGGCGCCACGTCCATCACTGGGTGAGGACGAAAGGCTTCCATGCCGGCCACTGGCCCACAGGAAACGGACGCCCGGGCAGCAGAAGGCGGGCGCACATGGCTGGGGTGCACGGTTTAGCGGGGTCTCCATGAGGAAAACTTCTCTAGTTAATGGTGGTGAAAAGGAGCGAGAGCCGAGTGACGGGTCGGTGTCTGCGCAGGGTGGTGGGGACGCAGGAGGCCAACCATGGCCACCGGGTGCCGTCCGCTCGGGGGCCTGACGCCCACCCACACCGCCCCACGGCCCAGTGGGTGCCGTCCGCTCGGGGGCGGGGCCTGACGCCCACCCACACCGCCCCACGGCCCAGTGGGTGCCGTCCGCTCGGGGGCGGGGCCTGACGCCTGTCCCCGCCACCCCACGGCCCGGCTGGGTGCTGTGTCCCCTCCAGGGGCAGTGTCTAAGCTCAGAAAAGGGAACCGCCGACCCTCGTCCCATGGACCCTGCTCTCGACCCTGCCCCGGCACCGTCCCAGCGCTGACGTTCCCGTCCTGCGCAAACCCGCACAGCCTGAGATCCGGGGGTGAACCCCACACGGACACCAGCTCCCGCTCGTCAAATCCACACGCCATGCTCCTGGCCACGCGCACTTCCCCGCACGGCCTTGACTCTCCTGCATCCTCCCTCTGCCTGCTCTCGTCTGTGCACCCCTTCTTGCTCGGAACCCCTCACTCGGCTTCCCTTTATTCTGAACAAGCGGCTGCAGAATGTTACCTGGCATCGCTCTTCCCGTCGGCCTCCCTGGGGCCGTCCCTAAGGGGAATACTCAGAATGTTTCCACAACTGGAGGCTGCAGGGCTTAAATTATTTCCAGCCACAGACATGTCAGTCAACATGATGCAACTATGGGTTTGCCTACCAGAAACCGGCAAACACCTTGCCCCACACCTGAAAGGGACTCTCAGCCGGCAAGGTGACGCTGCGGACAGTAGAGGGGCAAACACGACCCGCCTGCTCTGGACCAAGCAAATACAACAAGCTCGGCAGCATTAACACTCAGATGAAGTGGATTCTGCGAACTGCACCAACTGAGCTGCGGCTTCTGAGGGAATAAAAGGAAAATGGCGGCTTAGAAAACGGGAGAGAAAAGAGAAGCAAACTTCGGCAGGCCGACGTCGCAGGGAGCAGCCACAGACGTTTCACGTGAAAGAGCCTGCCAGAATGGAGCGGGGAAAACCTTCGTTCTCTGTTGTTTTTTTTTTTTTTCAGACAATTTCTAATAGGGCTACAGAAACATCATGGAGCTGATTTTTACTTTTAAAGTTTCACAAAGAAATGGAACTTCCAGTCACTGCTAAGCAGTCAGAGGGCTCTGCAAGTAATAAAAGCTACGGAAGAAGATGAAATGTTGAAAATCAGCCATCGGAAATCACACCAGAAACAAACCTCTCAGAGAAGTTTTATGTAAGACAAAGAAAATGAAGAGATTCAGATGGCTAAGGGACAACTAAGGAAAGCTTACAAAGGACAAGAGTTGGCATTAAGTGACAAAGGAGAAGAACCCATGGCCAAGATCCTGATTTTTTGTCTCTGGATTAATAAGCTGAGGTCGCCGTTCAGTGACAGCAGAACAAATATTCTATGAAGAGAGTGAAGCGTGGAAACAGTTCGCGAGGCCACCTGTGTGTACAATTAGGAGCTTGATACCAGTAG
>CM053511.1:3081966-3100754 GCA_028627145.1 Eidolon dupreanum | reverse complement strand
GAGCACACCCATGCAAGGTGGTCACTGGGAGGGAGCCAAGGAAGTCACACGAGGTATGGGCAGAACGTCCAAGGGCATCTCAGTCATCAGCGGGCTTCACAATTCCAACCAGTTCAGGCTTGGGGTTCTGTTTTAATCATCTCCAAAGACTGGAATCCACGTTACCAGGGCAGCTCTTGAATGGACCCTGCCTGCTCTCACCATCTGCTTGACCGTCTGTGACTTTCCCGAGCAGGGCACTCTGACCCTGATCATTAATTCACTAAAAAGGAAATCGCTGCCTGATCTCCACGTTAGCATAACATGAAGTCTCCGCCAACGTCTGCATTTCCATGCGTGCGCTTTCTGTGGGCCAGTTCCAACCAAATCAACCAATGAGACAGGAGAAGGCGAACTCCACGTTCTACAGGGAGGGCAGCGTGCGGCATAAGGCTGAGGCCAGCAGTTAGTGACTTGCAGGCAGTCACCAGCCAGCATTCCCCACTTCTCTGATCCCCCCTTCTCCCCCCCTCTCCCTGCCTTAAGGGAGGTATCTCAACTGTGCCTTGCAGCCAACCACTCTGAACATCCAAGCACTAAATAAAACATTTACCTTAAGTACTTACTGAGATAAGTTTAACTGCTCCTCCATTTACTCGCTGGATGACCATTTATGAGCCAGGAAAGGCTCCCACTGGGAATACAGGCAAAGACCTGACACTATCTCCCCTCTCTCTCCACTGCTCACAGGCTACCAGACAGACTGGTGGGCAGATTATTACAGCACCTGGATGGTTCCATATTGGAAAGGCAATTTGGGGGACACTGTAGGAGAGTCAGGTGTGTTCCCGGGAGATGACATAAAATCTGAATCCTGAAGATGAAGATTTTGCTAGAGAAAAATGCTGTGGGGGAGGGAACAGACTGCAGCCCAGAGAGCAGGGGAGTGCGTGGGGGAGGGACGCAGCACCTGCTGAGAACTGCAGGGCCAGGGAGGGGAGCAGGGCTGGGGGGCGGGTGGCAGGCGGGGCAGCGCAGGGAGCCGGCACTGCTGAGCTGCAAAGTCTCAAGTGCATGCTAGGAGCTAGGGAGACACGAGACACCAGCAAGTCTGGAGGAGGACGGAGCGAGTGGGTGTGGGGTGGGGGGTGTGCGGGGGAGGAGGGGGTGGGGGCTGAAGCCTGACGAGCTCTGCAGGGCTCAAGCAATCCCCGAAGTCACTGACCGTGAAGGAAGGGAACACACCGAGACGCGGCCTCAGCTCTGGGAACCGCATTAGCAGCGGGGCCTGCGTCCATCCACAGAGCCTGCCACTCCGACAGGCCGTCCAGACCCCACCCCCCAGGGACTGAGCACAGCCCTGGCCACCAAGCTCCCCTTAAGGCACTTCTGCTCCCGTTTGTTACAACCTGGGGTGTGGGGATTTAAGAACTGGTCCAAATGGTGACTTCCTACCTCCTACCTCCTGTCACCACTAACGCTTTCCTCTTCATCCCCCCTGCCTGCCCTCCGCCCCCCAAGCACCAACAGGACTGTGGTCTATTACATTAACTTGGGCTCTGTTCATAGTCTGGAAAGAACATTAAGAAACACTGTTTTCTAAGCGTAATGCCCGAATCACCAATAGGCTGGCACAGTGGTTTGTTTTTAAATTGATGTAACATCTGAAAATGATGGCATCTGGTATAAAAATCCTGATTTGAGGAGTTTCAGAAGAAATGGGAAGCAGGCAGCCCTGGGCCTGCAGCTCTGCAAGGTGACCACTGGCGAGACAAGCAGCCGTGCCCGCGGTCTCCGCCAGGCCGCCAGGGCCTGGCCCCTGCGGTGCCGGAACGAGACGCTGAAACAGATGACCACGAGGGAGCATGGAACGGGGACAACGGCCAACGAGAAGTCAGGAAACCGAGATTCCAGGACCCGCTCCAACGCCCCAGGGCAGTGACTCCCAGCCAACCACTCACAGTGCAGGGACCTCCGTGTCTGAGAGAGGACGGAGCTGGGCCGCTCTGACCGGCTGGTCTTAGGACCAGGTGTGCCCCCACGCAGGAAGAGGCGGCACTGCCCTACAGCGCTGCCTGTCACGGGCTGCTGTTTGCTGTGGCTCCATTTCAAGGGCCAGAGGTCCCCGAGCCTGCCCAGGGTCTGCTCCTGCGGTCCCCATGCGGGGGTCGGGAGCCATCATCCCCTCGCAAGGTCGCTCGTTCAGCAGCCCTAGCTCGGACCAGGTCTGAGGGGTCACAGGGAGACAGGGCGTGTCCTCTCACCACTCTCTGAGGTGTATCTCAGGTCCTGGAGCGCGGCCACAGCCGCCTGTGTACCCTGAACGTCTTCCTCGGCGTCCGTGATGTGCAGGTATTGGGTCGGGGCATCTTCTGGAGCTTCTGTTGCTGGCTAAAGAAAAACACAGTACGAAGTGACCTTCCAGAAGGTCGGCAGCTGCCCAGAAGTCCAAGGACACTGCCTTCAGACAAGACAAACGAACGCGAGCAACACCTCGCAGCATCTCGTTTACCTGGCATCCCTGAGAAACCAGCTGGTCCGATAGAAAACATGTTTTTCAAAGAGAAAAAAACTTCTCTTTACAAATACCAAGACGTTTTCAAAACAGTTTTGGTAGAAAGCTTCCTGCTACACATTCTGGCCTCAGGGGACAGACTACGCTGGTCAGAGTTAGAAGTGAGAAGTGCTCAGACAATCGTGCACATGCCCTCCTAAAGGCTCCTCTGTCACCTCCTGCTGCCACCAGCTGCCCCTAATCTTCCCCATGCCCGGGGCCTCATGCCATGCGGCCGGCAGAGGATGGGCACAACATGGTGATGGTGGGAGGAAGGGGAGGATGGGCAATTACACAACATACATGAAGCTGGTAGCGCAGGTCCTGGCACACAGTAAGAGCTCAGGAAATCTTAGCTATTCATGCCGCTGTTATTTTTATGTAATGGGCATGATAAACAAAACTGAATGCAGAACATGTATCTGTGCAAAATCAGGTACCTCATACCTAAGGAGAGAAGAGGTGAAACAGAATTTTCATAAGAATGAGATATTAATAATGAACTCTTTCTGGAAAGCATGAGGAATGCAAGTAAAACTCTAAGGCAGGAAGCATAAAGGTCACCAAACGAAGAACAAAAAGTACTTTACACAAAATTTATAAAAGCCAAAGTTATCATGCTTTGCAAGTACTTATCAGTAACTGACACAGGCTTAGAAGAGCATGTGTTTATTCTTTTCAAGCCAAGTTCCCAGCCTGATATGTAGAATAAATATCTGACAAATGCATACAGAAACAAAAGACGCACATTTCCTTTTAAGTACAATTAAGCAACGTACTAGCCAACGCTGATTAGATCCAAGGGATGCCTTAGCCTCCGAAAAGCGGGAAGCACACAGGATGGCTTCTCCTCCGGGGGACAGCTCTGTGTGATAACCCCGTGTGGAAAGGACAGTGCTTCGCAGGCCACTCCCGGAAGCCAGGCGACAGCCTGAACTGCCTGAATGCGTGGCCTGTTGCTCCACGGGGGCCCACTCCACCCCAGCGTCTCGATGCTCACAGTCTCGCTCCTGGAGCTGAGTGCACGGCTTTGTGGGGTCCACAGGTCTGCCTGGGGTGTCGGGACCCCTTTCCAGACATCACGTGTTGCCTTCCCACGAGCCACATGTGGGAGTGCACGCTCCCCTTCAGCCTCTCCACCAGAGATGGTGGCAAACTTCTGGATTCTTGCCAATCTAATAGGTAAGAAACTCTATCTCTGTCTAGTTTTAATTAACATTTATTATGTGTGAGGCTGATTGTGTTTTCAGATATTCAAGATCATTTGCATTTCTTTTTCTATGAACCCTTCTTATCTCTTGGTCATTTTCCTATTGGACTATTGATCTTTTACATTATTTTTAGAAGCCTTTTATAATGTAAAGATAGTCATCCTTTTTCTATACTATGACTGAAAATACATTTTTTGTCATTTGTCTCTAGGAGTTCTTTCTCATAAGACTTAAAAAAATTCTTTTTCCAGTAGTTAATTTTTTTTCCCAATCTTTTCCCTTATTGAATCTGGATTTTGAGTTAGAGATAGGAAAGTTCTCCCCACTCTCAACTTATAAATGAATTCATTTACGTTTTCTTGTTTTTTGTTTGTTTGTTTGTTTTTTGTAAAATATCACTGTTTTGACATTTAAATCTCTGTTCCTTTTGTTCTAGGTGCTCCCTATATATATAAGCTATCAATTACGGTACATAGATGTTTTACTCTACTTATTACACACTTAGTGGTTTTTCATTCATTCTTTTGGACCTTTCAAAAATGTAATCATTTCATCTGCAGACACAGATGCTTTATTTCTTCTCTTCTGAATCGTATGTCTCTATTTGGCCTTGTCTAACACACTAGCTGACGCCTCCTCCGTGACATTCCAGAGGAGTGTCCCAGGGGTCCTAGTTCTGTCCCCGACCTCAGTGAGAAACCCGCTAGTGTTTCCCCATGAAGTATGACACTGGCTTTGGGCCAAGACACCTATATTTTTGTTTTCGCCTTAAAGACATATTCATCAAACTCTACTGCTGCTTTTAATCAATGGGTTTTGAATTTCATCAAATGCCTTTTTTGCATCTATGAAGCTGATTACTTCATTTTTCTCCCCAGTATGTTATGATGATGGATGATGTTAACATGTCCTTTATTCCTACTGAACCACCCTTTCCTTGCATTCTGGAATAATCCACGCATTGTCACGATGTATTATTTTTGCACGTACTGCTGGATTTGTTTCCAAGCCCTCGCCCTTGACCACCGGAAGCCCTGATGGCTCAGACTGTCCTTAGGTAAGTGGTTCTCAGCTGGGGGTGATTTCCGCTCCTGGAGGACACTAGCAATGTCTGTGTTGTTTCTGGTTTTCACAACTGGGGACACTATCTGGTAGGCAAAGGTCAATAATGCTACCAAACACCCTAAAATGCAAAGGACAGCCAGGAAGGAATGCTCCAGGCCACAATTCCGGCAGTGCTGAGGCTGAGACGCCCTAGCCTAGGTAGACTGCAGTCAGGCCACAGAAACTGTCCCCCTGCATCTGGGAGACGGCTGCTGGCTCTCACGATGCACGTGTGTGTTCGGCTAGGTGACTGGCGCCAGCGCCTGCGGGAAGAACAAAGATGGCAGGTGGGAGCACGTGTCTTCGGTGGGGGGAGAGTCGGATCTTGAGTGGAGAACGGGGGCCCTTCCCTGTCCTGCAGGTGAGGGCTGTCAGCCTACTCCTTGCCTCGCATGCTTCTCTCAGATTTGATACCTGAAACTCTAGATTTGTGAATAACAAGTGAAAATGTCAGTGAGACCGATACGGACACTCACAAGACAACCCAGAGTAAGACGCCTGACGCAGACCTCGCCCACTCACACCCTCGCACCTGAGCCGTAATCTGAAAAGCGTTCCCAGTTCCCCAGCCAGAAACCCCAGTGCTCTGAGGATCAGGGCCGGCCCCTGGGCTCGTCTGGTCCGCTTGTGTTGAGAAATGTCAAGGTCAATGCCACACTCCACACAGTTACCTCCCACTTGGGCTCGCCTTCGTTCTCCACCAACTTCAGGCCGTGCTTGTTCTTCAAGTGCCTGTTGAACTCCCATTTGGTGCCATAAACAAAGCTGCAGACGGGGCACTTCAGACCGCCTGCAAGCACAAAGAGAAGCATCTGTAGCACGTAAAAGGGCAGCGTTTTCGCCTCCCATCCAAATGCCTCAAATCGAAGGATTGAAAATACTCAGAAAAAAAGTTAGGCTGCTGCTGACGTGTGCTGTGTGGCCAGGCCTACGATGGCTGCGTCTGTGGTGAGCGTGAACAGGCTTCTTTCTTCCCTTGTCATTATTCCCTAATACAACTATTTACACCACATTTACATTGTATTAGGTATTATTAGTGCTCTAGAGATGATTTAAAGTGAATAGGAGGACGTACACAGGTTATGTGCAAATATTATGCCATTTTATACAAGGGTCTTCAGCATCTGTGGATTTTGGCATCCATGGGGGGTCCTGGAACCAATCCCCCAAGACCCAGAGATGAATGTATATTCTTATTTTAGGTGCCAGAGAGAAATGAGATGAGTAACACATTCCTTTGGCTGACGGGATAAGTGGAATGTGCCGTTTCATAAACTAACATATATTTCACACTGTGAATGCTCAGACACAATTATAGAAGTTTTTAAAAAACGCTTCAAGTTTCCAAACTCTCCCTGGGCACAGGTACCACCCCACTGAGCATCCGAGTCCTCAGGCCTCCACGACACTCCCACCCGTCAGCTTCCCGCTGTCCCCCAGGGCCCTCTCACTATGTCCCTCTGCTGGCTCCTGTTCAGCCCCCAGGCCATGGCCCCCGGCTGGGTACCCAGACATTCTGCTTCAGGCTCCTCTTCCTGCCCCTCTGATTCATAGGGGGTTCATCACACACCACAGAACCTGTAAGCTGGTGACTGTCCCAGACCCCTGCCCTGCACCGCCATCTGAGATGCAGTCCGGCAGCTGCTGTGCCTGCCCACGGCCGCCCGCAACCGAGCATCCCACTGCCTCCAGTGCCCCTCCCCACCCCGGCCACTGTTATCTTTTGCACAGTTGGGAGTAACCGGCATCTAACCGGTCCCCTGGCAGCCATTGCTGGCCCTCCACTGTTGGTCTACACTCCGCCCAACACACAGGACGGTCTTGTAAAATATGAACGTCACATCTCTCGTAGCTAAAAAACCATGCAGTGGCCTTCCATCATGCCCAGAATAAAAGCCCAGCTCCGTGCTGCGACCCCAGCCCCGCCCCCTCTCTGTCTCCACCTTTCTCTGTCTAGGCAGTGACTGGGCTCGGCCCCCGTTCCCCTTGTCTCCTCGCAGGACACCTGCTGGAAGCTCCCCCTCCTCCTCTTCCGGGTCCAAACTCAAGCATCATCTCTTCAGAAAGCCTCTCTGACTCTCCCAGCTAAGGCGACCCCCAACACACAGAGGTCCCCAAACTACCCGATTTCCCGACTGTCTGCGTGTCATGGCAATGATCTGGGTCTAAACCCGCATTTTGTATCAATCATCCCCGCACACGTTCACTGTCTGTCTTCCTCCGAGAACGGCGCCTCCACGAGCCGGGGGGCTTTGTCCAGCTTCCTCACTGCCCGGGTCCCGGGTCCCAGCTCCTAGCTTCCGGCAGGTCCTCCGTCACCGAGTCTGACGCACTGACGCCGGGTCTCATCAAACCCCCTTCTTGCTTTGGGTCTTTCTCCAGCCGGCCCCCACCCTCCTCTGTACCTGCCCCTCCCCCTGGCCTCAGGTCCTCTTCACGGAGGAAGAGAGCCCCTGGCCCAGCCCGGGCACAGCCCATCGCCTCCTTCCTTCCCGGGCAGGGCTCTGGGAGGAATGTCCACACCCTAGAGCTCCCTAGAACCTGGTACCACCCGCTGCTCCTGAGACTGACAACCGCTGGGAAGCACAGGGAGATGGGCAAGTTCTCACTAAAGAGCCTCCCGAATCTTTTAGATTTTATTCCATAGGAGTGCCATTGCCTATTCAAAAAATAGTGAAATCAGGAGCACAGATCTAAACCAGAAGAGCACATGCAGCCATCACTTCTTTGCCTCTCCTCGTTACTCAGGCAGGTGGATCTCAACCTGGAGTAATTTTGCCCCAGAGAGGGGACATCTGGCGACGTCTAGAGAAAATTCTGGTTGCCACAGCTAGGGAGGGCTACTGGCAGCTGGTGCAGAGAGATGAGGGGTGCTGCAAGCATCCTACGGAGCACGGAACAGCCCCAACAGCGAATGACCCGGCCCTGAGCGAGGCAGCGTCCAGGCTGAGAAGTCCCGCACGCTCGCTCCCAGCCACTCTCGGGCACGGCACGGGTCACGACCAGCTGCCTTCCTCGCTGGTTGGCCCAGCGAGCACCCTGCATTCTGTTTTACTGCCAGTGCCACCACCTGCACCACCACCAGACACGCGTCCGCTCGGGGCGGCTGCGCTGCGTCCGACGCCTCACACGCGAAGCCGCGCGTTCCCCGTGGCAGCCCCGAGGGGCGTGGTCAGCCGCTTGCACGCAGGCCCCGGGTGGTCAAGCCAGCCTTCGCGGTCACGCAGCAGAGCCGGGACCTGAAACCAAGTCTGGCTAACCCCGGGGCCCACATCCTTGACCTCCGGCGGCGCTGCCTTCCGGTGTGACTTCTGTGCGTTATATGACAATGTAACCACCCACGTTCTCCAGCCAAATCTCTTCCTACTGGGCTTCTGTGGCAGCTCTCATCCTCCGGGCTCCCACCAACTGTCCCCTGATTCAAACTCCTATACGGCCTCCTGCTCCTCTGTCCAGAGCCCCATCACCTCCCAAACACTCAGCCCCGCTGCACCCTGGGGCTCCACATCCAGTGCTGTCCAAAAGCGTCCGCTTTCCCCGGCATCACCGAGGCGACGGGAGAGCTGAGCTGAACACTGAGTGTTCTCAGGCGGCCGCCTCTGTTCCTCGCTCGCTGGGGAACCACGGAGGAAGTGGAGGAACTCCGTGCCGACGTCGACGTTGTCCTAACAAAGTACGGGAGAGCCAGACGAATCTCCTGGGGATGCGTCACACAACTGAAGCACCTGCCAGGCACAGGGACGATGTGCTCGACACCCCGAATCGATTCCACGTCAGCGGAACCTTAACCCTCCGGGGAACTGATCTGTAACTGGGGTTCCCTGTCAGCTGAAGTTGGGGTGACTCCCCAAAGAGTCATTAGCAGAAATGGCAGCCAACCCAGATGGTGACGGCACATCCTCTAGTGCCTCGAGCTCACTGCCGTACAGCCCCCCGAGGCGGGGAGGCACCGCGAGGCACGGAGGAGGCTGACAGAGCCGGGCGACAGAGCCAGCGGAGAGCCGGCAACAGACCGAACTCTAAACTTCAAGAACATTCTGCAGAAAAGGCATCTCAAATGCTTTCTGAAACTCAAACACTCTCTACCTTTTTTTTTTTTTTTTTTTTTTTTTTTTAAGGCAAAACCAAATGGACTTGTTCTCTTCTTGGCCAAAGGATAATGAAACTTAGTGTTTAGCCAGCTTTGTTATCATTTATTAATCATCTAAAATGGTATATTTCCCTAAAATCATCTTTTAAAGCCCCCAAGTTATGGGTATAAGAATCTCTACTATTTTTTTTTTTGGTGAAACTGATGTTGCTTCTATAAAGACTTAACATGAGGCACTGAACAAAAGCAAGCTCTCTCAGGCTACACTCAGGCTTCAGCACAAAATTAAAGATTGCTTCTGGGGTACTTTTTAATGGAAAGTAATGCAGGGAGGAAAACATCTTTGCATTATGCTTAAATGAAAATGAATATGCCCCCACATTAATTAAAACTTCAACCTTTGCCACAGTGATGTTAATTAAAGAACAAGAAATGGAAATATGTAATCTAGACCAAATGTATAACTCTGCCAGTTAACTGACATCAAAGCTGAGAGAAATTAATTTTTACTTCAGTTCATTAAATTCTTAGGCAATGCACATTAAAAGGTCACAGGGAAATAGGAATTTACTTGCAGTGTGGATATTACATGCACACCATAAAAACTGCCAACCCCCAAATCACAATTCTCTCATAAGAAATGATGACCCAGGCAAAAAAATAGAATTTCAGGAGCAATTTTAAAAATCGATCACGGCATCTGGTGCTCTTTCTGGAACGCAATATATTCCAGAAGAGTCTCAGGCATTAAAATATTTGTGCTCCTCTGTGGAGGCTGACATTATTGAAAATTCAATTTCACGTTCAATAATGTATCTCCCGGAATGGCATGGAATACTGGGGTGGGCAGTTGGAAGGCTTGAATCTGGGACTTGCTCACATGACCCAGAAGGGCTTCCTTAAATGCTCGGGGAGTTTTCTCTAAGGTGACAATGCTAGAGCGCATAAGTGACCTTAACAAAGGTGCTTCGGTGAGCAGCAGGAGAATGGGCCCCGCAAACATTCACACCCTAATCCCCGCGACATGGGAGCATGGCACCCCACCTGACGGAAGGGACCTCAAGGATGTGATTCGGTTGAGGATCTGGAGGTGGGGAGACTATTCTGCATTATCGGGGTGGGCCCAGTGTAACCACAGGGGTCCTTAGAAGGAGGCAGGAGAAAACACGGCGGTCCCTTTCCTCAGAAACCTATGAGGGACAGAAGAGTCTGGGGAACACCTTGGCCGCTGGGTCCTCCCTCCCCAGCTCCTCCACAGCGCCCCACTGGCACCCTCCCCAAGCCCTGAGCCCGGGGCAGGGGGATCTTCTCCAGAAGCTGACGGCTCTGCCTGCATCACCGTGTGATGCCGCTTAAACGCAGCTGATGGACAAGCAACTCCTACCCTTGGTTTGAGACTGTAACATCATTTTGCAAAGACCACACTTTATTGGTGGTTTCTTCCTAAACTATCATTTGAACACGTATTCCTCTGTATCAAAATAAGACATCATAAAGTCCTGTGAAGATATTTTTTGAGGAGTAGAAGTAGAATATAAAACCAAGTGGGGATGGGGAGAATCACCTAAATTAACCAAAAGAAAATGAAAAGTTCCCATGGTACCAAATGACTCAGCATTTCCAACCACGGTAATTTTCTCCAGTCCTCCCCTCTGACCCCATTCTCCTCCCCTCTCCCAGACACTAGCACGAGGTGGGCTGTGTGTTCTTGACATTTCTAAGCTGCGCTCATGTTCAACCAGCCACCTGATTTCAGAGATGGTTCTCCCTCCAAAACACAATGCCTCTTAAGAGCCAAGAGACATTCAGTTGTTTCTCCTTCAACATGATATATGTATGTGTATGTATGTATATATGTATATACATATATACATACATACGTGCACATACACACATATACACACACACATATATATTAAGAAAACAAAACACATATATATTAAGAAAACAAAAAATACCCCTGCAGAGATTGAAAATAAAACCTAAACCCTTTCGGAGAATGTCAACTGATTATAGAGAGTCTTAGAAAGTTAACTGAAAACTTAGGGCATGAAACAGTTCGACCTTGGCAATGATGTAAGTTTGGAGGCACCGAGCAATGACGACGTCATCAATCAGATGCCCATGCCTCTCCAAACAGCCACAGTAAACGTCTATTTCCTGTCACTCCACCCCAAAAGGTGTGAAGGACATTACACAAATCTCTAGCTCAGGCCTCCAGCGATTTACTGTGACTCTAGGTGTCTACTCTCTCCTCTGTGATTCCTGGACAGGGTCAAAAACGGTGCAATGGTTCTAAAGGTCTTACATATTTTCAGGTTAAAAAAAAAAAAAAAAAGGAAAGGAACACACAAGAAAGGAATGATAATGTACTGAGAATCAGACACTTGTGTCCTCTCCACCACCCCGTGAGAGGGTGGCTGTGAATTCCATCTTGGGTGAGGGTCCGCGGTGGAGAGCTTGAGTAACCAGCCCCAGCGCACAGCTGAAGGACGCAGCCGCACGCCCACCTCACCATCCTGCTCTCCACTGCCACGAAACTGCTGCTCCCGAAAACACAAGGCCCGTGCTCCCCGGGCCCCCAGATGGACGGCCTTACAGTCATCCTGAATGTTTTATGCTGTTCGCCCATTTCCGTGCATCCGCTCTGTCACCAAAAGTGCTGGAGGACACAGTCAATTCATTTGTTTTAAATTAAGATGCATTTTATGGTGATTTCAGCAAGCGGAGCTTCACCCTGCACCAGCAAACTGCGCACCCCAGTTTGCAGCCCCACACCCCTGTTAACCAGAGAAAGATTTCTAAAACTGTCTTCAGCTTCAAATAGACACAGGACTCGGGAAAAAGTAGCAACTGATGTTCTGTATGGTGCAATCATTTCTTAGTTGAATTGCTGAAGTCCGGATATAAATACAACATTTCTTTGTATGGCAGTAGTGCATGTGCTAAACCTTCTCAAGCGGGAAAACGTGCTTACTTATTGCAAAAAGAAGCAAAAACCCCCAAACTTTTCACTGTTAGAGGTTCTCATCCATTCTCTTTAGTTTAAATGTTCTAAACGTTTTTTTTTTCATTTTTAGGATGAATAAGTAATCTGAGCAGTAAAATAAATATTTTTGGCTAATCTAAAGAAGCTCACCTATAATTGTTTGCCATAGCATTATTTATAACTGCAGTAAAAGAAAAAATCTGAAAACCCTACAATGTTCGACAAGAGGGAAATGTTTAAATAAAATGAGGTTCTCCACTTGATGTATTACAAAAAGCCCTGAGAAATTATAATTATGAAAACCAAAGGAAAAAAAGCATGTCCACGTTAATCAATGTTAAGTACAGACAGTAAGTCGGGAACTTTCTTTATGCAAAATGCACACGTGGACAATAAAGAGAAGGCAATGCCGATAATGAATGTTACGGGGAGGGCGGTGAGATCTGTGGGTAAATTACGACTTTTCATTTTAGATTTCCATTAAAGTTGCCCTAATGCTATCCTGGCAATAAGAAACACAGATAAACACTAATGAGGAGGAGGATGGCACAATAATAACGAAGAATTAACAACACTCAACGTTCAGCGATTAGGGTCACACTGTCAGGGATCCCGGTTCTTCTCAAAAGGAGGAGGCCCGCCTCCGACGAGCAGGGGCCCCAGAGGGGGCACGTCACTTACCTTGCTGGACGAGCGCGTCGGCTGCCAGCTCCCCGGCGCCCACATTGGCGTACTCCTCGTTGGGGTGCTTCCTGTTGTAGTGCCGCTTCAGGGAGCCGGATATGTTGCATGAGTAATGGCAGTGGGCGCAGCGGAAGGGCTGCAGGGTTAAGAGCTCGGTTAGGGAAAGATGAACCCCGGATGAGACCACGCCCCGGCCGAGGCCACGCCCAGGCCGAGGCCACGCCCAGGCCGAGGCCACGCCCCGTATAAGGCCACGCCCCGGCTGAGACCACGCCCCGGCTGGGAACACGCCCCCAAGGAGAGGCAAAGCCCCCCCCACCCCAGCTGCCTACTCTCCCCTCTGCGGGAGACCTCACAATGAGCAGGCCCACCCTCCTGGGATACACTCTAGGGAAGATGTGACCTTGGTGTTTAGTCCTGCCTCTGTGGAACCAACCAAGTGACCAAGCAAGGTATCCCCACACTAGGAGGGGTCTACGCTAAATTCGGTTGCTTTCATTTTTTCTTTCATTTTTTTGGGGGGGAGGTCCAACCCAGAATTTACAACTTGCTCAAGAAGAAAATAACAAAAAAGCAATACAGTAATCTATCACTTTTTTTTTTTTTAGTGAAAGCCTTTCAAACCAGCTTCCCTCACACATTAATTCCTGATGTTCTTGCTTCTCTAACTAAACGGTTTCCTCCATAGTATTACCTGCAAGAACCTGCATATACACAACGTCAACCCTTCACTTTGCTCACTGTTAGCGAAATCCACCTGGTCAAATCCATTTCCAACGCCAACCTGGGCGAGACCAGGCCCCTTCGGAACGAGGGCACGCAGGGGTGTGCGGCCTTGCCTGCCACCATGCACACTGCCGAGGGGTAAGGGCTTCTGCTCGGACCCCGGGGGAGCCCAGTGAGGCATGGCCGGCAGCTGGGCGATGGGTGTGTATCTGAGCACTGTTACATCCCACACCTTTACTCCTGGTTGGGACAGTTCCCGAGTGTCCCTCCAAAGCATGTGCTGTGCGACCCGACACGCAGCGCTACAGGGTCCCAGCTCTGCCGTCGGGCCCCATGGGTAGCATAGCACCTCCCGGCCAGCGAGGCTGGCAGGGCGTGGAGCAGCGCACGGCGCGGGGGGTCCAGCTGGGGCACGCTCCACTAGCCTGTGGCACTGACGGACAGTGGGACCTCAGGCGGGTGGTGGGACATCTCTGAGCACCGAATGTCTCACACTGCCTTGTAAGGTGGTTGTGAGAATTAAAGGACGCAACGTACACGGGTATCTCAGATGCCACAGAGATGAGCGCTTACTGTTTTCATTAACGATTTTACACAGCTCGCGCTGTGCCCGTGGGAGCCGAGGTGGTTTTAAGACCTGAAAACCACCTTGACTCCTCAATGGGCCAGGTCATTCACCTGTCACCACTACCACCCAGAGGAGCGGGGCCAGCAACAGCGGGTCTGTGAAGGGGCAGTGGCCGACAAGCAGGGGAAAGCGTCCTCTCCCCTTGGAGGCTTTGCTCAGCCCTCTTTCAATGGTTCCATCCTTTCAAGCCTACAGATGTGCTGGAGGGAAGAAAAGGAAAAGGAAAACCCTGTCCTTGTTGGAGTCCCTAGGCCCCTCTCCCCCGGCAAGAGCGGCTCCTGCCCCCTGCCCTCACCGGTTCAGCTCCCTTTCTCAGCCTCCGACGTGTCCTGGGCAATCCGCTCCTGCAGGCCCATCTCCTTTAGGTGCCGTCTCCTACTGTGACATTCCTGACCCAGTGACACGCCTATCACCAGCTTCTCCTCCTGCACTGAACTGTCTAGCTCACGTGCCCAGACCTAAGGTTAAATGCTGGCATTCTCCAAGATTCTGTTCTGGGGCCGGTTTTGTTCCTCTGTGTGGTTCTAGTGGCCATTTTCACACCGTTGATGGCTGGGTCTATATATCTAGTTATAATTCTTCCTGAACCACAGAGAGAAATTTTCAGCTGTCTTCCAGGTGTCTCTGCACAGATGTTCTGTAGGCATCTCAAAATAAACATACGTGACTTCAGACTTGCTGTCTTTCTGCAAAATCAGCTAATCACCCAAAGACAGAAACCTGAGTGTCATCCTAGACTTCGTGTCCTCTTTTCTGACTGTCCAACTAATTACTGAGTCTCGCCCAGGCTCCCTTGGAAACCTTTCCAGAATTTACCCTTGCTCCTCTCCCCATCAGTCCCGCACAGCAAAAGATGCCACCCAGGCTCTAAAGGGAATGCTACTGCTCCCACAAGGGCCACTCTCAGAAAGGCACAGGGACACTGAAGAGTGAGTCACCCTGCTCAGAAAGGCTCCTCAGGGGCCCTGCCCTAGGTGGAGGCCACACTGTGGTCAGGAGATGCTTTGTGCTACACTGCGTGCGCCACATTCCTCTTTCACACAAGAGAAATCTGTGTTTCGCCCACAGGTATTGATTAAACAAAAGACCTGGAACAAAGGGAAAAATCAGACCACCTCCCTCGTCTATCTACTGAGCAGAAAATAAGAGGTCTAAAATGCCGATACGTGATAATCTGCAAAGTTAAAATAAAAGCCAAAACGTTTTCATGCGTCTCTAAATAAGCAAATATAATGCAATTATTTTTGAAACATTAGCACTTTGCACACACACAAAAAAAAAATCAAAAAGAACAGCCAAAAATGTTCTCCTGCCAACACTGAGTGGTTGGAGGCACAGAGTCAGGTAGGGACAATTAGAGACACTGTCCCCACACCTAACCTCAGGCTCGAGTGCCAATTTCATCCTTGTCACAAAGCAGACAAATGCTTCAAGAGTGTCAACTCCTTTTATTCCCCGTGGCAGAACTGCTAATGAGGAGAAAAACTGCCAAAACATGAGCAGACAGGCAAAAAAAAAAAAAAATATGTATACACGTGAGCCCAAATGAGAAATCGTTTCTGATCTACTGATTTCTGAGAAAATCTTCAATTCTTCAAGATGGAAGAAATGTTTTCAAAGACGGACTTTGAGCAGCCTCCCTTCCACGAGGAGAGAGGAGAGTCCTGTGGCCTGTGAGGGTCTGAGTTCAGCCTCTGTCGGTGCGGGAGGCCCCGCCCCCAGAGCCCCCTGCAGGCTCAACAGCCAGGGGGGCAGGGGGTGCGGGGGTTGTTAAGAAGTTAAACCTCCCTGGCTCTTTCCTTCATCGGCCTTGGCTACTTCTTCTGCCCATCATAACCTCTTACGTGACATCAGTCAGCACCTAACTTCTACTCGGGATCCTCTCTCCACACCTGTAACTGAGGTGTTGTCACACCTCAGCAGGGAATTCCGTTGGGGCTGCTGCAAGCGTAAGAGAGAGCAGATGCCACCCGTACCACCACCGCCACCGCCACCGCCGGGCGTAACGTCTGACTGCGTGATTAATGCCGCGAGTCTTGAGATCTCATTTCTGAAGCGTGATTTACTGACCCCTTACTCTGAGCCAGGCACCACCCCCTCGCCCTGGGGATACAGTGACAAACGAGAGCGACTTGTTATTCTCTGCGTACTCATGAGTTTTGGGACTTATTGATACCAACTGCAAAAATTAAATGCTATCTAGGCAAACTAGATCACCTCACTTGGTTTCTAAGTCAGATACTCAGGGAGCAAACAACGCCAGACCTCAAAAGGGACGTTACGTATTGTGAGTTTTCGGTCAGAACCTGGCCAGGGGAGGTGTAAGCAGCTACAGGAATACAGTTTACGCGAAACAAAACACCAAAGTTCTTACTGTGGGCCGAAAGGGAAGTGAATCAAAGACAAGGCAGGGAACCCCGTCACACCTGCGATGGGACGTTGCACTGGAATTGTTAACCAAAGTCACGTGCTGACGTAACAATCACCGTCGTTCTAGAGAACATTCGCTAGCAGCCACCGTGAGGCCAGGCGGTTCTGCGTGTTTTACCGGGATTAATTCCGGTCAGTCTCACCACAGCCTCATGTGGTAGGTACGACTATTACCCCCACTTCACAGATGAGGAGACTGAGGCGCAGAGGTTTGAGGAATCTGTCTAGTCTCAGTCTCCCGGCCGGACTTCTCTGCACTGCCTTTTGGGCCACAGGCCCAGCCAGCAATAAAGGCATGATGTGATCCCCCATTCACACCATTTCCTGAACATCTGTCTCCCCTGGGTGCCCCACTGGGGGTGGGGGGTATGGTTTGGCTTTCCCTCATTTCCTAGACATAAGGCAGCTGCATCTAACGACCAACTTTTTTTTTTTTTTAAGGTAAACCATCCAAGCAGTTTTTATTCATTAATGTTCACAAACACACACAGCACTGTGGTGGGCTGGGAGAGGGGCAGGCGGTCCCCGGGTGACTGTGACGAGGCGGGGGACGGGTGCAAGCTGATAAGATGAGGGTGGAGAGCGGCCAGACCACAGTGGGACGCGTGCGTGTCGGAACAGTCACTCTAGGCAATGCAAGTCCCCGGCCAGTGTTGAGGAGGAGGGTAGCGTGGCCACTTCAAATATCACTTTGGGAATTAATAGAGGGTGGATCTGAAAGGAACAAGACTGAAGGCAGAGAACCAATTATCTAGTCGTTGTAATGGCACAGACAAAAAATATAGAGGCCCTAAAATGAACAAAAAACAGAAAAGGCTTCAGAGAGATGGAGGAGGCGGCGGCAGCCAGGCCTGAGGACCAAGATGCTGTGTGACAGCGGAGGTGGAGAGCCTCCGGGAGGGCTCCAACGTTTCCCGCTCGGCTGACAGAGGAGAAAAGCACTCCACCAGCTGAGAGAGAGCGGGCCGGGAGAGGGGAGGGTCAGAGGAGAGAACTCTGGACACCCACGATGAGCCTCTGGTCAAAGCCACCAAACACAAGAGGAGAGTCTTGTTTTGTGTTTATTTTCCCCCTATTTCTTCTGAAGTTACAAGCCTGAGAGCATGAGGCTGGGATTTCATTCCAGGATTGAGCATGACAGGGACAAAACCAAGCCTGGGGCTAAGGATCCAGAGAGAAAAAGCCAGGTCTTCCTATCTTGAAGGAGCACAAAGTCATCTCTGTTGTAAAGTAAGGTCAGAGACAAATTAAACAATTTAAAAGAATAAATGTTTTAAAACCACAGGGTACCCCAAGTTCAAAAATGGCTGTGAGGAGGCAATTATCCCATCACAATAAATAACAGTAAATCAATCCACACTAATTGCTTTCCGTGCCAGAGCTTAGAAGACTCGTCAGCATTCTCCAATTATTGATTTTTTGTAATCGCTTATGCTGTCAAAAATGCAGTATTTCCAGAGAATATACTGCACACGATTAGATAGACAGGATTTTAATTTAACGTAAATCAACCCAATTCCCTTCTTTTTTCCGGAAGTGCTTTAAGAATCTAAAATACAAGGAAGCAGCCGAAGATGGCATAAGAGGTTTTCTGCAGAGACATTTCAGTTCCAAACAATTTAAACAATGGCCCCTGGACCACTTCCTCCCCACCAGGTAGCAAGACCAGCTTTTCTCTTTCTACAAGGCTGTCCCCACACACATAAGCATGCTTAAAAAAAAGAAAAGAAAAACCTGTCATCTCAGATTCTTCACTTTCATGTGGACAAAAAACTGAAAAGCAAAACAAACACTAGGAACAGACACCCTACACTTGACTTTTTAACCCCTTTGCCTACGGATCAGTAATTTCCACTGAACTTGGAAAATGTTCCCGCTAAGCTTACACCGTCAGCATTTTGCTGAAAGATTTTGCTTGAGTTTCGAAAGCTAAACTTGTAACTGCAGGCAGATGCAATCAAAGCAGTGTGAGGGGAAAATGACAAGGGGACAAAAATGTCCCTCTGCTCAGCCTGAGGATGAGACAGTTGTGGGCAGAGAGCAGTTCTGTCTATGGAGACAAGGACCGGAACCGCAGCTCCGCCACTTGCTAACTGCGTTATTCCTGAGCACGTCACCCAAGCGGACTCTGGCCTCAGTCTCCTCGTCTGCGATATGGGAACATCAATACCTGCACTATAGGGTTTCTGAGGGGAAAAGGAGGTAGCACGTAAAGCATGTACTGTGATGCCTAACGTACGGCGATTATGGAAGGGACCGTCCTCCCGCCTCCTTCATTCTAACTCGAATGTTCCTAAACATTCCGCCTGGAGGTGGAACTTTCTGATGGGCAGAGGGGGCCATCTCCCGAGCTGCAGGAGAAACGCAGCCAGGACGCCAGGAGCCGGGCGGAG
>CM053511.1:3054058-3081466 GCA_028627145.1 Eidolon dupreanum | reverse complement strand
TCAGCCTCTTCAGTCAGATGAGGGTTTGCAAAAATAAACATTCACTCATTGTGTCACATGGTCTCCCACCCAAGAATTAAACACAGGTTACCACCGTGAACACCAACAGCACCTTGAATGAACACATCACTTTTAAAAACAAGCGCTTCGCAGATATTTGATAATGACAGTCGTCTGCGTTCACTGTGCTCTTGCTATGAACCACTTTACAGGCATTATCTACCTTAATCTCTCAACAACTTTTGGTGGCAGCTATTATCATTATCAACCCTGTCATTAATAATTCTTTAAAACGATGTTGAAGAGACCCTTGCTTTACTTCTGTCCTGTAGCTCCCTCTTCTGCAGACTTTCTCCGAAGCTGAAAACTTTGCGTAGAAAGCAACTTTGTTCAACCTAATCTTTTTTCTCAACATATCTGAGGCCCTCCCTGCAAAAGGAGCCCTGGGGTGAAAAGTGTGGTTCAAGGGGGGAACGCCCTGGTTTTGGGGCACACACTGGGTCAAAGGAAGCAGGGACACCGCCGTCTGCGTAAAAGTGAGAAAGCCATGAGCACCCAGGGGACACGGGCTGTCGTCCAGGCTTCTACTTACCAGCTCTGTGTGAACTTTAAGATGGGCCTGCAGCTTATATTTATCTGGAGTCGAGTAGTCACAGCCGTCAGTGGGACACTTCAGCAAGATGTTACTGTGTTTCTGAATTACATGGCGTTTAAGGCAGTTTTTGGTGATGGAAGAATAATGACACTGGGAGCAATAATACAGATGTTCCCGGGTGTGGGTGCGGACATGCATATCAAAATGCACTTGGTACCAAAAAAGTTTGCCTAAAAAAATATTTTCACGTGAGAACAAGGAAGTTTCTTTTATACTGAATTTGAATTTTTTAATTATTACGACTTTGCAACTACTATATTTATCTCCCTCTCCACTTGTCCAGATCACCCTCACCCTTTCCACCGCATTTCTACCTGGAGATTACTTCTCAAAGGTGGGAGGTTGCAAATACTAAGGGTGATGCTATTTTTGCCTGATGTCAGAGCTAGGAGAGGAGGAAACAAACGTTAAGCGAGGACCAGTTACGGGGTCGACTACGGTTACGCATCATCGATGGAGCGTGCCTGAGCCCTATGACACCAGGGCCGCCCAGTCCAGAGCCAGACCTCCTGCTTCCTGCGCTGCCAGGTCTCCAGGAGACCCAGCGGCGGGGCATGCACTGCGACCGGAAGGTCTTATGCGGGGCCTCTCTGCAAAGAGCTGCAGCCGCTTGGATAACCTCTCTCCACTCATCCAGAACACGGCCACAACCCGAGGCTCTACTTTAAACGTGTCCTGCGCCAGAAGACTCTTCCCGGTTAAGCTCTGGCGGAGGCCGAGGCTACACCCCTGCGCGCACGCCTGGCCGCGGCCCCACGTCAGCTGTCCCGTCGCCCCGGCCTTCGCAAAGACCTCAAGAGCTAAAGCACGACACGGGCGGCCACCCACTGCCCTTACAGGTGAAGGACAGCTCGTTTAGAAGCTGTCCTTCGCAGAGACACACACGAGCTGCCCGAGGCGAGGCGGGAACGCACGGGTGCGCGCGTGACAGGCCCGCGGGCTGCGCCCGCCGCGCCTCCTTACCACAGTACTCGCACTCCAGGTCCCCGTACACCTTCCGGATCCTCGCGCACAGGCCGGTGTCCATGCGCCTCTTCTGCAGACTGTCCAGCACCCTCATGAACGCGCTCGTGCTGGCCCGGGGCTCGGGGGCCGGCGTGCAGGGCTCGGGCGCGCCCAGGGCCGCGTCCGGCCCGCCGGCTGGCGGAGGCAGGTCTGGCCCCGCGGCCGCGCTTGCCGCGGGACGCCTGCTGGGGTGCGGGCCCTCGGGGGCCGCCGTCTGCGGCCCTTCCCCGGGGGGGCCCTCGGCGCGCTGGGTCTCGCGGTGCGCGTCGGGGCTCCTGGGCTCGGGCTGCAGCCCGGCGCCCCCGCCCCGGGCGCGGGCAGCGCCTCCGTGCTGGGAGTCCGGGGGCTGCTCGGGGGCAGAGTGAGCCTCGGCAGAGGAGGTGCCGTTCTTCAACGGAAAGGCCCCCGACACTCCCGCGTGCGAATGCAGGGCCGGACGAAGGGCCGCGGGGCCCTCGGCGCGCCCGGCCCGCGGGGCCGCCGAGCGCACGGGCGGGGCGGGCACCTCCGCGCGGCCCTCGGGCCCCTGCCGCGCCCCCTCGGGCAGGGCCGCCTCCGTGGGGGCGTTCACCCCCTGGAACACAAACTCCTCCTCCGCCAGCTGCAGCTGGCCCCCCAGGGCCTCCTGCTGGATGTCGCCCCCGGGCTCCAGGAGGCAGAAGCTCTGGTTGATGGAGCTGGCGAACACCGCGGCCTCGGGCGCGGCGCCGTGCGCCTCCCCGATGTGCGCGCGCAGCCGGATGGTGCTGACGAACGTCCGCAGGCAGACGGCGCACACGTACACGAACGGGTGCTTCCGCACGTGCAGCTCCAGCGCCTGGTACTTGGTGGCCCCGTGGCCGCACAGCTCGCAGGCGAAAGGCCACTGGTCCCCGTGGACCAGCATGTGGCGGTCCCGGTCCAGCTCGTTCTTGAACTTGCGCTCACAGATGTGGCAGTCGTAGAGCAGCTGCCGCTTGCCCTCGCGGGTCATGAGGCAGAGCTCGTCCAAGGCCGCCTGCACCTTCTTGTCCTGCGGGTCGTGCACGTCGCGGATGTGCTTGATGAGGTTCTTGACGTCGGAGTACTTCTTCTTGCAGAAGCGGCAGTGCTGCTTGATCTTCTTGTGCACGCGCTCGATGTGCACCTTGAGGTGGCCCTTGCTCAGGCAGGTGAACGTGCAGTAGTCGCAGGAGAACTTCTCGCCGGTGTGCTTGCGCAGGTGCACGTTCAGGTTGGCCTTGATGGCGCTGGCGTAGCTGCACTGCGAGCACTGGTACGGCTTCTCGTTGGTGTGGATCCGCAGGTGGGCCTGCAGCGAGTGCTTGAACTTGAAGACCTTGTTGCAGTACTCACAGGTGAAGATCTTGAGCTGCGTGGGCCCTAGCCTGGAAACAGATGACAGCACCGTTACAGCTGGAGACCACAGTTTTAATGACCTCGGATTCCTCCCTGTGAACCAAACACGAAAGGCTCAAAAGTGAACGAAAGGGGGCTGAGGGGGGATGAAGACAGTCACTCATCCACACACGGGACCGGGGGACCTGGTCCGGACCGGCACACACGAATACCTGGAGAGAAACGGCAGGTTGGCACACGGCGGCATGGCCACGTGGCAAGAGGTGACAGGGATACGTGCAGAGTGGAGAGGGACATCTAGCCTGGATTAAGGGGGTTGGGAAGTTCACTGAAGCTCTGTCTGAGTGGATGTGCAGGACAAGGAGGCAGGCGAGCAGAGGAAGAGGGAAGAGGGACGTGTGTCCACACGTACACAATAACCAGCCGTGTTCCCAAGCTGACCCATATGTGTTCCGGGGTATTTTAATGGAACTGGGCTCATGGGCTGAGCTCAGTCTGCTCTGTGAGACTACACTCAGTCTGTGTGACTTTGCGCAATAGCTTCGGTCACCCAGACTTGACTATTCATTTGACCACCCGTCGGGGTGACGGCCTTTCTCTTAGGTGCAAGTCCCCACGTGAGGGCCACCCATTAGTGAAAGACCCCTGGCCATTCTCCATGACCTCACTTCTTTCCAGAAAAAGTGAAGTGATATATCTGATAAGTCTTCACATATCTGATGATCTCACTTTTCCCTACCTGATGAGGATGTGTCTGCCCGTGGACAGCACAGGATATGGTCAGCTCTTAGCTACGTGGGCATCCGGGAGCCTGGCCAGCAGAGGTCGAGGCCTGCAGGTGGGGGTGGTCGGCTGTCTGGTTCTGCAGTGCAGTCACGGGGGGCATGTAGGGAACGGTGCACCACACTATTTCCTTCCTCAGCTCCGTCAGTAACAGAGCCGATGTCTGAATTGCCATCTTCCTCCTCCTCCCACACAAGTGGTTTTGAACTCAGGGTTAATCAGATTGTTGTTCAGTTGTCATATATTAACCTCATACATATGACATTTATTAATAAATGACTCATTTATTAACACCTGCCAATCTGTTTCAGGCACTGTGTTAGGATTCACGTATGTGATGGAGAATAAAAGCATGATTTGCCTCATGATCCTTTCTCTTTCAATATGGCAGTGGGTACGCTGAAGGAGATGATAGTAATAATAGCTAACAACTATTCAGTACTTAGCGCACTATAAACTCTATCCTAAGTATTGAATCCCAAACCTAGTAGTATACCAATTTTACAGATAAGAAAACTGAGCATTTGCCCAAGGTCACACGATTAGTAAGTGGCGGAGCCAGAATTTAAACATGTGTGGCCCGCCCACCTCCAGAGCCTGCATACTTCCCCTCCCCTCTAAGCTGCCTGAAAACACCGTGCATACCAACCCACTCCCCAGTGGGACCGTTCACATGGAGACGTCCCCGGCATGGGGCTACCACTGCTGTGGGAACAGTCACCCCTTTTTTCTGAAATCAACAAATGAGTCACCAGGGACAGGAATTGGCAGATGAGCCTAAGAAGCAAGCGAGGCATCCTCTCTTCCATGACTGCTCCTGCCGGACACGTGTCCGGGTTCTCTGAGGAAGCCCTCACAAACACCAACAGCCACGTGGTGCTGCTGACTGGGTGCCACAAGATGCGCCCACTCTACTGCACGGTCACACTTATGGAACTATCCACAGAACTGTGCTGGATCAACAACAGGCTGCCTTGTCCTTCAATTAAAATATTTAAATGAAATGCAGTCCATAAACACCAAAGGGTACAATTCACATGATGTAATTAAAATATTCAAATGTGAAAAAGTTACTGGTATGCTTGTGTGTTAAACCCAAGGCGAATTTAAGAAAACTAATTTGGATCTTTCTCAAACAATGAAGATATCCAGAAGGTAATGCATTTTATTAGTACAAAGAACACCAAAGGAAGAAAACCTGGATTTATAACGTTAGCTAAATAAACACATTACAATAGTTCCTTCTCCAGTGCAAGATCTAAATGGTCTTAGGAAAAACCCTTTTGCTCTGATTTTTTTTTTTTTTTTTTTTTTGCATATTATTAGATAAATACCTAACAAAGTCCTTAGTGCCCTGCCTCCCACCCAGGGGGATGAATCGGATGAAAAGGCCAAGCAGCCAACACCTGACTCAAGTGCCAGCCACCAAGACTTAACTGATGCACAGAGCCACAAAGTCCAAATAATTCCTATTGGATTACTTTACCCAAATGCTCCCTATTCAGTGTGAGAGGCCCCTCACCCATTGCATTTTAGACAGCAATCACGCAATCAGCTGAAAAGGCCAGACCCCTTGATTCAGTTATTCCAATTCTGGGAATCTATCCAAAATAATGAATACAAAATTTGAGTGAAGGTACTCATTACACTATTTCTCACAATAGTTAAGAGCGGGAAGCTGTTTGAAGGTTACAATACAGGAAACCACTTTGTACCTTTTTTCACTCATTCATTCAAAGAAATCCAGGCGCTGGGGAATACAATAAGGATAAAAACACAACTCATGCTCTCTAAACTCACCTCCCAGAGAAAGGACAGCCATAAAAAGAAGCGGATAAAGACCAGCAGGGAGATGCTCTAAGAGCCCGGGTCTGGGAGGACCAATTTGTCTAGGGGGCAGGGCAGGCCACCTTGTGAACTGGACATCGGGCAGAGAGCTGAAGGATGACTGGGGAAGGGGCGTCATCCAGGAAGGGGAAGAGACAACTACAAGGAGAGATGAGAAAAAAGGGGCCCAGATGGCTGAAGCAGAAGCTGGAGCCCAGACAACCAGAGAGAGCACAGGAAGGGGACCGGGACCAGGCTGGAGAGGTGGCAGCCCTGGAAGGTCCTGGAGGCCGAGTTGTCCTAGCAACAGCGTGAGGCTCTAAGGGGTGCCATCACGTGGGCATTTTACAAAGTTCTCATTGGCTGCAATGTCCAGAGTTGAGTAGATTATAGCATACCCTCATGATGTTACCGCATACAGCTATAAAACGGTGTTAGTGAATAATTTGAGTGATAAAGGAAAGTAAGTATAATGTGATTAATATTAAAAGCAAAATACAAATTGCACATAAAATATAAACTCAATTTTATGAAACACAGGACTGATAAAAGGCTGGAGGGAAACACATTAACAATATTGACAGTGGTTATCTCAGGGTGCTGAGATTACAAATGAGCTTTTGGACTTCAAAAATTTTCTCTATAACATATCTGTACCATATTTTTATGAGAGCCAAACTGATATAACCTACCTGACATATTGCTGTAACCTAAAAGTTTGTATCTATATTTTACAATGCGAAATTGGCATGCAAAAAAAAGTCTCTTTCATAACTATTTTATAACTGATACTATAAAATATTAACAGAATGCATGACAACAGAAATACAGCCTCAATCTGTTAATTAAATATTGGGCATATTTACCTGTAACTGGATTAGCATTTAGTTGAAACCTTTCCCCAACAGACCTTTAAATATTATAAAGATAATTAGTTGAGGTCTACAAATCAACTTGAACTGAGACCAGAATGATCTTCCAATTTAATTCCATTATAGTTTTGCCAAAGGAATGAGTATTTTTACAACTTCATCAATAAATTCAGTTGCTCGCATTTGCAAGAATAGTGGACTGAGGCTACAAATTAATGTAGCAACTCACATGATATTATGTCATAGTCTAATGAGAGCGCAGCATGTGTCAGACACTTCCCACGTATTTTGTCACTCATTCTCACCACCAAACTAAGTCAGATTCCAATGGACAGTCTTACTGCTGGTGTAACGGAGGCCTGGAGGCAACATCACCTGTGTCAAGTCACAGTAGAGTTAAAACTTCATCCAGGCAGTGGCCGTGTCTGTCCAAGTCTCTCTCTCACATCCCCAGCGCCTGGCACATAACAGCTGTTTAATCTGCTGAGCTGAACTCTAGCAGAGTCTACAGCCAACCCAGGTCTATGTGGCACTAAAGCTTTTTCCTTTCCTCGAGAACACCTCATTTCTCCTCTTTCAGAAACAGAAAGGACCCCATGGCGATTGGTGTTTCCTTTGTTTTCCCTCTTAGCTGGGGAGATGTTTGCAGATGTGTGCTCATCTACCTGAGCAGGTGCATGTCACGGCTGAGACAGAGGCCCTGGGGAGCATGCAAGAACACACGCGCTCCTCCACTGCGGGCTGTCCACTGGCCATGATGGGGGGCTGATTCTCAGGTTAAATCGACAAACCACTGCCTTTTACAAAGCAAGAGTCCTGATAAACGAACATGCTGGCCCTCTTGCCCTCTGTGGCGGTCACTGGAGTCCAGCCTCTGACTGGGGTCACACAGAACAGACACTTTACCTGCTTGACTTCATGGGTTGCTCATATGGTGTCTGCTGAATGGCGTACTCCTGGTACCCCCTCCGAGGCGCCATGTCGGCCGAGCTGGCCTCAGGGTTTGTGGCTCCAATTTCTGGGGGTCCGGCCTCCACTGGAACAATCTTGGTAGCACCTGAGATGGAGACACAACGCATGCATATTAAAGAGGTACCACGGGCGGCCCTGACTCCACTCAGCACGGGGGCAGAGCCTGGGAAGTACACTTCTCTGCTGTACGACAGCCAGGCGCGGTATTGTCTGCTTTCGGCTCACACATTTAACTTGTGCGTGTGTGTGTGTGTGTGTGCGTGTGTGTGCGTATGCATGTGCACGCATTTGCGGGCAAGTTTTCTAATCGTCTATCAAAACACCCTGAGGTGTATTTTCACTTGATCTATTTATTAACAGAACAAAATATGTTTACCTGCAAGGTTTTACGTGAGACCACATGTCAAACTTTTCATAAACATAAAATGGTATCAAGACAGTATGGAGCAGTGGGACCAACTAACCAACGGTGACCAGGCACCTAAGCCGCCTGGGTCCCATCCCGAACAAGACACTACCTCACCACCTCTGGGAGTGGGACACGCTGTGCACACACATGCACATGTATACATCAAATGCATTAACGAAAAGGCTCCAACCTACCTCGTTTCTGAAATAGCACAGGAAATTACCTACGCCTTTTACCCCTACTTACAGAAATCTCAAAATACTACCATCAATTTTTAAGAAACTATTGTAGAAACTTTTTCTAGAGATAGCTGAGACCAGGAACCTCTCTACTGGGATGTTCATTTCCTAGAATATTACTACTCTGAAGAAGGGAGGGGCAAAGTGACCTTCTAGAAAGTTCTCCTTATCACATAATTTTACGTGTATTAGTCTCTACTTATCACCTTACTCAACACTGAAGCATAAAGAGGTATTTATTCAGTGTTTTCATTCTAAATAATGAGTTACTATTAGCATTCGAAATAGATGTTTAAAAGGTTGTAGCTGTTTTTTAAAATCCTAAACTTGATTTTTTTAACTTTATTTGACACCTATCACTCTAAATGGATAGGAAAAAAACATTATTATACTTTAGAAAAGATTATCATAAACTGCTTTGAGTCTAAGGTATCCCCTCTTAGAATAGAACTTTCTTAGAAAAAGTAGTATAATATACCCCCTTGCTATTTTATGTGAACAGAAAGAAAGACAGAAATTCCCAGTATTATCAACTATTTGATGAAACCACTAAAAGTGCAAAGAAGTCGGGCAGAAGGAACGTAACGAGCAGCGCGGGTCTGGGAGAAGCGGCTGCCTCGGGCTGGTCTGCGCGGTCCGTTCCCGCTCCGGACAGCCGGGCTCCTGAGTGGCCGCTGGACCGATGAGGGCGGGTTGTGGGTGCACAGGCGGCGAGGGCAGCAGCGGGAGTGGCCCTCACTGCCCTTCCTCCATCTCCCACAACGCCTTGGGCAGTCACAGGTCCCGGCTGACCCAGACTGATGGGCGACGAGAGCCCGTCGGTGAGCGAGCTGCCCAGGATCACAGGGCCAGGCTGCCCCGGGCACAGCCTCGCCCGAAGAGGCTCGTTTCGTCATGTCCCGCCCGATGTGGTCACCTGGAATAGCTTCATGTGCGGTCAGGACCACACTTATGATGGGTTTCTTCGCCCCGGCGGCCTGCCTGGCCTCCCTTCCCGAGGAGGAGGTCCTCTGGACCTTCTCGGTTCTCTGTGTCCGCGGTCTCCTCGGGGCCTTTTCTCGATCTTCCTCCTTCAACTTCTTTTCCAGTTCAAGGTCAGATTCGTTACCTAAGGAGCAAACACCAAGGTGTATAAAACATCCTTTTACGGCAGTGACAGAGTCGGGGAGTGTGCATAACCCTTTTACGGGGCAGTAAAGGAGATATGTCGGTGTGACATGCACACTGATCCGCAGAGTGACACAGCCACTATAATACCTCGGGCAGCATCTCTGGTTCTTCAGTCTTTCATTCGATTCAATAAATATTCATTGCACCCCTGTCACCGGCCACACCATCGAGGCACTGGGGACACACTGTTGATAAAGCAGACGTAGCCAGCCCCTCTCTCGTTGTCGTGAACCCCACCAGACTTCATTGCCATTAATAAGCAACACTGCGGAGAAGACATGGTCGCCAGGATTTACAGCCTAAGAAGAAATCATTCACATACTCAGCTTGCAACGAGTAGGCACCTTCTTGCCAGTACAGTGGACATAAAGACCAATAAGGCATAGACTTGGTCCCTGCCCCTAAAGGCCCGGAAGTCTATGGGGAGAGATAGACAGGTAGACAGGTATGGTCAAGAACAGTCCACTGTCCGCCAACTGAAACGAGAAGGGGTTGGGACAATTTGGGAAGGGCTGGTAAGCTCTACTTGGGAGGTCAGAAAAGATTCACTTGGGAGGCAACCCTTCCATTAAACAAGCGTCTGCGACACTGTGACTGGGCGGTGGGTGGCAGGTGACAAATGCCGGGGATGCGTGGGGCGAAGGAGGCCGCGTGGTGGAAACGGAACTCCACTAGAGGAAAGGGTGGCAGAGACGAGGCACACACACGGGCCACGCATCCTGTGTGGCTAACTTCATGGAGAAGCAGGGACGCAGAAATAACACCAGTGGAGTGAGTAAAAGCTAGTCCTAGAGGGCCTGCAATGCCACGAGACGTCTGGAATCTCCCTTCGGTGAGCGCCAAGGCTGACACTCCAACGCTCACAGTGACCGGTCGAGTAGCACAAGCGAATGACACTGGCCAAGTGGGGCTCAGGTGACAGTGCACAGGTCCCAGCTCTAGCCGGGGCTGCCTTGCGGGTCATGAAACAGTCACCAAATGTTTTCACTATTCAAAGGGAAACTGGAAATCCAGATTTTTACATGAACTCTGATTTTTTTCAGGGTTGACTCTGACCTAAAATTTCTTAAAACAACGGGGGAACCAAGCAAAACATGCCAAGGCCACCTGCGATCCGCCTCGCCCCTGCCACTGTGGAAGCCACTGAAGCACTTCCAACGGGGGAAAGGCTGGACTAAATCTGTGCTTTAATTATGTGTCACCACTCGGGAGGATGAACTGAATGGGTTCAAAAGACATTCAAACACACTAAAGCATGGACAAGTCAGCCACAGTCCAACAGCTAATTCACACCGCTAAACCTGGCCTAGCCCAAGCAGGAAGCAACACTTTGGTACCAGAGTGAAGACTAAAGAAGCCAGCAAGCTCTTGAATGCATGCGACTCCACGTTCCTACGCCAGAAAGAAATAGGGGGGAGGAAGGAAGAGGACTCTCCTCTCTTAGAATCACAGCCACGAACCTGAAATAACCTGCCCAAGGTCTCTTCCTCAGAACCTTGCGACAAGTAGAAAGAACAGGTGATTCCACATAAGCCTTTGTCAGGGATGAGTGGGGAGTGGGTGCATGGCTGTGGGACACACACATGACAGGTGGGCCATGGGGGCTTTGAAAGCGCCAGAATCAGCAGGGAGGCAAAGCCAGAAGCATGCAATAATGACGCAGAAGCCAGGAGAAATGGGAGAAACCAAAGGGAGACAGCCTGAGGCAACCGTGATTGAAGCCTGCCCACAGGGAGACCTGCGCATCAACTACCAGCCAAAGCCTGAAGGGAAGGGAGGAAATGGAGAAGCGGCAGGTGCTCGGAAGGCCCTGGGAAGACCCTTCAAGGAAAGGCGTCGCAGGACGAGGCAGGGGAAGGACCTGGTAACGCAGGTTGACCAGAATGCTCTGCTTTTCTATGCTCTACAGATCAAGGGCTCTGGGTGCTTGTTCCCATAACGCAGGTGCTGGGAACATTCTTAGACCTGGTGGAAACTTACAGAGTTCTATGATTTGATTGGGAAAGGTCCTTAGTCATGGATTCAGTGTCAACACTAAATATGTCAACACTGAACTGAAAAGAAACATTAGCAGATGAGCCCATCAGTCAGACAGAACTGATGTCGCTGCACAGCAACGGGGAAAAGCCAAGGACCGTCACGGATGTCCATCCTGTGAAGAACGTGACGGCCCCAAAATGCTAAAGGACGGGCAAAACAAGTGACCCCCAAAGTCACGGCTGGTGCCACTTTCTGTGACATTTGATTTGCATAAAACTTCCTGGTGGCGGTTTCTGTTTCATTTTATTTTGCTGTTTAGTGGCTATAATAAAAACATTTCAAAAGGTCTACAAATTGTCAGAGTCACAGGAGTTCTTTTTATGGCCTACATCCTGGGTGACACACACGCATAAATAACTAGAGCAGCACATAACGGATGCTATAAAGAGGTAGAAACAACATATTATGGTTTTTTTTTTTTGTTTTTTTTTTTGTTTTGTTTTGTTTTTTTGTTTTTTTTTTTTTGCTTTTTAAATGCTGCTTCATTTTATAAAAGAATTTTCCACGGGATATAATTCAACATGTGGGTGACACGGCAGGAATGGCCACGTTCACATAAAGAGAAGACAGGAGAATTACAGCTCGCCAGAACAGCATGAATCACCACAAAGCCGCGTGAGCCTGGAGAGTCACCTGGCACTGGACGGCTGCACCGGGACCAGCCCCAGGCCGCGCACGACAAGAACGCGCTGCGGAACGGGGTGCGCGTGGACGGCAGCCGGAGTGGATGAAGGTTTGCAAGATGAAAAACCAACAGAGACCCGGGCTGGCCCAGGTGGAGAGAAGGCTGGATGAGAACTCGTCCCTGACCCTAACGTCATCATAGCTCCCATGAGTGTCCCTGCTTCCTCCCACCACCCCTCCCCCCCAGCGAGAGCGCTGCTCCAGCTGACCCAGCAGTGGGGCGGCAGGACGGCAGAGGTCTGCCTGGGGGCTTCTGGGAACGGTCTCCTTCAGCTGGACATCGCTGTCCACTGCCTGAGACTCAGGCAGCCACCGGCGATGACAAGAGGTCAAGCCAAACGCCAGGTCAACGCCTTGAGGGTCAGGAAGGGGAAGCTGGCTCCTGGGGCTCAGAGCTGCGCCACAGCACCAGCCCGGGAGCCGCCGGGCCCTGCACCTGTCGTCACACGCAGCACGTTCTCATTGTCACACTGGTTCCTAACTGGACTCACACTCTCCAGACCACGCTCCATCTTGACCAGAGTGAACTGTTTTAAAATCCAGATCTGACCTGGTCGCGCCCCTGCTGAAAACCCTCGGATGGCTCCCCGCTCCCCACGTCCACGAGGGGAGAGAGCTCGACCCTCCCGGGATCCACAGTTTTCATTTCTCCCGCGGTCCCTGCACCTCACGGCCACGACGCCCAAGCACACGCCCACCTCTGCTCATGCGCTCGCCCCGCTGGACCCCAAGGATGCTGAATACAAGCTGACCAGCCGCCCCAGGTTGTTTACGGCCCCCGGACCTCACACACAGGTCTATGTAGTGTGCCACACCCCAGTCACGTGCCCGGGCTTGTCCGAAAGGGAGTTCGGATTCACACACACACACACACACACACACACACACAGGTGCACATGCGCACACAGGTGGGCCTGGCCGGTGGGCCGAGAAGTGACTTCCGCAGCCATCACTCTTTCTCCGTGGGGAACGGTGCTCGGCTTGCAGGCGGCTCGTGTGCCAAGCACCGGCGCACAGCCTCCGAGCAAGCCTGCCGCCCAGCCCGCCCCGCCCCAGCGTGGCCCTGGCCCATCTGTGCTGGGCGCCTCAGTGGTGAACAGAGGCTGCAGGTGCTCGGGGCGCCCTCGGCCGAGTCCCTGGGAGCGGCAGGGGGCCACTGGCTCCGGATCACCTTCTGCAGAGGAGCCCCCTTGAGCGCCCTCCCGCCCCCCGGAAGGCACAGCCCGCAGCCCTGACGCAGCAGACTGCCGCTCCAGCGCCCGCTGGGCGTCCCGTGACAGCTGCGACGACGCGCCCGGCTCTTCGGGCCCTGCGGCCACGCTCCTTGCTGTGGAAAGGCAATTCCTGGAATGTGAGGAAAAGCGGTTTCAGTCCTGTTCAACCAGGTGAATGTCTGTCTGTCCTGAGACATTCTGGGCCCTCTGGCGATGAACGAGGCTAGCTAAAAGTAGCTCTTCTGAGATGCAGGATGTAGACAGAGAAGCCCAGAGGAGGCTGGGCTCCCAGGCTGATGCCAGTGGGTGATTTGGGATGATTTCCTCACTCCTGTCTCAGAGAATGCCTCGTTGACACCCTGGGCCGATGCAGAGTGCCTGACGAGAAATGGCCAGCAAATGACGTTTCCTAGTAAATACACCCAGTGTGGACAAGAAAGATGCTGATGAGAGCTGGGGGGAGGGAGCATGCGGGTCGTACTTCACATCTCTTAGATGATGTTTTCAAGAGAAACCGTCTCCCAAACATCCTGCTTCGTGTACATGCCTTAATTACACAATTAATTTTAAGGCAGTATTTTGTCTTCTAATTGTAACAAATGTCTAAAATACCTCCACTGAGGTTGAGAAAAGGTCCTTTATCTGAGAGAAAACAGGATGTAATTTTCGTGAGATCAATAGCTGGACCTGTCTGAGATGCTTAAAAGGCCTAAGAATAGACTGGATGTCATCAAAAGCCAACAGAGTCGTCAGTCACGGCCCTGGTAGGCCAGCCAGTCACAGGAAGGGAGGCCAGTAGCCACTCCACCAGCAATAGGGGGCTTCAGAATGCCACATCTGACAGCGGTCTCAGCCTGTCTGGTACTTTTCCTTTAGTCGATAATCATGAGAGGGAGATAAACGATACCAATGTGGTAACACTTTACCCTGAGTGGAACATTACAGTTTGCAAAGCCCATTCACGAGCATTAACCAGGGCCTGCAACACGAATGTCGTACACATAGTGTGCCTTTTGACCAGTCTTTTTACGTTTCACTTTTTGTCTCCAAGGCTCTTATGTACTCTTCCAGAAAACGAGGCCCGTCCTCCTCCATACCCAGGGTGAACGACACCCTGTGGTTCCCGTCCTCCCCCAGGACCTGAACCTGCCCCCTTTACAAATAATCCCTTTATTAAACCCTCAAGTGCCAACTCTCAAGATGCTGAGTGTGCCACCTGCTTCCTGCCGGCATCTCGTAGGCTCCACGGGGCCGTCCTTGCAGTCATCTCTAGGTGACACCTCTTTCTTCCCAATCCCATCGTCATTCCCTCCATGCCAAGCCTCTCCCACTGACGTGGCTCCTGCTCAGGTCGGCACAAGGCACAGTCCCAAGACCAAGGACGCAATCTCTCAGCCTCGTCTCATTTAAGCTCCCCACGGCCCTTACATCGCTCACCTGTCCCCCGACCCCGGCCCTATGGATGCTGCTCGGGAGGCCGCCCGCTGCTTTGTTTTCCGGATTCCATCCAGTCCCCAGATGACCAGCGCTGAGGTGCCCAAGACTAGGGCTCCACACCCAGGGGGGTGACATCCGCCTGGACACCCACGGCCACCAAACTCGACGTGTAACCAAAGTTCACTCATCCTCTTTGCCCTGACCTGCTTCCCCTTGGGTTCTCGGGACTGACAGGGCCTCCTCCGCCCCAGCGCCCAAGCCGAAACCCGGACCGCGCCCTACTCCTTCCTCCTTGCTCCCCGCCCACGTCCTGGGAGTCACTCCCTCGTCGGCTCTGGAATGCGTCCCCTTCTTTCCAAGCCACTGCCACTGGGTTCAGACGCTGCAGACTGTCATCGGGCCCCTGCACCAGCCTCCGACCATCTTCCACCGACCACAGTGGCTTTGGCGAATGCTGTCCCCTCTGCCAGTGCTGGCATTCCCCACCCCCCTCCCCGCCCTGCCCTCGCCGCCACGTCCTCCCCACTCTTCAGGGCAGGAGGCCCAAGCCCCGCCCCCGCCCGCCACCCTGCCCTCCCAGGCTGCTCGGGCAGCACCTTCCCTGACCCCGTGCGACCTCTGCGTATGCCCATCACACTTACCCCAAAGCGTCAATCAGCGCCACTGTCGGGCTGGCCCACTAAGCTCCGGGCAGCTTTACTGCAGACACTTCTGGCCACTGGACATCACACAGCCAGCAACCACGGCCGGCCCGGCATACAGAGAGCAAGTGCTCCGTAATGCTGTGGTCGTTTAACGAGTGCCCTACAGCAAGGGTTCAAACACACTCCCATTTATTTCCCTCGGCCCCTCACCGCACATGCACACACGTACGCACGTCACACCGGCACACACACCCCTAACTCGGATGAGCTTCTTTGACCTTGCAGAGTAAAATGAAGCCCATCGGATGCAAGATCTCTCAAGTAAGGTCGTTTTAGCTTAAACTCTCCCTGCTCTTTTCTCACCCTCCCCGCATCCTGGGAGTTTTACTCTCGAATTCCCCACATCGCTTCAGGGTCCTCACATGCCATAAATCCAAACAGGGTAGGCTGACGGCGATGGGCAGAGGGAGAGTTGACCGTACATGCAATCGTACATGTGTAGAAATCAGTGCATAGGTGTGCATTTATAATGCTGCACTAATATTCTAAAGTACCTATTCTGAATTACCCAAGAACTAATTAAATCTCAGAACACCCCAGAAAATTAAGTGTTATCAGCCACATTAATATAAGGCCCAGGACAGTGGTCGGAACAGCAGACTGACGAGGGATTATATTCTGGGACTCGCCATCAATCCATCCTACACTGATGACACAGCAGTTTCAGAAACGCATTAGCCCACAGTAACTCTGACCTGCTGAACACACGCCCTTCTCAGCCCTTCTCAGGCTTCCTCACATATTCCTGTCTCCCCTGCTCTGAGGAAAGGCCAGGTGAGCACCTGCTTCCAGCACAGTGTCCCCACAGACCGCCACCCATGACAGTAAGCACAGGAAGGGCACGAGGCCTCTGCCTTCCCCATGCCCGACCCCCGTCCAGCTGCATGCCAGCTGCCGTGAACGACCCTTCATCCCTCAGAGGCGCCCGCACTCCAGGGCCTGGCCCACTTCCTCCCCACCTCCCACGGGGTGAGGCAGCCTTAGGGACAGAGTCCCCGCCCCCTCTGAGGAAGGCCTCCAGGATGCACCCCGCAGACGTGTGGTCCTGCCCCGGCCCTCTGCATCCAGGGCACCCCCCCACCATCTACTGAGGTCTGTTCGTCTCTCCCTTCTCCTCTGCAGACACTCAGCTGCTCATCTCATTCAGCTTTGATCCCCCAAGTCTGGCTTGGCGCCCAGGTACTGCACAAGCCCAGAGGGCAGGAGGAAAGAGGGAGCGAGACTCTGAGGCCGCAGGGGTCTCTCTCAGCCTCCCCGCCTGGCGGGCCTCCGGGCAGCCTGGGAGCAGCAGGCGCAGCAGCACGTGGTGTGGCCTTCAGGGGTGCTGCTCCATCACCGGCCCTCCCGGTACGTCCCAGCAGGCGGGCGGTCACGGTGAGAGAACGCCCTCCTTACCAAAACGGGTCGTCACGCACAGCACTCACTGGTCTCGGGAAGAACCGCTACTTAAACGGCCACTGTGTCACAGGCTCCATCCTGTGCCATCAAGTCCCTCCATGAAGGACACAGCAGGCAGCCCCCCGACTTCAGACAGCTCCCTGTGCCTCCGGGGACCCGCAGCTTGGGCCGCACCACGGCCCCAGGCTGGCTTCCAAGATGCTGAACAAGGCAGTCTTCTTTCAAAAGTCCTGGCAAAAAGTCCTGCTTTGGGGGGGGAGGTTTCTGGCTGAGATGTCTGCACAGGGGGGCCATCCAGGATGGAACACGGGGGGCCTTTCATAAGAAGCTAGGGAACGTGTTCAGCACCGGGCAGGCCACAGCTTAAATTGCCCACGGACCACTCAAACGGCAAGACGGGGCTCGAGCTCAAGAGAAGCCTGGGCCAGGAGGCCATCTGTAGGTCACCGCGACAAAGCTGGCGAGTGAATCCACGGAAACAAATAGGAACCATGCCCTCGTCACTAGGGACAGTCCTCAAACATTTCCAGTTCTCCCCCACCCTAGGCACATGGCCCATGAGATCAGCTCTGATCAATGAACTTCAGGGGCACAAAAGACAGATGTCGCCCCGGGCCAAGGCGAAACCATTCAGGGCTCTCCTTCCCTCTTGCAGGCTGACCAGGTATGGTCAGGATGCTGGCTGTTCCCTGCACCTGGGTCCCCAAGTGAGCAAAGCTATGGACGTGCAACACAAACAAGGCAGTGAGCCTGGCTGTGCTGGGCCTCTGTGAGCTGGAGCTTTGTTACAAGGGCGGAGCCTCACCTGCACCGACCCAGAGTCAGCAACGGTTCCTGGAGAAGCAGAGGGGCAGAGGCAGGAGAAAGTGGGGAGAGAGACGGGTCGCAGACGGGGACTATTAACTGTCAGGGCAAAGCCCCCCATTTCAGGCAAGACGCAGACACAGCAGCCCGCTGACTTGAGTCAGCATGATGCCGGATCACGCCCAGGGTTCCAATCACCTACCTCATCAGTGCAGAGGTAAAGGAGGGCTGACAAGGCAGCAGAGAGAAACAGACATTACTGTCATCCACCCTTCCACAGAGGAAAGCATCATATTCAGAGACTGACACCGCACTCACTACCTTTCCACCTGCAAATTTCCAACACGACTCCTTAAAACAGCTTTTAATCATAGCAGCTATTATCAAGTCAGCTGTTTTGGTAACACGAATACAGTAGGAGACACCTGAAACACTGTTGTAAAGAATCTGCGTGAAGATTCTAAGTACATCTTAGGTAAAGTCTTAAAATAAATGCCTTGTCTTCTTTAGGAAGGATTTAACAAGAACAAAAGCACCTTTTTGCAACTCTCCTTGCATAAAAAGACCCCAGAAATAACAAGCTTAGAAAAGTTCAGAAGGCACTTTTATAAACTTGACATATTGATTTCCGTAGGCTGCAAAATGTTTTTCAGAAACACAAGCTGTTGCACATAATGGCATAAAAAAATGTGTTTTCCTGGTTTCTTTTACTATTCAAATGTAGAATTAAATAAATAAAAGTTGAGCACATATCAAAAGTGTTATTTTAACTTGCCACGGTTCAGTGCAGGGAAGAAGTTTATTTTGTTTTCTTCTAATTGTTTTAACAAGCCAAAGAGTCAAGGTCAATTGTTTGAAATGTCACTGAGCTATTCTTTACAGAGCACGTATTAAAACAATTATGCAAGAATTTTCCAGAGTGTAATATTGTGCTTGGCAAACTAAGAAACGTGGAGCCATCGCATGAATGTCAGCCACGAGGCAGCTGGCCATAGGTCATTTCTGCATATTTTAGAGGCTTCGGCAGTGGCCAGAAAGGGAAAAACACCCAGAACTTCTACCTTTCCATTTGGTGTTTGTTAGAGGCCATTTAGTCACTCAAATCAGTGGAACACGAGACCATTTTCCATGCAGCTTATTACCGGAGAAGCTGATAATCTTACTAGAAAGGGCTGTGCCTGTCCGCCATTGCTGAAGACGTTGCCTAATTACTTACAGAGCAGAATCCATAATTACTTGCAAAACACGGAGTTTTTACTTTCTAAAAAAGGTTTCTGAAACTTTAAACCAGACTCATCATTTTCCCTGTGGACCCTATGATTTGAAATATTTTATCTATCAAATTGCATCTATTCAGATAATCCCTTTGCCCACATTTATTGATCAAATATACACGTATAAACTGTCTTACTTGGTGAAGGGTAAAGACGTTTTACTCTCTGCAACCCCACGACCTGGACTTTCTGGGCATCAACTAAATCATGACATTCAGTTAAAGATTACTCACAGCAACGGTCCATGATCACTACGAAACGAAGCACTTTCCCAGAGGGGTGAGACTTGTATAAACACGTGCTATTTGCAGGTAATGACTGACCGCGAACACACCGGTGTGAGGCGTCAGCTCTCTCTACGAGAACCGACGCGTCCGGCCGCAGAGCGCATTTACCTGCTTCCCCTTCGTCCTCGCCCAGGTTCAGCACGATGATGCACACGTGCTTTCTCAGCTGGCGCGCGTTGGAGAACTTCCGACAGCACTTGGAGCACTCCAGGCTGCCTGCGGCCAGGCTGCTCCCGTCCGTGAGGGCCAGCAAGCTGTCCTCGCTTGGGCGGACGAGGGTTTCCGCCAGCTCCTCCTCGGTGCTGGGCTTCTTCGTGGACCCCTTAGGCCTCCCTCTCTTCCTCTTCATGACCGACAGCTCTACACAGGAAACAAGAGGGCACGTACAGTCACAGGAGGCGACAGAGCAGGGACACAACTCCCAAGTGTGGGAAGAAGTGCAGTGGCACGTTTTATTAAGAATGAAGCATGTGAGGCAGTTCCAGGAATTAACAGCTGCAAACAAGATCTGTAGAGCTAATACCTTTGCATCTATATGCTAATATATAATCAATCTTGCGACGCTGTGACTTAGGGAATTTTATCAGATGCTTTGCATATGCTGCTTCTGAACACTGGGGGCAAATCAGGCTCCTTGCGAACCACCACCTGCACTGAAGCCCAGTTCTCAGAAACCACTGAAGGCCTTCTCTGCAAAGCGTTCCCGGAGGCTGCTCAGCGTTTCACGCTCTTCGTGAGTTACACAACTATTCAGATTATCTCAAGGCAGCATAATTATTACAGCCAAATTGTTCTGATGGAAAAGAGAAAAAATAATTACAACCTAACACCACAGATTCGGGACTGAAGACAATAACAATATTTTCTAAGTTTCCTAGTGACCCAGTGATTTAAACGTTGGGATCAGAGCTGCTTTAGAGCAAGTCTCAAATCATTTCACAACTTCTATTTCTTAATTAGCGTCTGTTTTAAGGCCTTCATCTCCAGAATGAAGGTGGGAATTCAGAAGGGTCAGCGGGGTCAGGGAGCCTCGTGCTGCTGCGTGCAGGTGCTGCGGTGTGGTCTTGGGTGACGTGACTCGAGGCGTGTGCCAAGGACAGGCCAAGCAGGAAGCCAGCACCATCCGGCTGACACTCCACTGTCAGAGAGCAGCCGGCCGAGGCGCAGCATTTCGGCAGTCCTCTGAACATGACGTCAGGGCAGGGGGGGAGTCTTAGGTTCCAGCAGCATCTTGGGAGAACAGTCATCTGCAGATGACGATGTCATCAGGGGAGCCGGTCTCTCTAAGGACAGCGCTCTGCCCGGGAGAGCATTGGCCGCACCGCCCCACACCCCCACCGCAAGGAACCGTAATGTAGGTCACTTCTGCTCCCCCATCAGACAGGGAGGCCACAGGGCAGAGGACGGCAGGAAAGCTCTGGAGAAGAGGCCGCAGGTAAAGAGCAACGTGGCGAAGGAGCATGCTTGGCACAGGGTCCCTAAGCACTCAGGGAGACTGTGCACGAGAATGGGGGAGCTGCTGAAAGGGGGTCCTGGTGGGAGCAGAGCTTCTGCTAAGCTGTTGTGCCAAGGCTTAGGTCAACCTTGACCGAGAGATCCATACCAGAGTCTCGCTCAGCCAGGGCGGCCGGCGCAGTTACTGCCCCCCCTGCATCTCACTGGGCGTGCTGGGGTCTGGGGCTCGGGGTGGGGCGTGGGGAGGGGCCTGGGGAGGAGAGGCAGATGCAGATAAAAGGAGCAAAGGCACGAGACCCTCTGGGCCGTCTGCCCGCATGGATTTCACCAGAACAAAGCTGTGCTGACAGGAGGCCCAGCCGACGTGGTGGGGGGCGGTGGGCGGGGGGAGGCTGTACAGGGATGTAGAGAAAGGAGCAGAGTGAGGACGAACGTTTACCTCAAAGTCATGAAAACTCTCTCGCTGTTGTTCTCTACCACAGCGTGTGCTTGTGCAGCCTACTGAAGCAGCGAGTCAGAGGAGCAGAGTTAGAGAGGCCGTAAAACACCCACCGCATGTCACTCATGCCACGTCAGCTGAGCTGCAGGCACGTGCTGCAGAAGAGCTCAAGGAGCCTGTGGCCCGGGCCAGCCCATGACAGGCTGCACCGTGCCCGAGTGCACACGAGCGACTCTGCCGAAATGCTCTCTGAGGAGGGACTTTACCGGTGAGCGGCCGGCCCCGGCCCTTGGCTGCTGAGGTTGGCCTCCGGGCCCCTGGAACATCCTGACAGGGGGTGACTGTTGGCCTGGGGCTTTGGCCATCAGCTAGTGACTAGAAGCTGTCACATCAGTTCTGGCCGCTGGAAGAAGTGGGGAACAAAGGTATCAGTCTGAACGTCCATGAGGGACAGCGGCTGAAGGCCAGCTACAGGGTGCTCTTGAACCACGTCGCACCACAAAGTGGCGGAGGTCCGGCGTCCAGGATCCCCGCCTCGGGGCAGACGACCAGCAGCTCCGTCTGGAGCCCCCCCAGCCCCAGCCGGCGCCCGCGCCCCTCCCTTTGGCTGGTTCTAATTTGTGCCCTTTGGGTAAATAAAACTACAGTCCTAAGCATATAGCACTCTACTGAGTTCTACAGGTCATTCTAGCAAATTATGGAACCTGAGGGACTCTGTGGGGACCCCCGAATTTGCACCTAGCTAGTCAGAAGTGAGAGTAGCCTTGGGGGCCCCAAGCTGTGGCTTGGGCAGCCACAGTAGTCTTGTGGAGAACCGTGCACTTGGCCTTGGATTGGCAAAGTCACCACAGCAGGACATCCGGGGTTTTCTCCAGAAATGTGCAGAGCATGGGACAGCAACCACAGTCCCCACTGTGTGCAAGATCTGTGCTCAGCACACAGTAGGACCACAGCACAGTCCACCCAACACGAGAGTGGTCTGTGTGTCTCTCGTCACACAGACTAGGACCCCCCAAAGGCAGCCTGGTCCTGATGGATCGCGGCCACCCCTGACCTGACACCTGCTCAGCTGGCACTTGATAAGTCCTGCAGGACGAAGCGGACGCAGTGTGCAACTCGGCTGTCAGGAAGGAACAGCAAGTCGGCCCCGAAAGCTCTGGAAAGCCTCGAACACAACACGCAACAGCGACAAAACTAAACTCACATCTTGCTACATCCATTATTCAGATCCTCAAGACCAATTAGTTAGCTAAAAATGAAATATTCATAAATGAACTTGGAATAATTTAAGCACTAAAAACAAGTTGCAGTTGTCAACTACCCACATTTGACAGAAAAGCTGAGAATCTTGGAAATGAGCAAGGAAACTTTTATAACCTCTATATCAAAACAATTTTAACGACGTTACCTGCAATTCCTCTTCCCCTCCCTGAATCCCTTTATTCACTCTGTCCGGGAAACCCCCTCCGTCTTATGGCACCTGTCACCGGGACCCCTGTGCGCAGTCTCTGGATCCAGCCTCTGCTCTAGTCCTCCTCTTCCTCCATCCCTCGCCTCGCTGCCAGCCTCTCGCTCTAGAACTTTCCATTCCTCTAGATGACTCAGCCTCATAATTTTCAGACGTGGCTTTCTAGGCCCTTTACCATGTGGTTCAACACCACACGCATGGCACACACGCACACACACCGCACACACATACTACACACACACACAGCGCCTGCCTGCCTCTCCTGCTGCACTTCCCAGGGCAACATTCTAGCCCTCCCTAACCGTGCACAGATGATCCTGTCTCTGTTCCTTATCTGTACTATGCCTCCTGCCTGTGACTACCTCCCACACCCAATCAGACCCCAAACCCAACTCAGATCCTGACGTGGCAGGCCCGGTTCAAATCTCAGTACCCCCGCCACGAGGCCATCCCAGCTACTAAGCAGCTCAGCCTTCTCCCAGCTGGTCTCACAGTACGCGGCACACACGTGGCCTGCAAGCTCGCCATCACTGTTCCCTGCGTGTTTCTCTTCTCCTCCTTGTATTACACATCTCGAGGTTGGAGCTGGCCTTTTAATTCCTGGGTCCCCTAGGTTCTCAAACAGAGCTAGATACGTAGTAGACAATGAATAAGTTTACAAATAGATAAATAATAAGCACATTGATCAGCTGCTTAATGATAGTGTTAAAATAAATTCCTAGGCCCAACATGGAGCTGTTCCTGCCCGTGGTGCCATGTCCACAGACCAAGCTTAGATAACTCCCGTGTCTGCCTGACCAGGAACACGGCACATGCAGTCAGCCAGCCCCAGACGCCAGGCCAGCCCTGGCCTCTGCGCCTCCTTCCTCGTTCTCACTCTCCCCCAGTAAAAGCCTCCTGTCTTCGGGAGTTCCCTGATGGAGACTGTCTACTTCACGAAGTACTATATAAAGTTTGTTTTTATCACCTAAATTACCTTTTATAATCACTTTTTCAACCATAGGAAAAGAAGCAGTTGGAAAATAAGTCATTTCCTATGTCCTAAGTCTCCAAGAGGAGGAAAGGGGTGGGGCTGAGCATCTCACCTCCGTCCCAAGTCCACACAGCTTGGGGACAACCTCCCCAGAGTCAGAGAATCGTCCTTCAGGTCCAGGGCCAAGGGCAAGCAAGAGACACAATCAGCAGCCAAAGGTTTTTTAATTTAATCAAAAGACACTGTGAGCACTATGGAAAAAACAGCCCAACATTATCAAAAATCTAATAACATTAAGCCCTTTATTTGTATATCACTCAAGTTTGCGAGGTGCCTTCCCAGTTATTATCTCATTTTATCTCCATAAAAACTTTAAGGGACGGATGTAGCGAATGTCATTTTCACAACAAGAAAAGACACGACGTGCCCAGGTTCAGCAGCTTGGCACGTTTCTCAGAAGTGGCTGCTGAACTCTCGGGGCTGCGACCTGGGTCCCTTCCCCACGCCCTCGGGGCTGCGACCTGGGACCCTTCCCCACGCCCTCGGGGCTGCGACCTGGGTCCCTTCCCCCAGCCCCATCCTCTGCTGAGCTGTGCGCCCTCAGGCCGTTTCTACACACAGACATGGAGCGGACACGGGGTGCAGAGAACACTGGCCAGGGTCGAGGTCGGACCAGCCTGGGTTCGAGCATCCCTGGGCCTCCGTTTCTAACATGGAAAACAGACACAAACTGACTCTTTTACAGAGCCGCTATGAGAAAACGCAGCCACCAAAATGCTGGCCGCCTTGCTTAAGGGGTCAATAAATGGCACCCGCTTGTCACGATGCCCACGGTCATCCGTGTTCTGACGGGGACGCCTCTGGAGAAACCAGGACCCGCCAGCCCGCCGCCCACTGTTAGAGCATCCGATTCCTCGTGTGCACCGCTCTGGCTCCTTACGGCGCTTTTCCCTTGATTCTTCATCTTACAGCATCTCACGCACCAGGAAAGCCAACGCGGGATTAGAGACATAAGAACCTCATCGTGCCGAGACCCCGGGTCGAGCCACCTCTCCAGTCCCGCAGTCTGCAGCTCAGTCTCCAGATAAACGCAGAGAGAACTTAGATCCTGAGCACTGGACACTGGCAGGCCCTCAGCATCGACCTCCCTGACCATGACTTCCAGCTGGCCCAAGAAGCAACAGGGAGATGAGGAATGACTGATCAGAAACGAGGGGGCGGGAGCCTTCCAGGTGTTCGGGGATGCAGCGCCCTGTAAGGCTAGGCACGGGGGAGGCCAAAGGCTTCAGAAGATGAGTCAACTCGTCCCAAGACACAAGACTAATATGCGACAGAGCTAGGATTAGAACCCAGATCTGTTTGCCTCAGAGGGAGTGAACTTCGCATCTGTCGGCTCAGCTAACATCAGAGCACAGAAATAAAACACACCTGACCTCTAAGTCTCGCCAAAAAAATGATGATAGTGTCACGCTGCTGCCAGCCTCAGAGTGATCTGACTCCTGAAGCCAGCAACAGACGGACAGAAAAGAAAGCGGGAGGGCTACGAGAGCATCGTGTACCTACCAGGTGCTAAAGTACGTGCGTAGGTGTCTCAGAACCTGTTTCTGCTAAGAGCCAGCACCTTATCTCCCTGACAGATGACGAAAGCCACTGGCCTAACCCCCAGCAGGGCCTCCAGGGCGTGGGGCAGGCTGGGGCAGCCTGGGGCAGAGGGCGGGTGGCGGCCGGCACCCCACTAGCCACGCTGGGCTCCCTGGCGCGGGCTGCCCCGGCCCCGAGCACACGTGTCGTTCACTCGGAAAGCAAGCCCGTTCCTAACTCGTCCGTCTACAACGTGGACCTTTTCTGCAGCGCGCACAAAGGCGCCATGCACGCCAGCCACAGCCCTGATGGTCCCGGGGAAGCTCCGGGACCGAACCCCGAGTCTGAGCCACAGCCCCGCGCTCCCCACCACCGCAGCCGCCCTCCAGAGCAGACTGGGGCTCAGGCGTCAGTGGTCACAGCAACAGAAGCACAGCGCACCTACTCACACTCACAAGGACTCTGTCTGTGGTAAGTGCCCAGAAGAGACGCTACAGAGATTTAAATTCAGATGCTGACCTCCCTTGGGAAGCCTCCCGTTACCCTCAAACTAGACCAACCGTCCGTCCTGCTCATCGGCTCATACTGAATCCTAGAAAAGAGAGCACTTTCCCACAGCGCTGACACTGCCTCTGAGCTTCGCTGCCACCACCCGCCGGGACACAGACCTACAGGGACCGTGTCTGGTCCGTCCTGTCCTCTCGGCACCTGGCACAAACCATCGGGCACACTGCAGGTGCAGCTACTGAGTAGAGAAGTGGAAGGAGGGAAGGGGAAGGAAAGGTGGGAAGGAGGACAGCTCCTTCTGAAAATGTGAAGGGAGAAGGAGGAAGCGCCAAACAAGGCTCCCAGGAGACTCACGAGGCGCCTCCTCGGCCGGCCCGAGCCCCAGCCTCCATCGGGATGAACGCACACACACACGCAGCCCAGTGCACAGCCACACACACTCACGGCCACAATAACACACACATACACACACAAACACACACACAAGAGGGAGAATGAGCTTGTCCATTAGGCAATTTCCTCTTGGACAATACTCAGAGATTTGATTAGGAAGAGGGTAGAAAAATGGAAAGTTCTTCTGCAGACTACTTCCTACATGAGCAAAAAAGTTTAAAAGGCTATAAAATAAACCAGAGGATTTAGGACTCTTCATGTTATAAAGAAAGACCAAAATAATAAATCAATTACTACTCAGGTAAAGGTTTAATGAAACCATTTCAAGTATCTCTCAACCTAAAATGAATTGTGAAGGTTAAAACTGAATAGAAATCATTAGAGAGAAACTAAGCCTCTACAAGCCGCAAATTTTATGGACTTGCACAAAAGGACTTAAAGTTCTTAATAAAAGATTTTTGAAGAAATGATCTCATATCAAGAGTCTGAATTATTAGTCTTAAGAAATACCTTTTTTAAATTAAAACAACACAGGCAACTAATCTTCCAGGGTACACAAGTAAACAAGAGAAAATGTATTCGAGAATTTAAGTCAAAAGTAAATTAGTTAATAAAGGAAAATAATTTATAAAAGCAGCAAAATGGTAAGGATTTGATTATACTCGGAGTACAAACGAACACGCAAACACAATCAGACTGGCTGGACCCAAATCCCGCTCTCCCACTTGCTAATAACCAGGTAACCTTGAGAGAGGTGTGTGCTGTTTTACTGTGCTTCACTTTACTGTGCTTTATAGATGTCACATCTTTTACAAACTGAAGGTAAGACTTGCTTCACTGTGAAAAAAGATTCTGACTCACTTTACTGCGACAGTCACTTTATGGTGGTGATCTGGAACCAAGCCTGCAGTGTCTCCCAGGTATGCCTGTCTGTGATTTAATTCCTCTGGTCTCTGAACCACGGATTCCTCAATTACAAAATCTGGGCATCGTCAAAACAATAGAAGACTTGAATGACAATATTAACCATGGAGACCTAACACATATACAGAGAACATGCCACCCGACAGCAGAATACAAATTCTTCCCAAGTGCACATGGAACATCCTCCAGGATTGACTACATATATGTTAGGCCATAAGTCAAGTCTAAATTTAAAAGGACCGAGATTGAACAAAGTACGTGGACAAAAACTGGGAAATAATGGAAAGAAATTAGGAAAATTCAAAAATAAACAAAAATTAAATGGCACTCCTAAATAACAAATGGGTCAAAGAAGACATAAGGGAGATTAGAAAATAAATTGTGATGAACAAAACAAATGAACCTCATGCCAAAACTTACAGGACACAGTAAAAGCAGTATTTAGAGGACAATTTATGTTAAATGCAGTATTTAGAGGTCAATGCCTATGTTAAATGAAGAAAGATCTCAAGTCAATAGCCAACCCTTCTAACTTAAGAAAGTAGGAAAAACAGAA